>VDFB02047230.1:258732738-258746596 GCA_007258455.2 Sequoia sempervirens | reverse complement strand
CTCTCATGTTCTTTGAGATTTTCCCCTTGAATAATGTTTGTGTTGTTTGGAAGGGCACATGCTTCAGTTAGACTACAGAGGCTTGCTAGGAGTTATATGCCTATTCAATATTTTCCCACCATATACTTTATCTTGCTAATAACCTTAGTGGCTCTAGCCAACTTTGGGTCCTTTTCTAGGTGATTCTCTAAGTCACCCAACCCTTTACTAAGGGTAGAGATATATTTTGAAGGAATGTGAATGACTTTGTGCTCATCTACTAATGATGGTGTAGGAGATGCAAGAGGAGTGGGGATGTGATTGATCTCTTCAAATAATCCTACCTCACCCCTCAACAACTACTCCTGGGTAAACAAACCAATGAAAGATCCAACAAAAAGGCCTGTAGAGAAACCAATAGTGACCTTCATCTTCTCCATTGGAAGGTGTCACACACTTCTCCTGAAAAAATACTCAGAAGTCATGGAATGGGTTGTGATGCTCATAGAAATTCACAAAACTTAGGCTTAGGATGATCACCAAGGAAAAACCCTCTTCCACGTCGGGTTCACCAAAAATGTAAGAGAGGGTGACCAACCACACCAAGGCTCCAGATCATAGAGAGATGAGATCAGAGGGCTTCCCTAACTTACCTCACTCTAAAAGGACAAGGATCGAGAATGAAGAGCACTATGTGGTACTTCTTTCACTCTTCAGAATCGAGTTCAAGTTTAGGCTAGGAAAACTAGTTTTTGGAGTCAGTATTGTGTCTCAAACAACTCTTTGTCCGAGGATGACAACACAGTGTGTTGGCATCTCTTAGGCGCGCTGGATTATGTACGGTCAGAAAATAGTAAACACAACAGAAACTACCGAAAAACCTACTAACAACCTAGATAGCTAATCTAGATGGTAAAAATAGAATGAGAAAGTATAGGAAATAGATGCTAAAATGATAAAGCAGGGAAAATGAAGATGATCTCACAAAAGCGCCAATTCACCAGCTAGCTCCACACGTACATCCCCCTACACATAAGAAAGAGGGAAAATTTTTGGGGTTGTATAGGGGCCTGCCTCAGTTAGACCCCCATTTTGGTGTTTCCACCTCCACGGGCAGCTAGAAAGCAATGGAGTAGATTGTGCGATAAAGGAAAGAAAAGAGAGCAATACACACTACAAAACAATACAATGCTACTCAACCAAATCACAAAGGAGAGGAGTGAAGTGTTACCACCTCCACCCAAAAGCTCACTAGCCAATGGAGGAGAAAGCAAGCTACGAACTTGGCAAGGTCACCACCACTGCAACCGTGGTGAAGGGAGGTCTCGCAAGACTCCAAGTTCGCAACATCTACGATGGCTTCACACTTGCAATGTGGAGTTGATGGAGTGATGCTACTGCTGTAATGTTCACAATGACAATGCTAGAATGTTGGAGGATGCGCTTGAGAATGTGAAGAGTGAAGTGAATGAATATATAGAGATAAAAAATGAAGTGAGAATGGATGAATTTGAAGGAAAAATGAGGAAGAATCTATCATTCTTGAGTCGGTTGTTTGAAGAGAGACATTACAATTTGACCCCAATCGGGTGTGTAATGCCTCTGCCAACTCTAGAACCAAGAATCCGTCAAGGACAGTAGCGCGTCACGTAGATGTCTGTGTGTCGCGCATTCGTCCTTGATAAATATTCTCTCACCGACACAAAGGACAGATGCCAAGTGGATGGAAGGAAATTGGGTGATGTGAAATTTTTCCTTCGAATTTGATTTTCTAAGGTGAGGGTATGTGGAAGGGGAATTTGCATAAGGGGTGCAAATTCAATCCTATACAATTTTCTACTTTTACTTTGATATTTCCCAAAGAACTATTGAACTTTCATATAATCCATGACATTTCCTAAGATTATGTTAATATGATGCATTAGACATAATTGTTAATGTTTTGATGAAATATTTACAGGAATATATGGTTGTTGATTAAGATGTGATGGAATGATGTGATTAAACTTGATGAATAGGTTTTTTTTTATGAAAAGACTAACTTAGTTTGCAATAGAAAGGAGGAGATAAGATAGTCATCAACATAAAGCACAAGAGTACCTACAGTTGAGGTGTCCACAACAACAATGAGGGAGATTATTCATGTGGCCAAGGGAGGGTGTGGGTTTTCAACAACATGCATCATGTAAACTAGTGTTGATATAGTCATGGATAATGAGAATCAAGTAGTTGCATTAGACTTCTACTGCCAAGAAATGACTGTTGAATCAAGGAATCTTATTCCACAATAAATGCCAATGTTTTTCGTTACATGACTATATCAATTATCCACAAATGCCTCTATTATCAGATTTTATCTTTAATGTTAACAAATTTATGATAGGACTTCATCTCTCAGTTGTATTCTTCCAAAAAATAACTCTCTCCCATCTTAATATGGATGTGCAACATATATAGTGATGAGTGGACAAGATTAGTTAGGACTAGTTTTAAGCTTATGTTTATTGCAAATAAAAGTGGATTAATAATCAAGCAAAAATATATTCTCTATATTTTTATGTTTTCAAGTAAGCAATGAAACTCTGACAAGATTTGTTCATTCATGTGAAACAATTTACATGAATCTTTGATTGTTGGTTAGTTCTCTAGTGTAACAAGTGCACATTCTCAAGTCATAGCCCACTTGAGGTGTGGTGCTACTCTATATTTTAATTTGTTAATATTTTTCATCCAACTGTTAGTTAAGATAGTTAAATATTCATGTAGTAACTATTGGTTAGTGTTTAATAGATGACTGCCAACTGAACCTACCATTTACTTATAGTTGTGATTTGGTTAATATTAGTAGAACCCTTTGACCCTTCAGTTAAATGTTAATTTAGTAATACTTACCTTTTGATTTTATTATTTAGATAATGAATGGAAGTATTTTAGAGACCTTATAAATCTCTTAGTATACAAATAATGTACATGTCTTATCTCAAGTGTATGTCCCTAGTTGATAATTCAATGTATCCTATTACAATTGATGTTTGCTTGATGAAGGATAAATTTGTCCTTTAAGTAGAAGTGCATGACCACACTACTCCAGATCATTAGTTGTATAGGAGACCATATATTTTTGGTGTTGGTGTCGAGGATGGTGTCAAACTATTAGAGTATCTTGATTTTTTAAAGTTATTTCATATTTTTATAGATATGGTAATTTTATTTTTCACATTTAGGATTAATAAACATGATATCAAATACCAAATTCTTTACTAACACTTCATAGGAAAAGAGGGAAGTGGTTCACAATTGTTGCATGCAGAGAAAGAGAGATACTTTAGGAAGATTCCTTCTAAATCAGATTTCTCATAAGGACATATCTGCAATAGTGGTGGAGATAAGAATAGGACAACCAAGTGGATCTTCAAATCTTAAAGCTCAACAATATGAAGCTAATCCACCCCATCCATCTCCTCCTTTGACCCCTAATATATAGTTATGGTTCTAGTTCACTATTTCCATCCACACCATCAACTATTGATTCTCATTTTAAAATGGGGGATGTGGGAGGAGAGGAGGAATAGCCTCTTAAATACCACTACCTTTAAATTTCCCATTTCCAATCAAGGTAGGAATGTTACTATGAAAATATACCACCCTTTGCTCTCCCCAATTTTCATGGCCTTATGATAGAGGACCCTGATATATTCCTATTTAAGATGTCCTCTATAGGATCTATGAGTATACTATAGAGGCACATAGATTAAAAATACTTCCAACCACATTAAAAGATTTTGTACTTAGATGGTTCATGGGACTTGGGAGAAATGTAGTAACTATTTGGGACACCATGAAGAATATTTTTCTAAAGAAGTACAAGGACTAATGTAGAGGAGGATATACGAGGGGAGATGAAATTTTCAAGATGATCCAAAGATAAGATGAGCCATTAGAGGACTATGTTGAGAGATTTTTGTTTTGCCTCCAGAAATCCAAACAAAATCAATTAACTGGATATTCCTTTAAGTTAATATTCTTACGAGGAGTTTATGAGGAGTATTTGGATGCTCTGGACCTAATAGGGACAAGAGATATATCTCAAGTTCCATGGGAAGATGTATGTCTACTTTGTAGGAACTACTCGTGTTCCACAATAAAGAAGACATGCAAATTGCAAGCACTGTCTACCAAAATAATTGTAGATGTATCACAAATGGAGGTTAGCAACCTTCTAAAATACATGAAGCAAGACATGATAAATCACATGGTGACTCAACTTGATACCTTTCAAGTTAGAAACAAACAAGAGAGTGCAAAAGCCTCTTTAATAAAATATTTCCTTCATTGCCACCAGAAAAAGGGTATTGTAAGTGCAAAAGGGTGGTGAGTATAGAAGAAAAATATGAGCAAGAAGAGTTCAAGGCACTAGAAGATGAGGATGGCCAACTATTTTACTTGGAAAAAAAGAAACCATAGAATAAATGATAAGGTACCCCTCCAGATCCATTGTCTTATGATTCTCCTTTCTCCTTTTTTTAAATAACCCTTTGTGTTACGATTAGCTACCTCTAACATGGCCAAATTATAGGCCACCTAGATGGATGCATCCCAAGGAACCTAGCTACAATAATAGTAACAATCACAAGGACAAAACCAACATTGGAAAACTCCCTAATCTTCATATAAAAAAAAACAATGGCAGGGAAACCAACCTTGGCCTAATTCCAATATAGTGTACTTGTAGCAACCACCAACATTGCTTGCACAACCAAAAATATTATCAAATCCTGATAATCCTGCACCCAATCCTAATAGTAAGCATGTCTAGCAAGCTTACTCTAATTATAATATTCACTGTTAGGTACATAAGTTGTTGAGATCAACAACGTGCAACTCTGTTTAGGAAAAACACTACCCATTCTTACTTCACAACTAATCATGGAAATACCCTCTAAGGAATCTTCTGATGATACTAACCCACATCCAAATCAGTACCATGAATAGGAGGAATTCATCAATAAGGAGCCTCCATTCTATAAAAGATTGAACATCAAGAATAATGACCTTAAGCCTAAATTTGACTTTCTTGGGAAATTGAATAATGTCTATGTGAAGATTCCCTTGTTTCAATCCATAAAATATGTTTCAATCTACAATAAAACAATAAGGGAAATTTTCTTAAAGAAACTAGGAAAAAACTAAAAGATACTCAAACCATCTATATTATAGTAAAATTGGTAGATATTATTTTAGGAAAAGTGATTGTTCCAAAATACACAAATATGGGTAGTCCAGTTATAGATATATCCATTAATGGCATTCTAATATGCAATACCCTGATTGAGTTGGGTGCAACTATTAATGTTATGACTAGAAAGACCATGTGGAATCTCCAATTAGTAGACCTTAGGCCAACCCCTAATGTACTCAAACTAGCAAACAATTCAACTGTTAAAAATATGATGTCATTGAAGATATGGCCGTTACACTAGATTAATGGGAGTACCCTGCATATTTCATGATTCTTCAACAAAAGGAAAATATAGGAGGATTCCCTCTCATCTTAAGTTATCCATGGTTGGAAATGAAAATGATTTTATTGGATACAATTCTAGAGATATGATCATTTCTAATGGGAATGTCATAAAGAAATTAGTTTTGTATCCACCTACACAACCCTTTTCTAAGATAGATCAACTAGTCTGGCCAAACCTTAGGGATAATGATTTGATTTCCTTACAAACACTAATGACAATGGAGAATATCCCCATTCTTGAACTACAAGATGAGGACACTATACTCTTTAATATTATGCAAAATAATTATGCAAGAGCCCCGCAATAAAACTCTTGTTTAGCATGCATGTCTTGCCCACTGTATAGTGTCCTTCCTGCAACTCCTTCCATTAAACACATTTCATTATCATGAATGTTTCATGAGCTACTACCTCATTATTGTGATCTTAATATTTCATGTGTATATGCTTCTTCTATGCCATCCTTGAGTAAGTAGGTTGAAAAAACACTAGATAGATTTCTTAACATAAATAGTTAGTTGGATACACAACAACAAATAGAGTTAATTTCCATGTTGTAAACACATCAAATAAAATTTTCCTAGGAATATCATGACATGAAAGGCCTAGAACCTAATATGTACTCACAAAATATACATCAAAGAGGATTGTGGACCAATTAGACAACCTCAGAGAATAATGAACCCTGTTCTTCACAAAATTGTGAAAGCTGAATTATAAAATCTTTTGGATGCCAGTTTTATCTACCCTATATTTGATAGTCAGTGGGTCTCACCTCTTGTGGTAGTTCCTAAAAAATTTGGGAAATGGCGAGTCTGTGTGGATTACAAAGAACTTAATTTATCCACTAGAAAGGGCCATTTTCCTATATCTTTCATTGATCAAGTGTTGAATTCTCTAGTTGGGAAAAAGTATTTCTCTTTTTTGGATGGATTCTATGGTTATAACTAGATAAGGATTGCACCAAAAGATCAAGATAATATAATATTTACCTATTCATGGGGCACCAATGCTTATTTAGTACTTCCATTTAGACTCTATAATGCTCCTACTACATTCTAGAGGGTTTCCCTAAGCATCTTTTCAGATTTCACTCATGACTATATGGAAGTGTATATGGATGATTTTACTACATGTGGTGATACTTATGATGAAGCATTGAAAAATCTTGAGAAATTATTACAGTAGTGTCAAGACCACAATCTCTCCCTTAGAAATGAAAAATGTTTTTGATAAGGAAAAGCAGGTTTTGAAGGGACTTCAAAACCCTTTACAACGACAAAAAGATGCAAGAAAGACTAAACCAATAAAGCTCACGGCCCAAAAAGACCAAAATGCTGAAAACAAAAATTAACAATGAAGCCCATCAGCAACCCTAAAGCAAAACATCAACAACAAGGCTGACCAAGAAAAAGAAACAAAAAAGCTACAACATTTTTTCTAGAACATTAACCGAGGCCAAAATTTTCTCAATGACCCCCTCATGCATCTCCATCACATCCTTGATCTCCTCAAACGAAATAGCAGCCCGCTTCTTGATCTTTCTCCTCGTTCTCAAACACAGACCAAAATTCACATCCTTTTCCATAGCTGGAACAGTATCCTCATTCTTCTCCACTAGATTCGAGCGATTCACATCCTCCATAGCCTTCTCAATATCACCCAACTCTAGGGATTTACCAGTCCATTTGAAGGATTTCTCATTTAAAATAGAGAGGCCCTTCACAGTCAATTTCAAGGAATTATTGCTAATGTTAACCACAGTCTTCAAATCATCAAAAAAATTACTAATTCAATCCTCAATATTAAAAAATATCTCCTCAAAATTCTTTTGGACCACCAATTCCAGGGATGTAATCCTCTCCTCATGAGTATTACCAAGACGGTCAACATCCACAACAAGTTTATCAATCATAACATTCATGGTTTTAACCTTACCTTTAATCAACCATTCCTTTCTAGTTGCTATGCACCAACGCCACACAAACATCTTGCCAATTCTTTAGTTGGACATTGAGCTCCTTAACTTCTGAAAAAAGCCATTTTACCAGTGACAACAAGTTGTGAGTTTCATCCTCTGCCATCCTACAGAACAAGCCCATGTTAAGCTCGTCCCAATTTATAGGTGGCTCAGCTTGAGAACCAACATTCTCAATGGGGTCCTCCTGAGCCTCCTCTTTATCCTCCATCTCTTCCTCAACAGGGGAATCCTCCACTTCAATCACCTCAACTTTAACCCAATGCTTATTCGACATATTAGAAATGAAAAATGTTACATGATAATGGAAGAAGGAATAGTCTTGGGATATTATATTTCACAATATGGTATTTAGGTTGACCCAATTAAAATTGAGGTGATCACAAAATTTCCAATTCCACACAAATATAAGGATGTTAGAAGATTTTTAGGCCATGTAAGCTATTGCAAAAGGTTCATCAAGGATTTCAACAAAGTTGCAACACCTTTATTTGTACTCCTAATCAAGGATTTTAAATTTGATTGGACAAAAACTTGTCAAGATGCTTTCTAAGCCCTTAAAGAATCCTTAACAAAGGCAACGATACTACAAATACTTAATTGGAATATTCCATTCTATATACATATTGATGCCTTTAATTTTGTTGTTGGAGTAGTCCTAGGAAAAAAAGAAGGATCAATAGTATATGGAATTTATATATCAATAATAATTTGCAAGATGTTGAGTTGAACTATATTGTTACTAAAAAGGAAATTCTAGTAGTGATTTATGTTATCAATAATTTTTAGCATTATATTATAAAATATCTAGTTTTGTGCACACTAATCATGCAACCATCAAATATCTAATGAATAAACCTATTATCAATGTAAGGCTAGTTAGATGGTTATCGTTGCTACAGGAATTTGATATCACCATAGTGGATAAACCAAGGAAAGAAAATGTTGTTGTGGATTTCATTTCTAGATTGACAATACTAGCACCTGAATCCATTATTGATGATTCTTTTTTGGATGATCATTTGATTACATTAACAATGCAAACTCCCTAGTATGTTGATATTGCTAATTATCTTGTTACAAGGAAAACATCCCCTTATTTTTCACCTAGAGAAAAATGTCATTTCGTAGAAAGAAGCTTTACATTTTCATGGATAGTCAATTATCTTTTTTATATTGGCCTAGATAACCTCATATGTAGGTGTATAAGAGAGGATGAAGTGTATGATATTCTACATACATGCCATGATGAACCATGTGGAGGTCATTTTTCTACAAAAAGGACTACTTTAAAGATATAGAATACAAGTTATTATTGGCCTAAATCTACATAAGGATGTGTTCAAGTACACTTGGTAATGTGCCAAATTCCAAATAATGGGTCATCCAATCGATGGTGATGAGATGCTCATGTAGCCACAATTATTCATATCACCCTTTGATAAATGGGGGCTTGATTTTATAGAGCCCATTGATCCTCCTTCTTACTAGAAGGAATATATTTTGGTATGCATTGACCATCTAAACAAGTGGGTTGAAGTTCATGCTATGAAACACGCTCGAGACAACAAGGTTGTTGAATTCTTGTATGATGAAATCTTCACCAAACATGGAGTACCCAGAGAAATTGTTATTGATCAAGGACCCTAATTTACATCCACTTTAACTCAAGCATTGGTCAATGTGTAAAACATTAGGCATAAGAAGTATAATTCTTATTATATATAGTTTAATGGGCAGGAGGAAGTGAAAAATAGGGATATTGAAGAAATATTTACAAAGATAGTTTCCCTACATCGCAAGGACTGGGTATCTCGTCTCCTTGAAGTAGTATGGACCTATAGAATAACTTGGAAGACCACAATGGGATTTACACCATATGATATGGCTCATGGAATGAATGGTGTCCTTCTAATTGAATCTGAACACAAAACATTAAGGAAAGCACTCCAATTGGGTACATGGACATATTAACAACACAAAAAGAGAGGCTAATGCAACTTAATGCTCTAGATGATATCTGTAGAGAAGTGCTCCATCACAATGAGTTAGTGCAGAAACAACGAATTAAGTGGCATGACCACTTTATTAAGACAAAAATGTTTCACAAAGGTGATTGGGCTCTCCTTTATAATTCATCGTATAAGGATAATAAGGGTAAGTTGCAAACAAGTTGGTTGGGACCCAATAAAATTGATGAAGTGTATTTGAATGGTGCAATGTTTTTATCCACCATTGACCCAATCAAAATTTTCCTGTTGGTCAATGGTCATCAAATAAATTACCAAAATCCATTAAACAAGGCAACCTTTCTACAATAATTCAATACAAAGACTACAATTCCAAGACATGAAACATCTAGGATAGAGCTTAATTGCTTATTCCCTGATGTCTCACAAGTATGATTTATACCCTAATACTTTCTATCATAATAAAGTTCCATGAATCTTTCTTTCCAAATTATTGGGACAATCCATCATCACAATCATTTATATGTAGCAGAATCATTTATATGTAGCAGAATCCATGATTTTTGCACCACAATTATTATCTACAACACTTATGGGACATGTGTAGCCATACGCTACCACATCACCATTCCATATAGCCATTGACAACCATGCAATAATTTTTTTCATTCCATGATTTTGATTGTCATCTCTTCACATTTGCACCTTTAATAAATATTCATCAATTGATATAACTTGTATTCCTATTGCTTATATCATGGTTATTCATAATAATTCTCACATTCTTTAATTGATTTCTATTCTATTTCATTTTAGTTATCATAACTATAGTAATTATGAATAATTCTTCATGTAATCTCCACTCCACAATTATTGCTACAACACTTGACACATGGGGAAACATCTCATTATTTAGTTGGGGGGATAGATTACTGTAGAATATCACTTCAAATATCACCACCAACCTATGTAGGTTTCCTCGCTATTATGACAAATATGCTTTGAAGTACACTTTAGTGTACACTCAAGTTGTCAATTGACATGACATTGAGTTAATATATTTCTCTCTACATTTGAACCAAATTTGTAGTTGATCATACACATGCAATAACACATTTAGCATGTCAAGTTGACTAGTCGATGATAAAACAAATTTTCAAGACAAAATGAGGATTTCTACTATTAGTTCAAAGGGTTGTTTAATAGAGAATAAGGAAATGGAGAAGGAATATTTCATCATAGAGAATCAAAGGTAATCTACAAGGTTTGAAGTTTCAAATATGGGTGGTGACCCAATTAGAAGAGAATTGATAGATCATACAATGACCCTAAACGATGGGAATTGCTTGTCAATTTTTAACAAGCAGGGTGGTTAGATTATTTTGAATGAATAGCAGGGTATGATGATGAATATTTTAGTAAATTTTCCCAAAATTTAATCAACAATGTGGCAATGGTAAAATATATGTGGGTGGACACCTTTGAAGCCACTATAGTAGAGCTCACTAGATTACTATTGTAGGAATATTCTTCCTAGAACACCTTGACACAATTGCAACTTGAATTGAGTTTATCATGCTTGGTGGACAATTAGAGTCTTCTTCACAAGGAATGAAGAACCTCTCCTTGCTTTAGATATGGGCATGCATCATATTTTACATTACAAAATATTTGATTTGTGAAGGATGACATTCTCTATTATATACGGTTCACTTCAAATTACTTGGTCATTTGAGGTATAATCGAAATGTAAACATCCTAAATTTTCTCTCACCTATTGTCACACATGGCCATAAAATTTTAAAAAGGTAAAGCTATTACATTATCTCACATTGTTTAATTCAGTTGTTGGTTAAAAGGTGTAGACATGTAAAATTGACCTAACACTTATCGCAAGTCCTGAATGACATTTTCTCATAATCAGCATCATTATCACCAAATACCACTGCATTTCACTTTAAATACATCAAAAACCCTAATTTCTTCTATTAATTGAATAATATTACATTATTTAATTAATTCACTTTTTCACCATTTTTGACTAATTAAATAAATTTCATTTATTTAATAAAGTCCTAATCTAACTTTATTCCTCCTCATTAATTAAATAAAATCAATTATTTAATTATGTCACTAATTCACTTTATTCTCCTAAGTCAATTAAATTATTAAAACATAATAGTTTAATTAAGTCACTTTTCCCTAAACATGAATAATTAAATAAGTTATTCAAAAACATAATAAAAAATCAAACAAATACAACTTTATTTGTAAAATCCAAACATGATTTACATGTTCTACTCCAAAAAAGATTAATTATCACCACCCACTTTCATGAGTGAGCAAATTATGATCCCCTGATTGCTAGATCTAATTGGTTGATTGATCCATCTATTTCCTGACAGATCAATCTATTCTTCAATTCCACAGATTATTCAATCTTATTCCTCAATCCCACTGAACACTCAAATTGATTTCCATCTACAACGATGTCAGATGAGGTTTGGGATAAGCTTGATTAGAAGGAAAGAGGGATCATAAGGTTATGTCTTGCTGATGTTGTTCTCTTGAATGTTTCAGATGAAGCTACTGCATATAAATTGTGGAAGAGGATAGGTGATATCTATCAAACCAAAACTCTTACTAATAATTTTTATCTAAAAAGACAGTTGTATTCTTTAAAGATGAAAGATGGTGGTTCTGTTGCACATGATTTAAATGCTTTCAATTTGATTCTAAGTCAGTTAGCATATGTAGATGTAAAGATAGAAGATGAAGATAAATGCATTTTGTTACTTTGTTCTTTACCAGGGTCTTGGGAAAATCTAATTGTTTCTCTTAGTGGTAGTGGTGTAGATCCTAAGATGGACAATATAATTCCTACTCTCCTATCAGAGGAGATGAGGAGGAAGTCTAAAACGGGATCCCAAGATGCCTTTTTTGTAAGAGGTAGGCCTAAGGAAAAGGAACCTAAGGGAGACAAGAAAGGAAAGGGTAAGTCCAAAGGATGGTCTAAAAACCTTGGTAAGAGTAAGGTAAAGTGTTGGAACTATGGGAAACTGGGACATGTAAAGAAGGATTATAAGAACAAGAAAAATAGTTATGATGCTTCTAGAGATAAATCCTCAGATGACGGTAATGATGCATTGATCATTTCATGTAAAAATGTTAGTGATGACTCTTGGTTCATTGATTCAGGTTGCTCCTATCATATGACTCCTAACAAGGAGTGGTTCACTAAGTATACTACATAAGATGGAGGGAATGTATTCTTTGGAAATAATAGCACAACAAATATTGTGGGAAAAGGAGAGGTAAAGTTATGTTTCATTGATGGTAGGGTTAAGACCCTTAATGATGTTTTACATATTCCAGGACTTGCTAGAAATCTACTTTCTGTATCTAAGTTCAATGATTCTGGAATGAATGTGACATTTGACAAAGGTGGTTGTAGATTGGTAAAAGGGAATATGGTGGTTGCTAAAGGATCTTAGATTGGGACTTTTTTTAAGCTTAATACCTCAATTTGAATAAATCGACCAATGTAGCTGAAGCTAAAAATACATGTATTTTTGTGGCACCATAGATTGGGCCACATTGGTGAAAAGGTATTGGATAGTGCCCAATAAGAAATTGGTTGATGGTATTCCTGATTATAATATTGGAAAACATGATTTTTGTGAGAATTGTGAGTTTGGAAAGCAATCTAGATCTTCATTTCTTAAAGGAACAAATAAAGCTAAAAGATTATTAGAGATTATTCATTCAGATGTTATGGGTCCTGTGGATATTGACTCTATTGGAAAATTTAGATATTATGTTACATTTATTGATGATGTCTCAAGATACACTTGGATCTATTTTATGCATAAAAAATCTGATGTGTTCAATAAGTAAATAAAGAATTTAAGGCTTTAGTTGAGAAACAATCATATCATAAGATAAAAGTGTTGTGATTAGATAATGGTGGAAAATATTTTTCTAAGGAATTTGATGATTATTGTAAGCATGCAGGAATTGTGAGATAGAAAACTACTCTATATACACCTCAACAAAATGAAGTAGCAAAAAGGATGAACCAAACCTTAATGAAAAGAGCTAGGAGTATGTTAAGTAGTGCTAAGCTAGATCGATGCCTTTGGGCCAAGGCTATAAGTACTTCTTGTTATTTAACCAATAGATCTCCTAGTTCATCTATTGAAGATAAAACCCCTTATGAAATGTGGTTAGGTAGGAAACCTAGTGTTGCACATTTAAGGATCTTTGCTTGTGAGGATTTTTTTCATGTGCCTAAAGAAAAGTGGTCTAAGTTGAATCCAAAAGCACATAAATTCATATTCATAGGTTATGGTGAAAATGTAAAAGGTTACAATCTTTGGAATCCTCTAACCTGAAAAATTACTTTAT
>VDFB02047230.1:258565643-258732638 GCA_007258455.2 Sequoia sempervirens | reverse complement strand
AATTAATAAATCAATTAAATTGATTTATGTGTGCAAGTTGCAAAATCTAGAGGATTTGATGGATTAGAGTTAGGATTAATCATGATTTGATTAACTTAGATGGAGATTAGTTGATTTGACACTTTGACTTGGATTTTTGGATTTATTTAAATCAAAATGAGAAGAATATGAGTATTAGATTTAATTAAATAAAGTTTGATTTATTTAATTAAAGAGGGATGATGATGTTAGACTTAAATCAAATATAGGTTAGTTTATTTAATTTAAAGGAGATGAAATATGGTTTAATCAAATAAGGTGATTTATTTAATTAAAAGAGGAACATTAGGGTTAATCAAACAAAGTGATTTATTTAATTAATAGAAGATGATGATTTAATCAAATAAAGTGGATTTATTTAATTAAAAGATGAAATATGATGAATTTAATCAAATAAGGGTTATTTAATTAAATGGTTAGTAAAGGAGATGATCTAGGATGAACCGATGTTAGTAAATCAAGATCGGGTGCATGAGATCAATCAGTATAATTTACGTGTCTACACATAACATTATTATTTATTATTTAGAATTTAGAATTTGGTTATGATTATGATTAGGATCAAATTAGGGTTAGGATTTAATAAGAATTCTAAGATAAAGCTTGAAGTTAGGGTTTGGGTGATTGAGGCTAGATTAGGGTGACAATTAGGGTTAGGATTAATGTTGAATTAGGGATAGGGTTAGGGTTAGGGATCAATTAGGATTAAGCTTCAATTAGGATTCAATTAGAGATCAATTAGGGTCGAGGTTTGGCTAAGGTTAGGGTTAGCATTAGGGTAGTGTTTAATTAGGGTTAGGGTTACGATAGGGTTCAATTACGGTTAGGGTTATAGGATAAAGCTTGGGGTAAAATGTTAGGGTTAGAATTAGGGTTATGACCCAACTAGAGTTAGAGTTAGGCACAATTAGGGTTTGGGTTAGGGTTAATGTTAGGTTAGGGTAAGGGTTCACCTAGGGTTAGGTTTTAATTATGGTTAGGGTTAGGTTTCAATTAGTAGTATAGTTATAATTAAACTTGATATTAGAATCAAGGTTAGTATTAGAGTTAGAATTAGAGTTAAAGTTAGAATTCAATTATAGTTAGGATTATAATTCAATTAGGGTTAGGATTCAAATAGGATTAGGGTTCAACTAGGGTTAGTATTAGGATTCAATTATAATTAAGATGATTAATTAGTGTTAGGGTTAGGATTTAATTAAGCTAAGATTCAATTAGGGTTGGTTAGGGTTCTAAGATAAAGTTTGGGGTTAGGCTTAGGGTTGGGGTTAGAATTCAATTAGGATTAGAGTTATAGTTACAATTATGGTAACGGTTAAGATTTAATTAGGAATTAATTAGGGTTATGGTTATGCTTTATATTCAATTAGGTTCGAGGTTCAACTAAGGTTAGGATTATATTCAATTATAGTTAGGGTTAAAGTAATGTTAGGTTTAGGGTTCATTTAGGATTAATTTTAGGGTTTAATTAGAGTTACAGTTAGGATTAAGGTTAGGGTTAGTGTTTAGGTTCAATTAGGGTTGAACTTCAATGGGTTAGGATTAGATATCTGGGTCAATTAAGGTTGAATTTCAACAAGATTAGGGTTATGGTTAGGTTTAGGATTCTAAGATAGATCCTAAGGTTAGGGTTTGCGTTCAATTAAGGTTACGTGTCTATTAGGGTTAGGGTTAGGATTTCCAAGATAAGATTAGGCTTAGGGCTAGAGTAAGGGTCAAGGTTAGTGTTGGGGATTAATTAGT
Organism: Sequoia sempervirens; assembly: GCA_007258455.2. Classification (NCBI taxonomy): domain Eukaryota; kingdom Viridiplantae; phylum Streptophyta; class Pinopsida; order Cupressales; family Cupressaceae; genus Sequoia; species Sequoia sempervirens. The sequence goes on along the minus strand of VDFB02047230.1, from coordinate 258,730,856 downwards.
GTTAGGGCTAGGGTTTAATTTGGGTTAAGATTCAATTAGAGTTAGGGTTAGGGTTCAATCGATGTTCAATTAGGGTAAGGGTTCTAGGATAAAGTTTGGGGTTAGGGTTGGGGTTGGGGTTAGAATTCAACTATGTTAGGGTTAGGCTTACAATTACTATAAGAGTTAAGATTCAATTAGGACTTAATTAGGGTTATGGTTAGGGTTCATATTCAATTAGGGTTAGGGCTCAACTAAGGTTAGGATTGGAATTCAACTATAGTTACCTAGGGTTAAAATTAGTTTAGGGTTAGGGTTCAATTAGGGTTAAGGTTATGGTTTAATTAGGGTTGCAGTTAGAATTAATGTTAGGGTTATTGTTTAGGTTCAATTAGTGTTGAACTTCAATAGGTTAGGGTTATCGTTAGGGATATAGTTCAATTAGGATTGAATTTCAATAGGGGTAGGGTTAGGGTTCTAAGATAAATCATAGGCTATAAGCCTAATAATACAACTAATGTAAATTATATACTTATCCATTCAATATGATGTCCTCATGTTTAGACAATATTCATTCTCCTCAAAAATATTCAATATCATACACGTCACAGTGTTGTAGACCGAGAAGATAAGCCAATAATATTATATTATTGTGCAACTAAAGAATCCATTACGATAAACACACAACAATCAAAAAAAGTTGATATACCTCGGTGTTTCCTATATAGATTATGTAATAAGATAGATAAACTAATTATATAACAATCATTTTTTCTTTGTAATTATATTATACTATTTTATTTTTATTTTATTAATACTATAATTAACAAAACTTACATTTATTTTTTATTAAATCTAAAATACTATAAAGACAAGTATGGCACTTGTTAAATGTGTATTTATTTTAGCATCCATGTTTTGGAATTCATTTAAGCTTGTTTGTGAGATTGAAGACCTTCACCAAGATGCCTATCCAATTCCTGTGTCTCACTTTGTCTGTTCTCAGCTTTCTAAAAATGTGTCCCCAATCGCACGCTAGTACGAACGTGGTAGAGCCCTGGAAGCTAATTTTAAAATAGCCCAAAAAACGATTCTATTGGCTTTTTTGTGTTTTTGAAACCACTCACACATCAACTTCAAAAAAAAAAAAAGTAATCCTCATTTTGACTGCTCTCTGGCTCTTTTTAGCGACTTTAATTACTTCTTTTAGATATTCTTCCAACTCTCCGCTTTTCTACTATCACCTATCTGCCATAGCCATTGTTGCTACCCTACCTTCCTCCCATAGCCAAAACCTTGCCTATTCTTCCTCATCCTTCTACCCAGGCATCTCTGGTGGAATCCATTTTCCAAAAGCTTCATTCATAGAAATGCGACACACCTCTAGCAAACCTCCATAGGAGATTCCCTGCACCTTTGACCACCCACCACTTCTGCATTCATGCACTACAGGCTTGCACACACCACAACTTCTCCAAGTAATATTGAGGCTGATATACACCATCTAGAAGATTCAGGCAACTTCCCTTAAACTATAACCCTACCTTTTCACCTTTACTCCACAGCTTCAGGAACACCATATCTCAAAATTAGATTAACGGTTTCAAATTCTACAAGCACTACGAGGATGAGGTGCAAATTTGGTGAAAGTTCTACTAATATGATAAAAGGACACCACTCTTTGTTGTAGGTCAATAGAGCAACTTGGAGGTTGACAATGCAATTGGTGGTCAGGTCTGCACAATTCCAGTGCTCCAACCGCCTCTTTCTGCCCAGGCCGTAGTGAACCTTAGAGGTCACTTGCACAATTACAAGAGTCACTACCACAACTTCTCAGGTCACCACCGCAGTTTCCCAAGTCACAAAACATGATTCTGAAAATCGCATCCGCCCATGTTCTCAAAAACCTATTTTCAAAACGTCTTTCTCCAATTTGTTTAGCCCTCTACCTTCTTTGATCATCAAATCACAGACACTTCCTCTATTTTATTTCTTTTACACAATAACAAGATCAATTTACATTCCCAGCTCAGTTGTATTTGCTTAGAGTTGTTATTTATATTAAAAATATAATAGATGGAATGAAAATAGTTTCCTCGGCAAATACTCATGAGTAGGTTAAGCAAACTTTTCTTTTCTAAAGATGAGCAAGATTTTACCTACACTTTGTACTGTCAAATCAAATAGGTGCATAAGGCGTCAACCCAAATTAAAGTTCCGAGTATCTGATATGAGAGGAAATGGATCATATGTTTCTTAACACTCTTGATCAGCCTATCAATTCTCAGCTACCAAAAACAGGTTTATCCGTTTTCATGCATTGTCTAATACACATGACTACATATTCTAGATTACCAGATAATAATTTTGCATCCCACTTGCCTTTTTACATCGATGATATGATGGCATATTGTACAAATCTCAAAAATCTTAATTAATAAAATATTTCAATTTCAACCTTACTCTACCTCTAACTCCACTACTTTCTCGATGTCATCTATGTGCTACATTTAATCAAGGCTGCTATCATTTGATGAATCAAGATTCAAACTACAACTTCATATATTTTAGGCTTGCAGAAGTTGCATTTCTTGTAATTTTGCATTTCATAAACCAGTCCTCCTGCCTAATTCACCACGGGATAGGCCTGTGAAGCTCTACAAATTTACCCAAGTGTTAATAATGTTACATATCCACTAACAATACAAAAAACCAGAAACTATAATGGGAAAATATGTCTAATGTACATGTTGAACTTGAAACCTGTTTGAAATGTACAGGATGGTAAATAAGCTTCATTCCAAGTACTTAGACATCAATGTGATTCAAGGAGGCGGCGCATCAAGTTTAGGGGGAAATAACTTGTATGCCCTGTTGCACAAAATGTGTTATTTAGTAGTAAGTCTAATTTAGATTGCATATAAGAGATTGTTTGATACCGCAATGTATACAGGATGCATTTGAAGAAAAAAGTATGTTCCCAAACAAACAGAGGCATTCCCGCCAAGGAATCACATAATGTGCTCGAAGCAGGAATCTATTCTTGAGCTTAAAACAAGTCATATACAGACCAAATTTGAAATGCACATTTCATATTAACTTAGATGACAAGTAATTCTCTGTGGAGTGTTGAGAAACACCATATCTGAGAAAGCATACTTTTTCCCTCAGGGCTCATCATCTGTTCAGTTTTTGTGTTGCATCCTTCCACTTTCAGCACCTGCATAAGGATCTATAGTAACATTTATGACAGCTGGGTTTCTCTTCGTGAAAGCTTCATCTAGAGCAGACTGAAGCTCATGAGGAGTGCCAACTAGATAACCTTTTCCGCCAAAAGCTTCCATCACAGTATGGTATGCCGCTCCCGGAACAAATGAAGTTGGTGCGGGATCATCCTTGTATGGCCCTTCAATATCTTCTGCATTTCTTCTATCTCCACCATAGACACCACCATTATTGAAAATGATAACAATGACAGGTAATTTGTATCTCACCAATGTCTGCACCATTAAAAGAAGATAGATCGTTACCATATCCCATAGACTTTGAACTTAACAAAACAACTATAATAATTATTAGTGCATGCTAAATCATCAACAGATTAGTTATGTCAGCTGAATTTTCTCGTAGATTAAGTTAGAAGACTACTTCAAATATTACAAACCACCTTCAGCAATGCAACAGAAAAAACCATACAACTTACACAAATTAAGTGGCTCTGCCATCAATTCAACCATATAACACTATCACAATGTAGCAGCAATGACACAAAGCTGTGATGGTATAGGCTAATTGAGTCTATTTACAATCATTTTGGAAACTTAATCAAAACTTTCATCATTAACTCTAAAAAGTATGAGACCCTTGCTATCCAAATTGAATCAGCAAAATCTATGATATTATGATCCAAATTGGATCATTAAAGTTAGTTGGCTTTAGTTGACTAAGCCACTATTCTCAATTCACTCGTCAAATTGACTAACTATGCAACTGAACACTTCCAGTACTCCTAGTAACTCAGTTCAACATCAAATTAAAGTTATCACTGTGTAGTAGCAATGACACAAAGCTGTGATAGTATAGGCTAATCAGTTCCGTTGTGATGGGGTAGTTTGGAAATTCAAATAATAAAAACACAAGCCTTAGCTAAACAAGCAATTTTTCCATTAACTCTACTTTGTATGAGACTCTCACTATCCAGTAGAAGAAACAGAAGCTATGATAAAGTTGCCAAAGCTCAGAAAATGTAAAAAAATTCAATTGACTAGTCAACTTGACAACTTAAAATACTTCCAGTATTCATGATAAGATAACTTAGCAGAGGATATAATAGGACACACATCATAAAACTGAGATGAAAATTTGATATACATCCAACATTGATGTAACAAATGCAGTTCATTCTACTAATATATCTCTTTTGAGACACATTTGGGTTACTAACCTCCTAGTTCTTTTGATGTTGTGAAAATATAGCTACAAAATGTCAAAAAAAAGAGTGGATTCGGAAATCTGCCAAGATAAAAATGCTTTAAGAATATAAGACCAGTTCACCTCCAACAGCAAGAAAGGTTGAAACTTGAAAGTGTCTCAAGTATAAAGCAAGACATGATAAATATAGAGTTGAACACAAACTCCAAGTTGAGATAAGGTGCACCTTTACTTAAGCAAGAAATACTCCAAGTTAAATTTAAGAAGCTTAAAACCAATGGTATGTTCCATTTGAAATTCTTGACCAAGTGGGCAAAAATGCATTCAAATTAGACTTGCCTCCAGAGGTGAAGTTATCTTAAGGACTTTTGTTGCCTTCTATTGAAGGTCTTGTACCTGATGATCAAGAAGAGACAGACAAAGATATAGGTGAGGAGATTACAGAGAGGAAAGTACGAAAAGTTGGCAAGTGGGCTTTAAAGAACAATTGCCATGCAAAGATGAGTGGGTAATTCAGATAGAAAGTGGGGGAAATATTTTCTCATCTCAAGTTTTCATTATTTTGAGAACCTAAAACCTCCTATGTAATTTGAACTGGATTATAAGAGTTAGTTAAGTTCTAACTCACTAATCCCAAATTTACTAAGTATACAACTTGAAACATTGTCAACACTCTTAGCAAGACAATTTCGCCAAGAATCAGACTTTAAACATAACAGACGAGCGTGAATTAAAGACGTGATATTTCCATAGTCCACATAATTGATTCAAAGAGCTTTTGGTAAACAACTGTGTAAATGTTTTTGAATCAACATTTTCAACACTTCTAGCAAGACAATTTAAACAAGGATCAGACTTCACACATAATATTCAAGCATTAAATGGTAATATCTGTGTAAATGTTTTTGTCAATCACATAAACATGACACAAATGCAGAGTGGTTCAAGGGTGATGCATACACCTAGGCCAAAAGGGCAGTCATAGAAGTTGGTTAACTTGACAGGTTTGTTTGCAGCCAAAACCATCAAGCAATTTCATGCCTTGCCAAAATTACCAAATAGTTTCATACAAGAATAGAACTATACAAAAAACGACAAAATAGTACACTCTATGAGATCTAAGGAAGCTAAAGCATTTGGAACCCCATGTTTTCAAACACTTCTGCGATTTGGATTATCTGCTCATTCCAGTGTGTTAATGTTTGCAGCTTCAGGATCGCCCTTCCAGCCTCGAATGAAGACATGAATTAAATTGGCTAATTGTTTTATATATGAGATATAAATGGCATCAATGTAATTTCTAAAGGGGCCGACCTTCCTTGTAATTTGCATTTTATTTGTAATTATATTTTTCTTAGTGGCCGACCTTGTATGTGAAGAGGTGCGACCTCTCTCACATCTTGTATTTATACAAGGTCATTTCCATTCATTTTTATCATGAAGCAAGTTCGAATTACTCCTTCATTCTAGTGCAAATTCCTTCAAGAGCAGATTGCGAATCTCTCTAAGTGCAGAATTAGATTACAAGAAAAAGCAGATTATCATCTGTTATTGCATCTAGAGTTGATGCTGGATATTGGCCTTGTGATTGGCCTCATTGTAAAGAAATATTGTTGCCATTATCATATATACAAGAGGATCTTTGTTGCTGGGTTTTTCTCCCTCAAGTGGAGGGTTTTCCCAGGGTATCTACTGTGTTATTGTCTGATTTAAATTAATTCTCTGTGCATTAAATCTGATCTTCAGTTTTCAACATGGTATCAGAGCGGGTTTCGGAGGAATTGATCAGATTTGTTTTTTAGCAGTCCATTCAATCAGAGCTGTCTCAGAAACCAATCTTGGAGAAGGTCCGTTGATAATCTTCAAGCTTGAGTTTGTATAAAAGAATCGAAGACTACCAGGAGAAAGTCGTATTTAAAGCCAAAGTCTATGGCGAATTTAATATTGTCGGACTCATTCAGTGATATCTTTACTTGCTCCTGCACCTGAGCAATGGTCGAATGTTGTGCATCACTCCCTCTGTTCAAAAGAAGTGCTGAATAAGAGTTTCGTGCAATGGCATCTCGAGTGCCCCTTCGTCTTCATGTTTTCTCGAGCTTTGTTATTACATAGAGTCAAGATGGGATTTGGATCTTCTTGAATAACATTCAAGCGATCTTCCTCTAGCGTCGGGCATTGACTTCGCCGGGACCCCTGACAGAGACGTATCTTTGGTATTGTCTTATCTGTGCACTAACCTTTTGAAGCCGTGCAATCTCACGATCCCTATATCGGGATGTGGACTTCATATCGAGTGTCCTTGAAAGTCGGAGAAGGCAGAAATTCAAACGATAAGAGCTCCTTCCTATCGCGAGCGACATCATCTTAGTCGGATCAGGGTTTCTAGAAGCTTTCGAGGGTTCTGAAGATTTTTAGGAAAAATTCGACAGTAAAAGCAACTGAAAAAATGTCCAAGTCGAGCCCAAAATCCCTCTGGATGCAGCAACTCTCAGCGATTTAATGGAGAAGCTGCAAATGCGGCCGCCATATCTAGATACGGATGCCCTCATGCCTGCGTCAAAGTTATCGAAGACGATGGCAAGCCCAAGCTGGCTAAAGAGGCCGCCAAGCTCAAACAGAAGATCATCCGCATGAATTCCGGCCAATCCATCGAGGTCGGCGAAAACCATATCTGCATCGGCTGCACTGAACGCCCGGAGTCCAATTACCGCGTGTGGCAGTGGCACGGGCATATTATGCTCTATGACGAGGAGAAGGGTTTCGGCTCGAGTATGTTTACGGCATTTATTTTTAGCGACTGTCGGAGGAGAAGCCGCTGAAGCGGCCTGAAAGCTCTGTGCTACAGGAGCTTATCGAGAAGGCTAACGTCGTTAATGCTTGGATTCTGTGCAGAAATATTAATCTGGCGTCCATTGAGTTGTTGCAAGTCATCAAGTCAAACTGAGAGAATATTACCTGGGAGTCCGTGTGGGCCTGTCTGTGTGTATTGGATCCCGTTTCTCCTTGGCGCGACCTGGAGGTATTCTCTCCTACATGACACCTCACCGTCTCCACTGTTGTCGGCTCGTGTATCCTCTATTTCGGAGGTCTTAGCTCACTCTGGTCGGGTTCTAAATATGGCGTTGGCTCCATGTCTGGAGCATATATATTTCTCTGATCGAGTATCTACTGTTTGCAGCATATAGAGCATTTGGCACTATGTGTGAAGCTGCGATATTATAAACTGACAATAGTTTAGTATCATGCTATGCCTCAGAAACCAGGATACCCGAATTTTAGAGGAGTTGTGGTTCCTGAAGATAGGACTATATTCAGAAGTATTTGGGATCGCTTGTTGTCAGGCAGAACAGTTAATGAAAAGAAACTTTTGTATAAGCATCAATGGATTATGATGAGATAATACGAGGTCAGCTATCAAAACCTTCAACTCAGAGATCCTTGGAGGATTGATGATTCTAAGCGATGTGCTCATTGGTGCAATCTGCATTTATCCTGAGCGATGGAGTGGTGTATGCAATGATCAAGAAAGAACAATTGATGAACTGCGAGGAACATAAAGAGATAAGTATTCTCTGGTTGATTGAAATCTCCTTCTAGGCCGAATTTCAGTTCGCTGAGTTATTTCATTATTTGTGTCTTGTGTGATTAATAAAGAGTGATAGTGATCTCTCTTGAACTGTGTTCTTTTGAAGATCTCAAATTATTTATTGTGAGTCGTTCATGCTAATCATGTAGATCTCTGAGTGTGACTTTGAGATGAAAAAGAGAATTGCATTTTCGTTGTGATAGGTTGATCACATCAATATCATTCTCTAATGCATGAACTGTGGTAGAGCCTTGACTCTTGGAGAGAGCTGGTTCTACATGCTAACTGCATAATGCTTTCAAGAAATCTGTAGTTGTACAGATTATTTTTTTTAAATTGTGCTGAGTTTGGCACTCTCAAGAGGAGTAAAAGCTGGAAGGAAGAGTTATATCAAAATTTAATAAAGATAAGTTTCCTTATCCCTTCATTCTGATTCTTTTATCTCTCTTTATGTTGATTTATTCATGTTTTAATATTGTGCATAAATTCTTATGTATTCATGTTATAACCTGTGATTGTAAACTTTGTATGATTCCAGTCCTGTTATTTCTTTGGGTAACTATAAACTGTTAATAATCTCTCTCTAAAATGCTTGTAGTTCAATCTTCTAGGAGCAAGAAGGTGATGAGAAATTGCTTAATGATGAAAAGCTTGAGGCATCTTGTGAGGAAGTCATGCCTACCAAAGAAATATTCTTGCAGCCATGAGACTGAGCTGATGGCCAGAGGGAGCTCACCTCCAGAAGTCTTCTTTGCAATCTTTGGAGCAAGGATCAAGAGGGAGTCTTGTAACTCACTGAGAAGAAGTGAAGATTGTTGTGCTAAACCCTTAGAGGATCCCTTCAGCTGCTGAGATCAGATTTGCTCAAGATTGCCTTCTGTATTTGCCATTGGTAGCTCCGCAAACCTATTCAGAATAGTGAGATCTGAGATGAGGTCAATGAACTCTCTTCAGTACCAAGGTGTGCACTGGAAAACATTTATCTAAGTCAAAGTGTTGCAGTCAATCTTGGACAAAGAGGTCAGAAGGTTGATGCAAGTGCCTGAAGATTTAGAGGGAGCCTGCTGAGCCTGAAGAAGACGGTAATCTTGCTGCAGCTAGTTCAGATTTGGTGGATCCTACATTGTACAGACAGCTGATTGGATCCTTGATGTATCTAGTTAACACTAGACCTGATATTTGCTATGCAGTGAGTGCACTTAGCCAGTTTATGTGTGATCCGAGACGGATACATCTTGTTGCAGCTAAACATATCCTGAGATACTTGCGTGGCACAGTTGGATATGGGTTGAAGTATACTTCAGATGCAGACTTGGAGTTACTTGGTTTCACTGATTCTGATTGGGCAGGTTGTGTCACAGATCGGAAGAGCACCTCGGCTGTTGCTTCAGTTCTGCTATGATTTCCTGGTGCAGCAGGAAGCAGTCTTCTGTAGCATTGAGTACAGCAAAGGCCGAGTATATTGCAGCTTGCATGGCAACTCGAGAAGCAGTGTGGCTTCGTAAGCTCCTTGCAGGATTGTTTGGACAATCAATGGAGCCCACCATTATTCATTGTGATAATCAGAGTTGTGTGAAGCTCTCTGTCAATCCTGTGTTTCATGACAGAACCAAGCATGTTGAGATCAAGTACCACTATATCAGAGATATGGTACTTTGAAAGGCTGTACAGCTGAGGTACATTAGCACCGATGAGCAGACGGCAGATATTCTCACCAAGCCTCTCGCCAGGGTAAAGTTCGTGTACTTTCGAAACAAGCTTGGTATGGTGAAGAATCCAGCCTTGACTGAGTATGAGTCTCAAAAGTCGGTGAGCCTTGCTTAATGAGTTCTCTGTGAAAGAAGTTCGAGGTGAAATCCCTTGTTAATGCACTTTCTTTGAAGAATTTGAGGTGAAAGCCCTCGTTTCCACCCTCTGAGAGAGAGTCATGGTGGATGTCATGTGTGTGACTCCATGACATATCTTGTACTTGTGTTTCACCCTCGAGAGAGTCATGGTGAAAGTCACTTGAGGTGACAACATCACGCAAGTGATGAACACTTGTACTTACTATTGCATCTTCTTCTGTGACGGAAGAATTTGAGGTGAAAGCCCTCGTTTCCACCCTCTGAGCTAAGTCATGGTGGATGTCATGTGTGTGACTCCATGACAACATCACGTGAGAGAGTCCGTGATGATCTTTCTGTACTTGTGTTTCACCCTCTGGGAGAGCCATGGTGAAAGTCACGTTGAGGTGATATTCCCTTGTTCACCATAGCATGGTTGTAGCCATTATGGTTGATATTGCATTGAGGCAATACTTGTCATCACAATGAGGTGATATGTCTTGAGCAGCTGGAAGTTCTCTCCCTAGCTGAGAGGGAGTGTTAATGTTTGCAGCTTCAGGATCGCCCTTCCAGCCTCGAATGAAGACATGAATTAAATTGGCTAATTGTTTTATATATGAGATATAAATGGCATCAATGTAATTTCTAAAGGGGCCGACCTTCCTTGTAATTTGCATTTTATTTGTAATTATATTTTTCTTAGTGGCCGACCTTGTATGTGAAGAGGTGCGACCTCTCTCACATCTTGTATTTATACAAGGTCATTTCCATTCATTTTTATCATGAAGCAAGTTCGAATTACTCCTTCATTCTAGTGCAAATTCCTTCAAGAGCAGATTGCGAATCTCTCTAAGTGCAGAATTAGATTACAAGAAAGAGCAGATTATCATCTGTTATTGCATCTAGAGTTGATGCTGGATATTGGCCTTGTGATTGGCCTCATTGTAAAGAAATATTGTTGCCATTATCATATATACAAGAGGATCTTTGTTGCTGGGTTTTTCTCCCTCAAGTGGAGGGTTTTCCCAGGGTATCTACTGTGTTATTGTCTGATTTAAATTAATTCTCTGTGCATTAAATCTGATCTTCAGTTTTCAACACAGTGGACGTGTATTTGTACAACCTTTGTGGGACATGAATTTCTTCTTGATTGAATGTTTTGGGAGTTGAAGCATGCAAGTGCAGAGTAGAAGAGTGTGTTGGAGGAAGTTAAAAAACATAGTAAGCTATAAGAACACTTATCCAAAAAGGATTAAGCGTTTCAGATCAGTTTTGGACATTTAGACCATCTGGGTCATGTCTTGAGTGCGCACTTCTGCCAAAGATGATATGGACTGCCAAACATAGTTGTTTGCTGCCAAAGTCATGAGAATTGGCTGCCCATGTGAGTGTGTTGGGCCCAAGCGCATGATTTGTTCATTAGCATTTGCTGATTTGGAAGAAGGCCATTTATTTGGTTCTTATCTACGTGAACAGTGACAAGGAGACAGAATGCCACACATTATGGTCAGTTGTGAACATTGGTTTCATGGGCCAATGTAGGCATACATGGTGGGCAGTTGATGATGGTGATCTTCTGCTGATGAGCAATTGGGATTCCAGATCTGTGGCAGTTGCATGGACAACAGGAAACCATCCATATGCCTAGGACTGTTTGATCTTCCCATCGTGGCAAGAAGGTAAAGGTGCATGAAGAGGACCAAAGTCTCAGTTTGGAGGTTCGGTTGGAAATTGAAAACCGCTATTATTGTTGTCTGATAAGTGAAAAAGCAGATTGCAGAGTACTATAAAAGTGCAAGGAGTTCTATGGAGACATGGTAGTGATATAGGCTGCTGTATCAACCCAGAGAAGCCATTGTTTTGGTATTGTTTCCATGTAATTGCACCATATAGTGAGTGAGATACCACTAGCATTCTCTTGTGGATTTTTTCTATCCTTACGGGTTTTCTCTAGTGAAAAGCAAGGTTTTATGTTTTGTTACTTGTGACTATGCTATGTTTTATAGCATTTTTTCAGCTGTTTTATGTTTATTGTTTTGAACGTTTTAATACTACCAGTGTTCCACGGGTTTCGGGGGTGGGGACGGGGGGACGGTAGGGGACGCGTTTCGGGGACGCGGGGACGGGGGGTCTAAGTTTGGGGGCAGCGGGGGGACGAGGGCGGGGGGCCGGCAGGTTGCTGAAATACATATAGTACTTGAAAAAATAGTTATAAAAAGATGTATAAGTAAAAGAATTATACATCTTGGAGACAAGGAGGAATCCCCTAGATGTCTTGAGGACACCCCAGCATCCTCGAAGTCCTAGCGGCATCTTGGAGACAGCGACACTGGTGGTGGGATGGTGGCGCTGGTGGTGGGCTGGTGGGGGGATGTTCCCCCCCAAGTCTCCAAGTCTCTGAGACATCCCCTTCTAGGAAACACAGGTTTTTTTGGGGGGGAACGCGTCCCCATGGAACACTGGTTCTTAAGCTTAGGTCAACGTATTAAGAGTGGAGAGTAGTGCCGACATTAGTATCCATAGTTGATGGATCACTAGGGATATTAATCGATTGAGCTTTGGATCAGGCAGTATCGGAGGAGAAATTTCCATTGGGAAATCTGAGTTGGCAAGTTGTGCATCTGTATGCCATCCACGAGGTCAAGTGGAAAGAGAATTTATTGTCGTTTGAACCTGATAATAAACCTAGGAAGTGGTTAAGACGAGTGTGATCAACAAGTATGGCAAGAGAGGAAGCTACAGAAGCAAGATTTTAAAAATTAGAAGATGTGGCTAGAATATCCATGGTTGAGGAAAAGCTAGATAGGTTGAGAAGCATGATGTTGGCCTTGATGGTGAGAATGGATGGCAATTGGATACACCAAGATGTAGGTGAGGACGACAAGGCAAGTGTTTTACAAGAAGACACTCTAGAAACAGACATGTACAACTTGGAAAGGATGCCATGGAGAGTGAGGTGTTTTACAAGAAGATACTCTAGAAACAACCTTCTACAATATGTGGCAAGTTTACTGGACCATTTACAAAAGGCAATACTCATGGCCAAACCCAAGAATATTGATGAAGCATGTGCACAAGCACATTACCTGGACTTGGATAAAAAGTGAGTTCCTTCTGCTTGCAACAAGGGCACTAAACAATAGCAAGGTGGTATGAAGAAATCAAAGGGCAAGGACAAGAAGAGTCATACTTCAACATCAAAGCCCAAGGATGAAGGAAAGAGCATGTTCAATTGCTCTCATTATGACAAGAATGGTCACATGGAGGAGAGTTGTTGGTGGTTGCATCCTAAGTTAATGCCTTCTTGGAGGAGGAAGAAGAAAGATAACAAAGTTATCAATGAATAAGGGGAAAGTAATCCATGGAGACTCCTCAAATGAAGAGAGCCACATTACTAGTGCCACACTCAAGAAGTGTTTTGAAGAGGAGTGGAAGCTCTGCGGTGAAGAGGAGCTTACCCAAATGTTTCAAGCAAGAGTGTGAGAGAAAGGTAAGAAGTTAATTGCTTTATTTGACTCGTGTTCACAGTCCAATCTCATTTCTTCCACAATAGTTGATGAATTAAACTTGGCAGTTGTGCCACACCCACATCCATCATTTCTTGCTACCATTTACAGACACATTTCAATGGGAGCCGGATGTCTGACCAACAAATCGCACCAAATCAACTCTGTGGAGATGATATGAACTTGGCAATGCAAGAAACAGAGAAGAGAAACAACAAAAACATAAAAAGGTTGTTTTGTTCGTAGTTGAGGAGAAAACATGTAATTCTTGGAAAATATATCTAGTCGAAGCAACTGTGTTCTAAGGGTCTAAAAAAGTGGATAGAACACGATATGTTTAAAAAATGAAAACCTTCGAAATAATTTTTAAAATGAAAACATGTAACACAATTGGATTAATTATACTTGTGAAATTGAAAACCTACCTCAACTTCAAGCCCGCTAAAGCCAAAGCCAGAGTCTCCCTCGACGGCCACAATAAGCCTATCTGGAGAAGCCATTGCTGCAGCTATGCAATACCCCAAACCAACTCCCATGGTTCCCCATGTCCCAGCATCTAATCTAGTCCTAGGCTCTGTCTGAACGAGCACCGACCGTCCCACATCCATAGTGTTAGCCCCTTCAGACACCACTATGGGAGAGGGGGATCCCTGGGCCAACAGGGCATCTCTGATGATCCTCATTGGAGTTTGAAAATTGAAGGGCACCACATCCTTTGCTAAGAAAGCACTCATTTTCTTCACATTGTCACTAGCCTTGTGAACAATTCTCTCAACCCAGGGATGATTTCTCCCGAGCGAAAATGGGTCATCCTTGATGTCCTTATTAATCTGCTGCAAAACCAGCCTAGCATCACCAACAAGCCCCAAACTGGGCTTCCTGAGCTCAATTTCGTCCTTCGAAACATCCACCAGAATAAACTTAACATCAGCAGCCCATCTGGGGGGCTCCCCAAAGTGGAGCATCCAATTAAGCCTAGCACCCACAACCAATGCCACGTCACACTGCCCTATTGCAAGAGATCTGGCAGCGGTAGCAGAAAGCTCGTGCGTATCAGACAAAAGCCCCTTGCCCATTGGAGTGGGGAGGAAGGGGATCCCAGTAAGCCTAACCAAGTCTGCGAAAGCAGCCTCGGCTCTCGCATAAGCAGCCCCCTTGCCCACTACGATCAACGGCCTCTGCGCCTGCCGGAGCATCGAAACAGCAATCTGAATATCCTGTTCTGGAGCGGAGAGCTCCGGCGCAGGCAATTTTGGTAGGGCCCAAATCGGCAGAAAGGGGCAAACCTCGGCCAAAAGCCTATCTGCCTCCAGTTTATCTATATTCTCATGCAGAACATCCGTGGGCAAATCTATGTAACAACCACCAGGCCTGCCCTGGGCAGCAGCAGCAAGCGCTTGAGAAACGAGGGAGGGAATCTGCGAGGCCTTTGCGGCCTTTCCTGAGAATTTAACAAAGGGCTGGACGGCGTTAAGCTGGTGGAGCTCCTGGAAGTCGCCCTTGCCGAAGTCAGCCTGATCGCAGGAACCAGAAACCATGACCATTGGCCATGTGTTGATCATGGCATTGCTGAGGCCTGCGAGGCCATGGACACAGCCTGGGCCGGACACAGTGAGCAGGACGCCGGGCTTGCCAGTGAGATAGCCGTAGGCGCTCGCTGCGTAGCCTGCCGACTGCTCGTTGTGGAAAGCAATGAAGCGGATGCCTGCTTTCACCGCGCTGTTGGCGAACGATGTGACCGGTATGCCCACGACACCGAACATGTGGTCGATCCCGGCTTTCGCAAACGCTGCGGCTGCCAAAATGTTACCATCTACTTGCTGCCCCGCCATAGCTTGCAATTGTTTCTTGCTCTCCTCTAACTTAAGAATTTCAGAGAAATGGGGCATTCAAGGTGGGATTAAAAACTAAGATCAAGATGAAGATGATGCTCTGAGCACTTCGTTTCTCGCCTCACGGGTAGGCAGATTGTTGTCATGTTAGGTGGCGTATGCAATAATCAAATGGAAGGGTCCAATGATTGTTCATAAATAGGATTTTGTAATAGAACACAATAACAGCTTTCAATTTTCTCAGCTAATGCGCACATTCCTAATCACGCGAACTCTGTTTCCTTTACGCCTCTCCTCGTCCGAACTCTGTTTCCTCGTCCGAGTTGTCATGTAAATCGAGGACTGTCTGGTGTAGTGCGCATCAAACAGAAAAAACTGTCTGGTGTAGTGCACATCAATAAAAAAAAAATCTATTCATTTCATTGCCTAACTTTAGGCACGAAGTGTTTGGGTGGAAAATCAGAATATCTGTTTTGTAACAAGTGTGTAATTGTATTTTAAAATTATTATTATTATTATATTAAATTATAAGTTGTGTTTTACTGAGTTATTTTTTTTAAGATTCATTGAATTAAGTCTCGGAGAAATGGAGTGATAATAATTTATTTAATATATAAATATAGTAAAACGAAAGTTAATTCTAAGTCTACAACAACTAAGTTCATGTCTTTTTTCCCAAGTTCATTGTATTTAGGTTTTGAATGTTTTGTTATCATACTTGTTTAGTGGTATAGGTAAATAATGTCAAGATGAATTAGATCAAGAGTTTAACATATTATAGGAGGTTGGAAATTTTATTGGTAGCAAAGTAATCTAAAAAAAATGTTACGTTTTTATTTGGTACATTTAATAATAAAATTAATATTCCTCATTATAGTTGAGAGTCTAAACTAAAAAAATAAATAAGCATTATTAAATTTTGAGTGGTTTTCATTGAATAGCTCTTATTTGTAAGAGAATTTTTTTAATTCCAAGAAATAGGAATCAATCTTTAGCATCGTCTTATAAGATGAAATAATAACTTCAACTTCCATGTAAGAAACTCTAAATCTAAATTTGCTTGTAATAGTGCAAGAAGATATTGGTAAGAAAAGACTTAACACTTACTCTTCTAGAATCAATTATGTTTCATCTTAGATTTCTCTTTGCTAAATCACATGTTCTACTTTGTTTATGTGTGTTTCAATGCCTCACTTGTTACATTCCATTCACACAACTATCTAATACTAACACTACAACATTGTAGTCTTAAGGCAATTTACAATTTTCCTTACCAAAACACTTAGAGGACAACGAGCATAACTCACTAAAAATGGATCACAATTTTGAGTAAGTCATGGAATATCTATGTTAATTGTAAAACATTATTATGTTCAAACTCCATAGAGAAGGTTTATACTACATTAAAAAACATCAAGAAGGTAGAGTGTTGAAGATTGTTTGCATGAAGAGTTATGCAATGCACATGAATTTGTCTCTAGTAGCTCATTGGTGGTACATAAAATGTAGGTTTGAAAATTTGGCTTGTTCTTTATGTGTAAGGACCACAAAAGGAGAAATTTATGATTGGTTTTGAATTATTTATCCAAATTTTACTTTATGATCTCTTTCGGTGGGTTTTATTGGCTTGGCTTTATTTTGTGATTAAGTAACCTTTGTTAGAATTACATTAGTTTGGAGTGATGACTATACATCATTGTCAAAGCCTACAATAACTCAACAACCTAGAATGTTTTTTGGTTGTATTTAGGGATTGTGTCACAACATCCTTCTTTAAAAATGAGGACATCAAGATATCCCAAGTCTACAAAGAAAAAGGAGAAGCTTGAACTTACCATGCAAGGTAAGCAACTCGAAACTTATGCCAAATATAATTGGGGTAGGAGAAGAGCATATTGATTGAAGTATAACCAATGTTTAAGTACAAGGAATGAGGTATTACAGAGGATGATTTAAAGAAGTGGAAGATGAGAACATCTCTAAATTAAAGAGAAGGGAAGAAACATACCTTGTTTGGTAGTAGTGATGCAAATGGAGGAGATGACAATGTTTATGGATATTATGGTAAGAAGGCATGATGGAGGGGTCAAGGTGGTGAGAAAAAACAAACTACTCCTTTAGGGGTGATACTCCTTAAGGAATGACTTCTATTTTTTCCTTTAAGTTCTTGGTTCCACTTTGATTGGAACTATGGGAAAAAAATCCATCATCTCCTTTTATGTCCTAAGATTCCTAGATTATTTTGTGTTGCAAATAGGAATAGGTGGAGAGTTGACATATTATTTCAAATATCTTCTCAACAATATTAAAATGGGTTCCTATTCATCACTCTCGTCATTATCCTAAGAGATCTTCATAATATCCATCTTTATTTTTTGAATGGTTCATCTTTGATGGATGTATTTAGGGACAAGATGAATTCTCCTAGAATTGTCAGTGAGCACTTGACCTTGTAGCTATTAACTACTTGGAAGTGGATTCCTAAATTCTTTGCTAACTACTTTGAGGTAGAGTGGGACTTGACCTATTGCCTATATTTTTAAATTGATTTCTCCCTTATTGAGTTCATCTCTAGTTTTTTGGTGTTATAGGAACATTGACCTTGCCTTTGAACTTGATAACTAATAAAAATTATATACATCCAAGTTTTAGTATTGTGTGTAAAATTCCCTCTAGCCACCAAAGAAAGAGGAGGATGTTAATACTACAAAAATATAATACTGCCAAGGGTACTTAAGATAGGAATGTTCTATGTTATTTAGAAACCTTTGCTTTGTATCTATTTGAATTATTGAAATAAATTATGTTAAAATTTTATCCCTTAGGCTCACAAAAGTTTAAAACCTAATTTTATGTTTGGATAAATGTTTATAAAATAGTGCCTCCCCATCTTTTGATATCATGTGTTACTTTTATGTTCTTTTGTAACCTATACCTACTACTTGATGTAGTTATCCAAAAAAAATGACATTTGAAATCATATGGTTGGTATCTATTTGAAACATTGGAATTTGATTATATTGATATTATATCCCTTAGGTTCTCTTAAGTTTTATGCTAATTAAAAATATTTAATATCTACTTGAATTATTGCAATCCATTTCATTGATATTTTACTACCTAGGTTTTGTAAGCTTGCTAACCTAATTATGTTTAGAAGATAATTTGTACTCCTGCATATCCTTTTGATATCGTATGGTATTGCTTGATGTGATTCTCAATAGATGCATATACAATTAGGATCCCTTTATATATTCTTCTAGTTTATATTATTAGAATTATAGAAGAACATGGTTTGACACTACAACAGAACAGACAAATAGCACTAGATTTCAATGTATTTCAGTCCACAAATTGGGTGAGCTAGACGACACCAAACTCGATGCAAACAAGCATGATCATCTTGGCACCGACGTTTACGTTGAATTTTGATCCAGAATTAGCGCCGGAATTAGCGCCGGAATTAGCGTCGAAATCAGCGCCGAAAAATCACAGTGACCCCATTAGCGCCTAAAATAGCATCGTGAAATAGCGCCGAAAATAGCACCTCTATTTACGCCTAAAATAGCATCGAAAATAGTGCCTAAATTAGCGCCCAATTAGGCTTCCAGTTTTGCTTCCAGTTTTGCTTCCAATTTTGTTTCCACGTTTGCTTCCGGTTTTGCTTCCAATTTTGCTTCCAAGATTGCTTCTAATTTGCTTCTATTGTTGCTTCCTTTTTTGCATCTAAAAATGCTTCTTGTTTTGCTTCCTTTTTTGCTTCTAAAAATGTTTCTTGTTTTGCTTATAAAAATGCTTCTCGTTTTGCTTCCTTTTTTTCTTTTAAAAATGCTTCTTGTTTTGCTTCCTTTTTTTCTTCTAAAAATGCTTCTTGTTTTGCTTCTAAAAATGCTTCTTGTTTTGCTTCCTTTTATTAATTTAATATGTTTTATTTCAATTGAATTAGTTAAATATATCGTGCCTCTTAAATAATTTCAATTTAATTAGTTAAATATATTGTACGTCTTAAATAACTCATATGATTATAGACTAAGTAATTTAATTATTTAACTCATATGATTAAATAACAAGACAATTACCCACGAAATTTTGTATTGCTTGTAAAGACAAAAAAAATGCATCTATTGTTCAGTGTCATTACCCACCAAAATTCCACAGCAAATGACAAAAACCAAAGGCACCTTAACGTGCAGAGTAAAACATTAAATAAACCCTGTAACTGTTTACCAGTAAAATCCTTACAAAAAATAACCACCATTAACAATGTTCAGAGTTACATGCTTTAATACAACAAAATCATGTTAGTGTAATTAATATTTAATTACACTTGCATAACTTTACTTAGGTATTATTTAATTCCTAGGTTTATTATTTTCATCTTTATCTTATTGAGCTATCTTGTTGCTCAAGATAAAATTAGGGTTATGCATCTTTGCTTTTATAAAGCAAATTATTATCATGTAATTATTGAATTCCTGAGTAATATTATGTTGCACATCCTTTTGCAACCTCTCTGCTTTTTTTGTTTTTCACTTTTGTGGAAGGATATTCTGGTTTGCAAATCAAATCTTGGTTTCTAACATGGTATCAGAGCTTTGATTAGTAGCCCCTTCTCAGATTTATGGAGAGATTCATTTGCAGAGTTTGTTCGGGATTCCTTGAGGGTATCATGCCTTGAGTTCATTTATGATGCATTTTGGATCAGATCGGGCTTCACCATTGGATTCAGAGCGCTGGAAAAAGTCAGGATTGACTTTTGTTTTGCAGATTTTGGCCATCGTTTGCCAGATCCGTGAGGGTTTCAGGCTGGGAGATTTTTTGCAAGTTCTGGAGGTAGCCAATTTTTCGAAGCAGTTTGGGCAGAAACAGAGGTCACCATCGTGTTTGCAGTGGCCAAAAACCCTAAGATCGCCTTTTGTTTCATCGATTTTGGTGAAAGTTGTTTTTGAGGCAAATTTTTTTTGCCTGGGGGGCAGTATGGCCTCCCCAACATGCTCCTCAAGGAACATTTTTTCAAAAAAAATTCAAAAAAATTAAAAAAATTGAAATTTTTGCAGAAAAATCTACGCTGCCAATGTAAAACTCGGGCGCTGCCCACCGGCCATCGAGCGGCCACCGGAGGGCCGCTCAGCCCAACGGTGCCACCATGTAACTACCGCCGACCTCCCCCGCCAGCCCTTAAGGGCTTCAGTCTCTTCGACTGCGATCCTATGGAGGACCACGCCCTCAGCCCAACCCCTGTGGTCTCTCTCCAACTAGGCTGTAGTCATATGTATGACCAGGAGCCCCGAAACCAGGCGCCCAACCTCAGCGAATATTCTGGCAACCCAGCAGATTTCGATGGAATATTTCGATCGAGCAGAGAATATACCGACGCCTGTCAAATTTTTTCGTCAGGGGGGCATTTTTTTCCCCGACGGCCTCCAGGCCGTCAAATTTAACCTCGTGAAGTGTTGACATCATATCAATCACGTATTAACGCCCAAGCCCTCCTAACTCATTTTCCGAATATACCTTTTTTCTTTTTGGCATAACTTGGGCATACGGTATCGAACGAGAACGAGATATCACTAAAAGCTAGTTCTAAGTAATTTCCTTCCTCGTATGTAGTTTTCATTTTCAAGATTTTTCTGCTTAGCCACCGCTTTTCTGTTTGAAGTCAGATGTCTATTTTCGCTTCCGAGCTCATAACTTTTACCACTGATTTTTGTCTTCGCTAAGTAAAATAAGTTGCATTACGAGCCTTATCTCATATCCGCATTTTTTAGGATTTGTCCCAAGTTTATCATTATTCTAGATTTGTCTCGATGGGTGTTTTGGAGATTACTTGGATGTTTTGGCAGTTGGAAAGGTGAAACTTGAATATTTGTACTTCATTTTAGTACCACATCATCTTATTTTCTGTTTATGCACATTTAGCATTCTCTCCTTTTACAATCATTGGGTTATTGTAATAAATGAACTGAGATAAAGTTCCATTAGGGGGTTTCTTCCATAATAATTTGATTAGAGTGTGCATGCACTTTGATCTCCATCTCCATTTTGATTTGTTGGCAACTCGTATGGGTTATCTGGTTTCCTAGTTTCTTTTGGCCACCTTTTTGCTATTACTTGACACATATCGGATTCATCGGTTCACACTTTAGTTGGAGAGATTAAGGTTTCGACCGCATTTGGTTCAGATCCTTCTCAGTTTGAGGGCCATGTATTATGGTTAATGTTCCAGAGTCTTTTTTGGTACTCCTTCCCATGGCAGAGTTTTAGTCTCAGTTTGGCATCTGCATCGAGATACATGGTTTCTATATTTTGTCATCATTTCATCTACTGTTGCTTCACAGATTCTAGGGTTGTTCCAGTTTGTGAGTTTTCCGGTGTTCTGTGGCATCGGGTCTATTGTCGCATTATTATGATTCCATTTTGGTTTCTTGTAGACAAAAGTATCTTTCCTTGCTTGTCGGATTGTGGTTCCAGTGTTACCCACGCTGTTCTTTCTTGCGCTCTTTGCAAATGCTCATCCTGCATTTGTAGGGGGTTTCAATCTCCACCGGTTTTCTCACCCCATTATTGCATTTGTACTTGCACCGATCAGGCCTTGTTGTTGGGACCCGTTCATGCTTTCTTGCATTCATCTTAGTTTTAGGTGCATGCTTTTTTAGTCTCCCTAAGTTGCACTTATGGGAGGTGTTAGTGTAATTAATATTTAATTACACTTGCATAACTTTACTTAGGTATTATTTAATTCCTAGGTTTATTATTTTCATCTTTATCTTATTGAGCTATCTTGTTGCTCAAGATAAGATTAGGGTGATGCATCTTTTCTTTTATAAAGAAAATCATTATCATGTAATTATTGAATTCTTGAATAATATTATGTTGCACATCTTTTTGCAACCTCTCTGGTTTTTCTATTTTTCTCTTCTATGGAAGGATATTCTGGTTTGCAAATCTGATCTTGGTTTCTAACAAATTAGACACAAACGAACACAACCAATCTTAACGAGCTCCACCCGGACCTAGCGGACACTTGGCTATCTCCTTTAGAAGCTTATTCTTTTGCCACTTCCTCGACTTCTTCTTCTAGCACTTTCCATCCCAGTGTTCGATGGAGATTTGAGCGCTTTCCATCCCAAACACGCTTCCTCACGACAACGAGCTTTGTATTTTCCTTCAGGCCAATGAATAAAGGGTTTGAGCCCCCATCTCCCATAGAGCTCCTCATTTCATCATCTACCAATCCTTCAAAATAATCTAAACCTACACCCAGAACCACCCATTCGAGAATGGACTCCATGCCTACCAGAAAATCTTCATGCACAATTTTCTGCATCACCATCCTCACCATTTCCTCTAGTTCACCTAAATCCAAGCCCCACACCACAATTAAGGAGTAAACATCCATGTTGGTTCGGTATCTGTGTCAGATAGCCAAAATCCATGCCACAAATCATTTTTGCACACTACACTAGTCGCTCGTTGTAAACAAGGAAAAGGCCCTACAGTCATTTTCCAGACGCCTCTCCATAAAATGGGTCCAAAGATCTTCATGACTAAAAGGTGAAATTGGCTTCCATTTCTCCTGAGCGTTTCCACCACCAAATTTTGTTGCAAAGTTTTTCTCAACCCTTTCCAAATGCAATTAACACATTTTAATCGAGGGCTTGCATTTAACACCATCTTGGATTGCCCACACTTTCTATTAATGAAGTACTACTTCACCACCACCTACCACCCCTGCCTTCACTTGTCATGTCAAACCTACTTCACTCACTTCGCCACCTTGTTCATTTAAGGCATTGTCCGCTAACTTAACACCTCTAAAATCCTTCAACCTAAATTCCCTTGTTTCACCAAAATTTAAAGCCCATTTAGAAAAGACAATATCCACTTCCACATTACCACCTCTTTTAATGTGGCTCACTACAAAACTTTCAATTACGTTTTGGAGGTGCCAAGCATTAATTTTACCTTTCATCACCACCTGAACTATTATTGTAACATGATCATCATCTATAATTAAAACAAGTGAGTCAAATATCTATAATTTAATTGAATTTGACAACATCCATCCTAAGCAGTAAATTAAAATCATCATACATAATAAATATCCATCCAAAAAACATCGACTGCTTTTAATATAAATAAATTGACAAGTCAATACTGATAAGATCATCATCATATATAACTAAAACAAGTGAAATTCAAATATGCCAGTACATCAAAAACATGTCAAAATGATACGTCCAACAGTCGACATAAGTGAAAATGATACATGTACAAATGATATAAATAAAATTGATAAATTATGTAACTCAAACTGATACAAGTCAAGATGATACATCTCCAAATGATATAGTGAAAAATTGAAAATGATACATGTCAATATGATACAACTCAATAATATAGTACTGTAGGCAGTCAAAATGATACATATGATAGTAACCATGAAAAGAGTCATCATAACAATATATCAACAATGATCCATGATGCAGTCTATATGATCATGAATGTCACTGGTTACTATCACCAACTGTCTCATCATCATCATCACCATCGTGATCGTCATCATCATCGTCGTCATTGTCATCATCATCATTGTCATCGGCCTCAGTGTCTTCTGCATCTGCGTCATCATCATCCTCTACCATGTGATCTATACAGGCAGAACCAATATTTTGTGGATCTATATCATGTTGAGGATCATCTTGATCTTCTGGAAGACCTGTGTTCTACAAAAGAAAAACATTTAGAATGAAAAGTAATTATATATTTCATGCAATAATTTATTTTTCTATTAGATATCTAATATTACAACATATGAGGCAAAACCATAATCATATTAAATCATATCAAAATGCACATACCATAATAAAATTTCAAATTCCCTAGCTAATACTTGAGATTGAGATTGTTAACCTTGAGAGAGTATGACTTGGGCAAAAGGAATTTGATATGGCTATTATTTTCAAAGACTTCAAGCGGGATGTACTCCGCATTGACACCATTCCTCAATCTCCGCTTGATGGCATCAAGGGATGGCTAAACTCCATGGATATAAAGTATTATGAAATCAGAATGAACTTGAACTTGCGGCCAATTTTGAAGAGTATTACTGATGATCCAGATTATTTTTTTGAAGATGGTGGTTGGGAATTTTTGAATATGGAAGCTAGTGATTCTGATTCTGATAATTCAGAAGAGTCAGATCAAGGTTATGAACCCTTTGATGTAGAAGAGGAATCATATTTAGATTTCATGTAGCCACCATCAAGAGTGTTACAAGCCAACAAGATGGAGGGAATTCTTATATAAGGATATTTTTCAATGTTGCAAGTATCGACTTTAATGCCAACTACAATGGCAACATTGAAATTCCCTAGCAATATTTATGTTAAGTAAATTTCCTTTAGATGCAAGGAGTCAAAGTACATCAACCATGTGGTATAGATGATTAAATCCCAGAGATGATCTATAGCAAGGAAAGAGTCTGAAAAGGCAGAGAGAGCTACATTGGTGACTTAGGAGAAACTTCAACTTTCAAAAACAAAGCCAATTAGGCTGGCAGACATGTGGATTAGGCCAACATTTGGTGGAAGAGGTAGAAAGATGATTGGAACTATGGAGGCCCACCATACTGGATTTCAGTATTCAACCACGAGAGCAGAGGAGAGAGCTGATATCATGTATCAAAACATTAAGCATGCATTCTTCCAACTAGCAGAGAAGGAGATGATTACTTTGCTTCATTTTCATTTGCATAACCATATCATGGCATGGGAACCAAGAAGACCAAGGATGTCCAGTTTTATGTGGAGGTAATGGATGTGGTCCAAAATTTAGGAGGGGCAAGAAGGTCAATGTATGATCCTGATGAAATTGAGGAAGAACAACAAGAGAGGGACAAGAAAAATAAAATCAATACAGAGTTTCAAGGATTTGTCAAAGTGAGTAAGAGAGCTTATATGGGAGCAGCCTCATCTAAAATATTTTGAACTAGAGTTTGATATACCATTTAGAGAGCTTGGTTTTCATGGAGTTCCTTTCAAAGCCTCTACTTTTATTGTTCCTACGGTAAAATGTTTGGTAGAGTTGGTGGAATTACCTTTCTTAGTAATCACTATTAGTGAGATTGAGATTGTTAACCTTGAGAGAGTAAGACTTGGGCAAAAGGAATTTGATATGGCTATTGTTTTCAAAGACTTCGCGGTGATGCACTGCGATGTACGTCATTCCTCAATCTTCGCTTGATGGCATCAAGGGATGGCTGAACTCCATGGATATAAAGTATTATGAAAGTAGGATGAACTTGAACTGGCGGCCAATTTTGAAGAGTATTACTGATGATCGAAATAATTTTTTTGAAGATGGTGGTTGGGAATTTTTGAATATGGAAGCTAGTGATTCTAATTTTGATAATTCAGAAGAGTCAGATCAAGGTTATGAACCCTCTAATGTAAAAGAGGAATCAAAATCAGATTTAATGTAGCCACCATCAAGAGTGTTACAAGCCAACAAGATGGAGGGAATTCTTATATAAGGATAATTTTCAATGTTGCAGGTACTGACTTTAATGCCAACTACAATGGCAACATTGAAATTCCCTAGCAGTATTTATGTTAAGGAAATTTCCTTTAGATGTAAGGATTCAAAGCACATCAACCATGTAGTACAGATGATTAAATCCTAGAGATGATCTGTAGCAATGAAAGAGTCTAAAAAGGTAGAGAGAGCTACATTGGTGACTTAGGAGAAACTTCAGCTTTCAAAAACAAAGCCAATTAGGTTGGCAAACGTGTGGATCAGACCAACATTTGGTGAAAGAGGAAGAAAGATGACTAGAACTCTAGAGGCCCACCATGTTGGATTTCAGTATTCAACCATGAGAGCAGAAGAGAGAGCTGATATCATGCATCAAAACATTAAGCATGGATTCTTCCAGCCAGTGGAGAAGGAGATGATTACTTTGATTCATTTTCATTTGTATAACCATATCATGGCGTGGGAACCAAGAAAACCAAGGATGTCCAGTTTTATGTGGAGGTAATGGATGTGGTCCAAAATTTAGGAGGGGAAAGAAGGTCAATGCATGATCCTGATTGAATTGAGGAAGAACATCAAGAGAGGGACAAGAAAAATAAAATCAACACAGAGTTTCAAGGATTTTCCAAAGCGAGTAAGAGAGCTTATATGGGAGCAGCCTCATCTAAAATATTTTGAACTAGAGTTTTATATATGATTTAGAGAGATTTTTTTTCATGGAGTTCCTTTAAAATCCTCTGCTTTTATTTTTCCTATGGTAAACTATTTGGTAGAGTTGGTGGAATTAAACCTTTCTTAGTAATCGCTATTAGTGAGATTGAGATTGTTAACCTTGAGAGAGTAGGACTTGGGCAAAAAGAATTTGATATGGCTATTGTTTTCAAAGACTTCAAGCGAGATGTACTCCACATGTACGCCATTCCTCAATATTCGCTTGATGGCATCAAGAGATGGTTGAACTCCATGGATATAAAGTATTATGAAAGCAAAATGAACTTGAACTAGCGGCCAATTTTGAAGAGTATTACTGATGATCCAGATAAATTTATTGAAGATGTTGGATGGGAATTTTTGAATATGGAAGCTGATGATTCTGATTCTGATAATTTAGAAGAGTCAGATCAAGGATATGAACCCTTTGATGTAGAAGAGGAATTAGAATCAGATGAGGAATGTTCAGAAGATGAATCTCTTGTGGAGTCAGAGGAGGACGAAGAAGAAGAAGATTTTGAAGAGGAGGAAGGTAAAAAATGGGATGAATTAGAAGCATAAGCCAAAAATGCATATAACGAAAAAGGAGATGAGTCTCACAGTGAAGAGGAAAGGTGGCAACGAAAGGTAAAAGCTACAAGGAAGTCTCAGGCACTTGATATTAGAGATTCAAGAGGAATTCCTGCCAAGAGGCATAAAGTTAGATGAATTGAGTTCATCTACATCCTTCTACTATTTATTCATGCACATAAATGATCATCTTGTAATCATAAGATTTGAGCTCTATTTACTTATCCTATGCATCAATAAACAACTCAACACAAGAGATGCAAATTGATATATTAACACAACAATATCCAACTAAGTTATTGAGACTCAACTATTGATACCTCGTTCTCCATCTAGATTACAAAATTGTTCCACTTTTTGTTTTGTAACATATTCTTTTCAAATTGCTTTGGATGGCAGCCATATTTCTCCTCCTGTCAAAACATGGCACATGGACTAGTTAAACTAATTAATATGCAATCATTTACTTTTTCCAACGAAAAAAAAAATCATTTAACATCTTAAATATACTTACAAATGTACAAATCAAGGCCTGTAAACATTTCTGGCCATTGCAATGCGTGGCATGAAGTTTCTCAAGCCTAGCCTTGGAGGCCTTGTCCTGAAACATATACTAATTCAATTTAACTATGCACAAATAAAATTTAAATATCATTTAATAACTTTGATATAATCTTATGAGAAAATTCAAATACCTGTGTACTCTCCTCACTAGACTTCCTCTGTGCATCAGACTTCTCATATGCTTTTACAAGCTCTCTCCAAACTTTCACAATTACATCCATTGGCCTTTTTTTCTGCCTTAGCTCATGAGGGATTTTTTTTATCTCCTTTGTTTGGTTGCACTGAAATCTCTTGTAGTTTTGAGATATTTGTAGCTTTATCTTCTTTATAGACCAACCTGTGCCAAAATCAGTCTCCATGTCATGGATAACTAATTTTTTCAAGTGCATGGGTATCTTTGAGAATGGAAAATGTAGATGGTCTTTGAACCATTGAAGGCACGATTCTTTCAACCTACTCACAAACGTTTTCCCAGCATTCGTCATTCAGACTTCCCCTGAAACCACCTCATATTCTATCTTCCTATTGTAGCTACCAATGCAAGATTGATAACATGGAGTGGTGGAACTCTGTGTCCCAGGAGTGGAAGTCTCTGCTCCTTGTTCCACATTCTTAGAGTTTATTGTCACCGATTTCTTCCTGGATCTTTTGCTAGATCCAGGACTGGTTGGGGAATCAATTGATTCCCTTTAACACAATTGATTTGTTTGCAATGTTTGAGGGGCATTAATAGATTGTTTTTATATGTATCTAACAAGTGTTGTCTAGTCCACATTAACCAATTTGTTTGTTGCGTCTACCCCCAATATGGAAGCCAATTCCTCTTTATCTTTGTTAGTCTCATCTCCCTATATATATATATATTATATTTCTTCTTTTAAATTTAGAAATAAAAAACTAAAAAGTAAAATTCAAAGAAACAATGGAAACATTTGCAAATCTATAAATTGACAATGGATTACCTCATTGTGCCTAGAGTTTGTTGTCAATGCTCGCTTCCCTCCACTTCTTGACATTTTGAGGTGACCTAGGGAAAATTATTTTCGTCCAGTATGTGGAGGAAAACGAAGTACACACTGTTAGGTATGAAATTTTTCATCTAGATTTTTTGGTATGAAAGTTTTGTTTTGTGGGAAAATATGTTCGTTGGGTTTGCTTAGTGTTGATAACCTAGGGAAAATATGTTTGCTCGGTTTGATTAGTGTTGATAAACTTATCATGAAAACTCTTTCATAATGCAATCTTGCACAAATTTTTCATGGCATCGGTGACTATGGCATGGCTGGGCAAAACCAAGTTGTTTCTGCATTTATTTTCAGCAGTTGCTCAACAGTGACCGACCCAATTCCTAGATTTTCCAAGCAATTCACTATTTCCTTGATACCCAGGTTAGGGAAAGAATACAGAGGCATCCTCGCTTCGTGCTATAATATTTTGAGCCAAAGCTCAAATGGGTAGGGTAAATTTTTTTGTTGGTTTCTCAAAGGTTTTACAATTTATAATGATGGGACAATTTAGAGGTTGCCTGGACTGGTTAGGCCACGAACCAGTAAACAATCATGAATTTGAATGCAAGAAAAAAATAATTTGTAACCTTACCTATGGTGTTGCAAAATAAATCGAATTTCTCATAAAAATTCAACTTAAAGGCTGAAAATCTGCACAAGTTATTTGAGGAGGAGAAGATCAACAAGACAGCTAGTTTTTTGGTCAAAATTGTAACATGGAAAAGAGTTTGGAGATTCCTTAGCTTTTTGGTTCTTGGTCCCTTAGGCCGCTTGGTCTCTTGGACGTCATTAAAATCTCTCGTTCATTCATTCATTCATCAGTTGCTAGTAGCGCCCTGCTCTCTTCCTTCGCGTGACATTTTTCCCCTTTTTTGTCATATGATTTCTTCCTTCACGCGGGAAAGTTTTAATTTTTTTATTTTGATTCATTAGTTGCGCTTTAGTCGACGTTAGTTAATGCCAAATTTGGCGCCGAATTTTGGTCGTTAATGTAATCTACTTGGGATGTATAAGGCGGCATCAAGTGTGCCTAATTTAGCACCTATCGTTGTTGTATAGTGACTATTTTCATTGTTGCATATCACAGGACCTAGTGTTGGAAATAATTCCAACTCCTGCCTTGTTTTTGTGACCACCGATGTCCCATGGCCTCTTCATCAGCTTGGTGCGGTAGAGCAGTTTTTACACAAGGTGCTTCATCCTTCTTGGTGGTAGTGCGGTGAAAGCTTTTGTGGCGGCATGCAAGTCTTCCTTCTGTTCCTAGCGGTGTTGTGGTGACTCCCGCAGTTCTGCAAGTCTTCTACCATTGGCGTGTGGTAGTGCGATGACCACTGCTATCCTACGGCTCCTTCATCAGCTCGGTGGGTATTGCATTTTTTACCGCGGTCCCGCAAGTTGTTTTTTCCTTCTTGGCGGTAGTGCGGTGAGAGATTTTGTGGCAACATTTTTATTCATAGAGGAGGCCATGGAGAGAGGACATGGACAACGTAGAAATACTAAATCGCTAAGAAAAAAGTGGGTAGAAATAGATGAGACAACGAAATCTGCAAATACAATAGAGGTAAGAAGAGAAAGCAACCTCAACCAAAGGAGAAAGGTGTTTATGAATTCACAAATGCTACAACGTAGAGGAGATAGTCATTTTTTTGTCCATGAGGCCTTTGAGGTCAAACTTATTGGTTGAAAATGCACAGGAATAGTGATTAAATGTGATTCTATGGTCAAGGGAAAAGTCTGAAAATTAGGATAGCCAAAACATGATATCAATATGTCAAACATATGACTAAAGTGAGGTTTTGTGTTGGATAGCATATTCATTGAAATGATATAATTGGTGTACTAAACATTATTTACTATGTTGTGTATTATAAGGGCAAGATGAGGCCATGGCAATAGATCGCGTCATATCAAATGAGGACACAA
The DNA here is from genome assembly GCA_007258455.2 of Sequoia sempervirens. NCBI lineage: Eukaryota > Viridiplantae > Streptophyta > Pinopsida > Cupressales > Cupressaceae > Sequoia > Sequoia sempervirens. Next base: position 258,700,385 of record VDFB02047230.1, on the reverse strand, counting down.
CGGATGAAGTGGGACATCAGGTACTCAAATTTTGACTTCACTTAGGAAAAAATGATCTGATGGCATTTTGTGATACATCCATCTTTTTTCACAGTATTATTGAAATTTATAATGTATTATCCAATCTTGACATAAATTAATGCATGTTGTTGATAATTTTAGATGGAGATTGGAGCAAATGCAGAGCCTAAGCGTTCAACTAGCAAAAGAACAAGATATGTATGTGGACGTGGACCTAAAACTGTTAAATCACATAGATGATAGTGGGTGGAAGAGGATATGAAAATGGATATTGCAGAAACAACAAATGATTGCACTGAAGAAGAGGTAGGTCAAGACTATAGTACATGGGATGAATACTTTGAGAAAATTGTTGTTTGTGGATGTTCTATATGTCATGGAAAGAAACAATTCAAACGAGTGATTGTACAAAGACATTATATATATGATGAGCTTCCAGTCGGTAGTATGCCTCCTACAATCGATTCAAATCCAATAGGAATTGTGGTGAGGAATTTTCCAATTTGATATAAATAACATGTATACTTTGTTTAAACATTGTTTTATATTATTTAAATGACTATTTTTTTCTTAATGGATACTTGTAGGATAAAGTTCTTGGTTTAAAGTTTCTTGGATCACCAACTTCCAGCCTAGAGGGCAATGATCATTTATTAGATGATACATCTAACAAAAATATGTGCCAATATACCAGCTCAGAAGATGAGGAATTAATGAAAACAAGTAACAAAACAAGAACCGGTGTGAAGATGCATAATTTTCTTAAAGACAAGGCGAAGGTGGACTACATACCCTATGAGAATGAATGTGATGGAGATGATGACTTGCCCCTGAGCTTGAGATCAATTTACAAAGATAAATTTGATCGTCGACAATATTGTGCTTGGCCTAGTGATCAACAACTACTTAGAGTGTATGAGGTGTTTCAATTTTGGGGATACAACTACATGATACAACCCTCCAATATTCATGGAGCGAATCTAGGCCTCTTTATTGTCCAAAATGTACATGTGGGATCCAAACATAGAAACAATTCAGAACAAACCACTAGGAGATTAATGCCATATATGGTCCATGATATTACAGTGGTGAATGGAGAAGGCTAGCAGAATATAAGCTTAGTATGTCAGCATATGGTCTAAATTTGAATATGTATACACATCGTCTCCAATTGGAAAGTGGAAAAGAAATAAATAGAGGTCATTTTATGTATATAGATGGACGTGCATACACACACAAAAATATTGCAGGATTTATAAATAGTAGTAGGGGAAGGGACCCTAATGTAAGACTGAATTGTGAATTTGTTGAGGTTATAAATGATAAAGATGGAGATATGGAAAGAGAGGTTGATAGATTGATAATGGTTGAGGCTATTATGGACCTTACCATTGGGGATGATTTATTGATTGATTACCCCTTCTTAAAACACACTCCTGCACGAAAGAAGAGGGAAGAACAAGGTCTCCCTAAGGATCTTCATAAGGGAAAAAAACCAAAGAATAATAAATGAGTGTCGACTGATGTTTTATAAACTATGTCGTCAAAATTATGTTTTATAGCAATTATTGTATAAAAAAGGTAGTCTATAAAATAATGTTCCATTATTCAATTGATGTATATATGTTCATACAATTTATATAATGTCTAATATATGTATGTCATTCATGTGTAGGTATTTTTCTATGAAGATATTTTGGACCCGAAATAGATATTTGTCATACATTATGATCCAAGATTAAGGCATGCATTTGACAATGCATTAGTGGATATTGAGCAAAACAATGATGGCCAACAAAATCAGAGAGAGGGATTAGAGAACATCGAATAAATTGACATCCATGATGATGTTGAAGATGATTATGTTTAGGCACAAGAAGACAACAATACAGAGTTAGATGATGATATGGAAGACAACAATATGGATGGTATAGAAAATGATGATCCAAATACATCTGGTAATAATATAGATGGTCTACAGTCAAATTTCAATAATGATGAAGATGATGCAGGTCAAGATGAGGAGGATGATAATATTAAATACTTGAAAGAACATATGAACATTGACAATGATACACTGGATGGCATTGTAGCAGACAATAATGTTAATGACCAAGACTTCTAAATTTTTAGAATTATTTACAATCCATGTTTAAAAAAGGATGATTCTTATGGCCTAAAATTTGAAATGCTTCAGTAATATTATGTTGTACTTGGACAATTGAAAACCTGTTTTATTCTCCTAGCAAGCTTTTTTATTTTCCATTATAATTCTAGATCAAACACATTTGTGGGGATTGCCTTTTACACCAGTCTTAATTTGTATGAAGTTCATGAACATGTTGTCAAGCAGTAAATTCCTTTCGTAGACAGGAAATGTAAAGGCTTCATTTAAGAAAAGATAAGTAGTCTCTTTTTGAGGGTAATCCACATGCAAAAAGTAAAAAGCACAAAAAAACAATTGTACAGTAGAAAATCGGATTCAATCAGTTATGTCTTATTTCACTTGCACACTTATCTGAAAGACATAGGGTATTCACCATACATTTCCCTTGACAAAGCAAACATGTGCTTTCATTTATTTTTACTATATATCTCAGAAGTGAAATTGTTGTTACATATTGATGCACTGAGAAAATAATATATACAAAAAAATGCATAGAAAATGTTTGAAATTTAACATGCCACCTACTGTGTTGTGCTGAAAGGAATCAAGATTAACTGGGACAAGAAATAAAAATAAAATTTTGATGATTGTACTTAAAATTGAACAGGATATGAAAAGTGTGGACAATGATGGTGCTGAAATTGAAAACCCTGATTCTGATGATATTACTATTTTATGTCTTTTGAGATAAAGAGCACATACAATTTTATATACATAGCAAATGAAGATTTGAAACTAGTAAACTGAAAATGTAAACACTGTAAGATTTTTCCTTAAACAATAATTCACATACTCACTTACAAAAAAGGGTGAAGCATTTTTTATTCAAACTTTGTTTTATTTAATAGAAATAACAATAAAAGAATATTTACAAGTACAAGAATATATACACTGTTTCATAGAAAATAAGGAATGTTTCATAGAATACACAAGTACAAGAATATATCATCATCATCATATCCTTAATTAATACCTATTGCAATATCCTTAAATTGTTCAATCTTTGGTATGAATTGTTGGCAGAAAAAAATAGGATTACTTGGATGCTTCTTCCATTCATTTTGTATCAACATATGTTTGTGAAGAAACAAAAGTTAATAAAATATTAATGCATGTAACTCACAATTATTTAAATAACAACTTTGTTAACTTGATTATTTTAAAATAGTTTCCATTTTTATGTTGAACATATAACAAGGCAAAATAAGCTCAAATTTTCAAAAAAATTAGTAGCTCTACCAACATCCACAATAAATGCTTTACTGTATCAGCATATTCATTCACATAAGCACAATATTGAGGCTCAATAACTGATATTCATTCAAATATAAGAAGAAATAAGTATGGAAAACATAAAAAAATATATAGAATGATAACACAGTCATGGAGAATCTCTAATAATAAGACATTCTCCATTATATTGCTTCAATTGATATATATAAATGGCAAAAGTCTTCAAAATGGAAATGATATATGATGATGATAATTTAAAACTAGGCCTTGGTTTCCTATTTATACAGGAAGCAACAAGCTACAAGCCTTTTACAAAAAGAAATGACCTTTCATAACTACTACTTTTACTAACAACTATTTAATTAGCATAATTAAGGAAATAACAAGACTTAAGACATTTTGACATATGGTTCCATTATTCAATGTAGAAGACACGTGATCATTGATTTGGAAAAGTCTTCCTCTCCATGATGAATGTCCAAATGCTCTTGCCTCATTGTCCTATTCTTTTGAAACCAAATACTATTCCTCCCACTGATACACAGTAAAATATGATGGTCACTTATATTCCTAGATCTTTTGCATGTGTTGCAAGATGAGTTTGCCATCGACTATCTAGTAATGCCTTTGTATCATTGACAAACTTTAGGTATCCTGCATCAAGAACAATCAACCCATCCATGATCTAATTTAGCCTGGGAAGATTGGTGTCATCATCCTCTGGCTGTATATGAGTTATGCACTTATGAACAACCTGATTGAATTCTTTCTTTCACTTATCCAAGTCCTCCAACTGATCACCATCTCTCACGATTTTAGGTATATACCACTGTTTGCAGGTATGGAATAAATCCATTTGTGTTACAATATTTTTATCAAACCCTTGTACATATTGAAATTCATCAATAATCATCTTCACAGTTTGTTCAATTGGATTTAATGTTGTGGGTGCATCAGGACTTCTTTGTAGAACTTTTCATAACTTAGCCAAAGTGTGGTGAATAGGCTACCACCTTTTGAACAAAGGATCTAATACATGCATATGTGTCTTTATTTGATTCATTGCCTATTGAAGTGTTCTATAACTATCATGCACATTCTCCAGTTTAACCATAACTAATTTTATCCTGTGCTCAAGAATCTTTTCCATAACTTCACAAATTCATCTTTTCACTTCATCCTAGGTTTGATTGTTGGCCTTCTTTACATCATCCACTTCCTTCTCTAGAGTTTTTAACTGTTCTGCAGGAATGTTCTTCACAATATCCATTGGAGCAATAGGAGGCATGTATAACACCATCTCCTTGCTTTGTGAGGGTCCTTCTCCTCTTAATTATTCTTTCATTTTGACATTCTTCATGAACAATTTATTAACTTCATCATTTAGGAACCTTTGTTCCTTTTCATACTCCTTCAATCTATCTTCTAATCCCTTAAAAATTGCTCGAGTGAACATGGTCGAATGCATGGTCATTATGGCTGCTTCCAAAGGGGTGGTATCTTTTATTGTCCTTACCATCACTGCCCCTTTCATCCCTTGAATTACATCCAATAATTTTGGCTTCTGTGCATTTTTCTGTTTGATCCATATGGCCAGGGTTTCAATCTTTGGGTTAGACCCAGTTCCACTCACACCTTCATCGGAGTCAAATTTTGCAACTAGCATTGGATCTTCATGACCCCGCACTTGATCAAGCAGAAACAAAATTCTTTAATTCCAAGCTAGGGAAAATGAGCATATTGCTCTTCAAGACCATTTATCGAGCCTTCTAGGGGCTAATGTCAATGTTGTCAACTCTTAATTCTTGGAAAGTCTATGCTACCATTTCATTTTTCTTCAATTCTTCAATTCCTGCTTCAGCTGATTCCATCCTCTCTTGAAATTCTTTTATCTTCATCTTTAACATGAAATCCTTAAACTCAAGAGTCTCAATGAATTCATCATCTTCTATGAATCTCCTAGCTACAATTTCCCTTTCATCTTCATGTACCTTTGTACTTGTTTTTTCTACATCACCCATCCTTTCCTCATGTTTATGGGAATTGGTCTCAAGGATGGGCTGATAAACTTCAATAGCACCTTTCAATGTCTACAGTACTGTAGCCACTTCCTCAGTATCACCCACCTCTTCAGTATCCTCATAAGGTAATAATTGTTCAATACTTCCTATCTTCTATCTTTTGGGAGGTAACTGCTCCATGGGAGGCTCAAAGGTTTCACCTGGGGTATGCTCTACAGTTACACCACTATGACATTCTTCGAGATATGCTTCCTTCTTTCTGTACAAGTCTTCATATCTACTAATTATCAATTCTATCTTCTTGATGGGGTCCTTTTCCTCAACAAAGTATCCTAGGAAATCCTTGGACCTCTGCTTCGTCCGTTATTCAACCTTCTTCATATATTCCCATTTTTTCTTTCTACTAAATACATCATTATAAGTAATGTAGTTCCTTATGACATCTTCTTCAAAATCCACTTGGTGTGGCACTCTCACTTTGGTAAGAAGATTGTGCCTTATTTTGTTCATATGATTTTCAAGGTCAAAGGCTCTTTCTTTTCCATATTTCAATGCATATCTTGTCTTCAAATAATACTATAACTCCTCTAGTTTGTCTGAGCCTATGGTCCAATCTTCACACTTGGTTTGGTTTGGCAGGAAAGTTCCTTTCTTTTGCTTGTGAATTACATCTTTCTCCATCCACATCATTTGCCACATAAATTCAAGAAATGCTAATCTGAGGGACACAAATTTTGGCAGTATGTGTGGAGCAACATGGCATCCATAAACTCTTATTATTGTAACTTCCAGGAGGAAGAACCAATCTCCAAAATTATGTGTATGACCCTACTCTGGTCTTAAAGCCAAAGGCATCACTAGTTGGAACATTTTGGTTGACAATATTGGTATTGCATACCCAAGAACTTGAAGGATTTTGTGTACAAAGTCTTTGTAGAATACAACAAAGCTTGAATTCTTGCACCGACTGTTCCAAATATAGCACCATTTTTGGATAGGTGTGGGATTCCCTTGCTCATCTACTATAGCCAAGTCCATTCTTTCAGTCCATTGGTCCCTATTCTGGTACAATATTAGATGACACAGTAGGGAATAGTGTCTGAATGTAATTGGTGCTCTATCCTCTATAACTTGGGAGAATTCATCATTTAATTCCTTCTCAAGGTATGAAGCAAAGTCATATTCAATATTAGTTTCAGAGTTTTGAATTCTCATGGCCATCATCATTAGGCCTATTGGAATTTTATCTTGAGCATTTATCCCCAACACTTGGCAAAGAGCTAAATATGTATTCACAAAGTAATACTGAAAATCTATCACATTAAATGGTTCAGTAGTGGTAGTAGAGATGGGGAATGTTTTGTTACCAATGCCTCTTTTCATATATAGGGGTACCTCATCACTTCTATAAGTCCTTTTTAACCTAGCATGATCCTCCTCACTTTTTTGCAGGTTTATCTTGGTCAAAGCATGCTTGTTTAAGCCAAAACACTCAATGATGGCTTTTTTGGTTACTTCTACCAATACTGTGTCGTTTGGAAACCTTACTGTTTTGGTAGCTGAGTGATAGTGTTTGGCTAGTAGTCTAATAAATTCTACATCAACAAACACATTTGGGACAATCAACCTTTCTATATCCAACATCTAAGCATTTGACATTGGAATCTCCTCATTTCTCTTACTGTAAAAATACCAAAATAGGTCCCATCCAGATTTGGAAATGAGGGCATCCCTACAACTTTGTGCGGTGTCCACAAGAAACTTTTTATTACCATCTTTAGTAGACCCTAGAAGTATATCTAATATGGACTGATGGAGTGGTCTCTTCTTTACTTTAGGTTCTTCATCTTTAATTTTAGGCTGACTTTCTTTTACTTCTAATTGTTTTCTTTTAGGAGGTATGTTTCAATTTTCTTTACTATGGCTTCAGATGACAAAACCTTGAAAGATTTTTTATATTAACAAAGCTCTTTCAAAGAGTTTTCATGCACTTACCCGAGTATTTCACGCTTGTAGGACTTCTTCTTCTCGTATCCTTAGCTCCTTCCATGCTAGTGCACTGCAATTGGGAAAAATTACTTATCTTTGGATGGCGCAATATTCAATCATATTAGTTTTGGCAACCCTTAATAATTTAATAGCATTTAATTTTGGCAACTGATATGATTTTCTGCATTTATTGCTGTAAATTGTAATGATGCCACGTTTACCGCACTACTGCCTTACTCAAGGCTTCTTGTTGCGGGGTTGTGGTGTATATCGCTCTACTGCATATGTTTCTCACCTTCCCGACGGTATAGCGGTGTATGCTTTTGATCATTACTTGAAGAGTGTCGATGAGACAATCTTATTTGTCTTATTGATATCTCAATGTCTCATCGACATTAGATCTTATGTTCCTCTGATGTTGGTTGCCAGTGTCGATGAGACAAGTTAATACCTCTTGCCGATATGCCACAGTCTCATCAATATTTTCCTATGGAGGTATTTCTTTATATATCGGTATAACTCTACCATGTTGGGGAGACTTGTGATTATCATTGCCATATAGCGGTGTTCTACCCTTCCCTTCTGTTGTTTATCACACTACCACCTTGCTCAAGGCTTCTTGCTGCGGGGTTGCAATGTATACCACTCTACCGCATATGTTGCTCACCTTCTCAATGGTATAGTGGTGTATGCTTTTGATCATTACTTGAAGAGTGTCGATGAGACAATATTATTTGTCTTACCGATATCTCAATGTTTCATTGACATTACTTCATTATATCCAAGAGTTATGTTTCGATGAGACATATAAATAAGTCTCTTTGACATAGAGGTGTCTAAACCAGTGCTAAACCTGAAGCTAAACTCGAAGCTAAAGTCAAAGCTAAAAGAGGCACTACACTCGAAGCTATTATTGGCACTAAAGACGACATTATTTAGGGTGCTAATTAGCACCTAAATTAGTGCCGACTTGTACTGGTCGATGCAATAAATGCCAAAAATTGTGCCATCTCGATAAATAGCACCGATGTTTTCAAAAAATTACCAAAAAATACATTAAAATAGTGGGTGGAAGCAAAAAACGTAGCAAAAAGTGGAGCAAATCATAGGGATTTGTTGTAGTGTGACACAAGGGATTACTTTTCATGTCAACTTAAATAATATATCATTCTACTTGTTATAATGATTATTCATTGTCTATTTGCATGTTAGGTGAATTTAATTCTAATATTTATCATTTTGTGTATAATAATTTATACCAAAGGTGAGAGTATTGTTATTCTTAGATTTATACTTAATCAATATCAAGAGTTGCAATCAATATAAGTATATCATATGATCCAAGTTTTGTATAGAATTTTTCACTAGATTCAACAACTTCTAAAGAATTTTTTTTCTTCATTTAATACAAATCTTAATATAATACATGTCAAGTGACCACACTTATGAATGGTTGATTGTAACCATCAATCTCAATGGTTGAATTTTAAGTTAAGAATAAACATCCAAGATCGATGTAATTTATGATCTAGAATGACCTCTCTTTTGGAATATATAATAGGAATTTCTCCTTGTAAAAAAAATAATGTTGATATGTTTATTATTCTTAAAAAATTAAATAACGTGTGGTAATTATAGGCAATCTAGTGACATAATAATCGGGTTGTGGCTAATAGATACTTGGTAATAATTTACTATGCAATTTTATTTATAGAAAATTAATTTATGAGCTATGTATGAGGTTTGTTTTGTATTTGTAGTTTGATAAGAAAAATAAATGTTTAGATTAAAAAATAGTGTTGTGCCAACTTTTGTAAATACAAGAAATAATGAATGTTTCTTGACTATTACAAGTGTTGATTTACTATATATTTGTACTTTAGGAGAAAGGAAAGCTACCCTTTGCATCCACCTGATTCAAGACTTGAAAACTATTACATACGAGGAAGAAATGCACAATATATGTAGGAAATTCATCTAATATTTATGAATAGAATCTCACACTCCTTAAATAGAGAATGAATCCAACTCCAAACAAGATTGTATCATTTATTAGTGATGGGTTCCCAAATTATCCTTTAATTGTGTAAGAGAGGGGGACCAACCACACCAAGGCTCGAGGTCATGGAGAGCAGAGAGTGGACCTGGTTTCCCTAACTTACCTCACTCTAAAAGGACAGGGATTGAGAATGAAGAGCACTATGTAGTACTTTTGTCACTCTTCAGACCAGAGTTCAAGTTTAGGCTAGGCAAGCTAGTTTTTGGAGTCGGTACTGTGTCTCAGACAACTCTCTGTCTAAGGATGACAATGCAGTTTTGGGACGATAGCATGGCGCGTTGTGGTGTCTCTCAGGCGCGTTGGAATCCATACGGTTAGAAAATAGTAAACACAACCAAAACTACCAAAAAACCTACTAATAGCCTAGCTAGCTAATCTAGATGGTAAAAATAGACCCTTGTTTTGGTGTTTCCACCTCCATGGACAACCAGAAAGCAACATAGTAGAATGTGTAATAAAGGAAAGAAAAGAGAGCAATACACACTACAAAAGAATGCAATGCTACTCAACCAAATCACAAAGAAGAGGAGTGAAGCGTTACCACCTCCACCCAAAAACTCACTAGCCAATGGAGGAGAAAGCAAGCTACGAACTTGGAAAAGTCACCACCGCTGCAATTGTGGTGAAGGGAGGTCTCACAAGACTCCAAGCTCGTAACGCCTAGGATGGCTTCACACTTGCAATGTGGAGTTGATGGAGTAATGTTGTTGCTGCAATGTTCACAATGGGAATGCTAGAATGCTAGAGGATGTGCTTGAGAATGTGAGGAGTGAAGTGAATGAATGTCTGGAGATCAAAATGAAGTGATAATGGATGAATTTGAAGGAAGAATGAGGAAGAATATACAATTTTCAGGTGGGTTGGTCGAAGAGAGACATTACAATTTGACCCCAATTGGGTGTGTAAATCCTCTACCAACTCTAGATGCAAGAATTCATCAAGGATGACAGTGCGTCGTACAAATGCCCATGCATCACGCATTCATCCCTAACAAATATTATCTCACTGACAGAAAGGACAGATGCTAAGTGGATGGAAGGCAGTTGGATGATGTATAATTTTTCCTTCAGATTTGATTTTCTAAGGTGAGGGTATGTGGAAGGGGAATTTGCGTAAGGGGTGCAAATTCACTCCTATGCATTTTTCTCCCACTTTAGCGAGCATGAGTACTGATGAGTGCTTCAGTAAAGTAGATCAAAAAGTTAGTAGGGTTAGAGATTTATACTTGGATTGTCGATGAAGCAGACCATGATTTGGCGAGCATGAGAGCACAGGATAGGAAAAGGACTCCATAGGTACTCTCCCTGAGGAGTTTCAAACAAAAGACTCCATATCCCCGTAGAACTATGAAGCTACACAAAGTACACCAAAGGCCCTCAGACCAACGATGGAAAAATCTCACAGGATGAAAGCATCTCACAGGCCCGTAGACCTGTGAGGAGGAAACCCCCAAGATCTCTCACATGAAGGAAGCCCTATGAAGTAAGCACCTTACAAGCCTACAAACCTACAAGAAGGCGACCCCAAGATCTCTCACATGGAGGAAGCCCAAAGATGTAAGCGCCTTACAGGCTCATAGACCTGCAAGGAGGCATCCCCCAAGATCTCTCACATGGAGGAAACCTAGAGAAGTAACCTCCTCACAAGCTTGCAAACCTACAAGGAGGCATCCCACAAGATCTCTCACATGAGGGAAACCCATATGTAAGGGGAATACACAGAGTTAGAAAGAGACTTCACAGGCACGCCTACAAAGCAACATGTTAATCTACAAATAAAACATGTCAGAAAACAAAGCAACCATGCAGGAAAATAAGTGGAAAGACACATAAACCGTCAACATGTTGGAAGGCTTTCAAAGGGGTCTCTCGGGAACCCTTCAAAAGAAAAGGGGTCCACTAAAGGGATACGTTGTTCGAAAGTGCAACAAAGATGTTTTTTCTCAAGTCAATTCATCATCAAGGAATCCTTTCGAAAGATGTTCACTTCATCAAGGAATTCGAAAGGAACAAAATGCCCCCTTGGGAGGGGAAGGTCGAGGCTTCTCCTATAGGAAAAGGCTGCTCCCTCCTCAAAGGAAAATTTTCAAGCTCTTTCTTTATGAACCCATGATGAAGGAAACACGTTTCACTAGTCGAGAATGCAATTTTTTAAAAAGTTTGCAAGGATTTTTGAGAAAAAATTCATTGGCAACGAATGTGTTTTCTAAAAATTTCAAGGTTGAAATGATAGAGACATTGTCACGCATACAAGGGACAACTCAAGCAAAGAAGAGAGAAAGATAGGAAAATCGCGGAAGAGAAATAATCACAAACAAAGGACATAGGGGGATTTGGTTTCACGGGGCCAAATCTGCTCATGCTTATATGAATAATAGGTAACCGCAATGCAAGGCGAAAGATCATAAATCCCCACTAGATCAAGAAGAATGTACAAAAAAAAAGTAAAAATAAAAAATTAGGTCAACATGGAAGGGAAGCCTAAATTCCCCCAACACTTTGCATCGTCCCTAATTTATCGAAAGTCAAACACAAACATGGAAGAATGAAGATACAAATAGAAGAAGGTTCACGACAAAAAATCACTCCTATATCCAAGCACCAACAAGGGTGACAAGGGTCATCCAGGAATACATAGCACAAGTACGATGGAACACATCACAACACACACACACACATCTAATCTAAAGATAAAGAAGGGGCCTCCCCCTAACATTCATCGACCAAGAGGTTGTCCACTTCCCAATCTAGATCATTATAAAGAGGAGGATGAGCATGCAATGGTGGAATATTAAGGGGAGGATCTTTCAACCCTCACGCAACAAGGACTAAGGAAGAAGGCCCTGCAAGGTCTCCTTCACTAGGCTCTTGTGGAGCTATGGTCAATTATTTTGCGAAGATCACCAACAAGGTCGAGACCTCATTTCAAACATGCACTTCACAGGAGTTCCATGTCGTACCTCAATGGATGGGCAGGACGGTGCCCAAGATTCACCGCTAAGCTCACCGAGTGACTTGGGAGCGGTGACAAACTCAGGGGAAGTCAGGGCTTGTTTCGTTACTAGGACAAAACAAGCTAGCTCAGGACCACCTTTTGGAGAAGGTGGGATCCTCTTACACTCTCCATTGCTAGAGGAGCCAACCTCTACCTTTAACTTCTTCGGGGGATGTGAACTCTCCATAGATGAGGCAAGAGGCATAGAGGAGGAGGAGAAAATTGCAGCGGATACCACTGAGGTATTCAACATATCCATGGGTTTAGGGAACAATGATATATCTAGAAGGGACATCAATAGGGGTAGCTCAGCTGAGGGAGCGATAAACACCTACACCTTTTTAGGGTCAAGTGCACTCATACTCATAGCAGGAGTTAGAAGCAAGATTGAACTCGATTGAACAGAAGTATAGGAGAGGAGAGGAGAGAGGAGGACACATTAGGAGACCCTGATACAAGGGTGGTCGTTTCCACTTCCTTCTTCTACAAAGTGGCCTACTTAGCCGCCATAGCCTTTCGTCAACACTTGCGCTCACACACAAGGTGGTTTCTGTGACTTTTTGAGCTAGAGACCAAGAGCTGTGAAGGCATAGAAGGCTCTTGCTCAACCATTGGGGTGTCCTCTACAACTATTTTCAGTGGAGGGACAAACTCCTAAATGGGAGTAGGAGGAGGAGGTTACGAAACAGCAGGGGGAGTCAGCTCTAATGCATCGATAGCGGGCCTCTTCCCATTTATTGCTTTAGGGACAGGAGCGGTAGGAGGCTGTGGAGGCTGAGACATAGAGGATTCCCCATGGTCCAGGTCCAAGTAGGGCCAAGGTCCAGGAGGTTTAGTAGGGAGGTCTGAAATCCTAATCTTAGGTCAGCACCAAGCAAGCACCATCAGACTCCTTAAGTAGAATCCAAGAGTAGACATCCAAAACTCTTCCTCAAAAAGAGGAGCAAGAGAGGCATCCTAAGAATGGGCTAGCTTCTCTTTTCCTTTTCTGGAAGAGGGGGCAGCTTGCTGCTGCACTACCAGAAGGGTCAGTTTCAGCTATCCCTTGCCCCCGGTCTTATACTTCACATAGTTCTTATAAAGTAGGTTCATTCTTGGGGGGAGTGGACTGACCGGGGTGGGCCAAAAATGGTCCAATGAGTAGCCCCCATGGGATACCAACAATTGGTATCTAGTGTCATGCACCATGTGCACAACACCTTCATGGGAGAATTTTAAACACTTATGAATGACGAAGGTGATTCCATTCATGGAAGGTAGCCAAGGTATGCCTAGCTTCAGCGTGAAAAAATCTGTCTCCAAAATAACATCGAAGACTATGTCTACAACCCTAGGTCCAACTAGGACAGAAAAATTTATTGAGCCATATGGCTTTAGACAAAGACCATCATGTGTATGGATAGTAAACTTTGTTTCTTCGTACTTCTCCCTCTGTAATGAATTCAACAACATCGTTTCTTCTGTAATGGCATTCACTCGACTTGCGGGGTTAATAAGACCCCCGTCACAATGTTGCCATTAAGGAGAGTGGGAATGTAGAGGGGAGAAGGATTTTTGTTCAAGGGCATATCTTGTGAGGTGAATGTCACATCCAGTGAGTCAATCGCAGGTTGCATGGTAGGAGTAATCGTGATCATGTTAACGTACGCCTCAGGGCGAGTGGTAGAATCAGAGAGATGGGTAATTAAGTTGGAAAAATGTGACGAAAATGAGTTTGTGTATATCTACAACTCTACAACTCACTATTCGCTTTCCCCATCAATTTTTTTGCATTTTGTTTATTTCCATCGAGACAAATAGTACCGTCCTTGATGTGGTTCTGTATCTTATGATGCAGGTGCATACAAGCATTCAATATCATGTTCGTTAACTCGATGGTACTGACAGAAGGAATTTGCATCATACCAACTAGGATAAGGTTCCTTGAGAGGTTTACGGTTCTCCAAGGTTATGATTTTATTCTTCAGCAATCTTTGTAAGATGGAAGAATAAGATTCTGCTAACTTTTTGAACTTTTTGTTGCATCTTAGGCCATTATCATTCGTAGCATCTACTACATTTGCGATAGCCTTACCCTTTCCAAAGATCGATACAATGGATTTCCTTTCTGAATGGGAGCACGAGGATGATCCCTTGAACTAGACTACCATTTGTTGATATTCCCATAGCACATCACACAAATGCACGAAAGAAGGGTATTTCATAAGGGAAAACTTTTCCTACCAAGGTCTCTACAAGTTCCCTATGAATACCTTCTCCATGTCCAAATTGGGTAGCGGGTATGAGATCTATGAGAAAAGTGCTTGATATTGTGCTATGAATACCTTCTCATTATCCCCTTATTTGCATTAGACGAGATCCAAAAAGGTCATCTTCGGTTTGATGTTGGCTTGGAATTGTCAGAGAAACTAGTTTACAAGTTAATCAAATGAGAAAATAGAGTTATCAGGTAAGGAACAATACCATTCGAGTGTTGTATCCTTAAGAGATCGAGGGAATAATTTTTCCATCAACGCATTGTGATGGAAGATATCTGTACACATGGCATTAAAGGTGGACACATGCATTTTGGGGGTCCCCTTTGCCGTCATACTTCTTGAATTTGGGAATTTCCATTCCTTGTGGGAAGGGAGTGCTTGAGATTGCTATCGACAATGGACTATGTTGAAAGAAGGGTTGAAAGATAGGTTGGGTAGAGGCTTGGGAGAGACTCGCTAGCTGGCTTTGCATCTTACCCATATTTTGAAGAAGAGTTTTTAGAATAGGGTCTTGGGATGATAAAGGTGTAGTGGGACCTCCTCCAGAACCACCATCGAAGCCACCTTTGGAACCACAAATGTGACCACCACCGGAGCCACTTCCACCAACAAGGCCTCCACCGAAGCCACCTCCACTTCCAAAGCCACCACCAGAACCACCTCCGCTAGCACTACCCCCACTATCGAATCCACCACCACTACTAAAGCCCCCACCACTCAACCCGTCAAAACCTCCACCACTAGAGGTGACAGTAGGAGTGAAACTAAAACCTAAGGGTATTTTGTTCACTTTGATAGTTTCAGATCTCTCAGAAGTAGAGGAGGCGTTGATCGACGAGACTATGTTGGCCATATACACAGATGTGGTAGGCATCAAAATTCCTAATTGTCTCTCATGTTCTTCAAGAGAGGTCTCTTGTATAATGTTAGCATTTTTTGGAAGGGCACACACTTCAGTCAGACTAGAGAGACTAGCTAGGAGTTCTATGCCTATTCAATCTTTTCCCACCATATACTTTATCTCACTAAAAACCCTAGTGGCTCTGGCCAACTTTGGGTCCTTTTCCAGGTGTTTCTCCAAGTCACCTAGCCTTTTGCTAAGGGTAGAGATATATTCTAAAGGAATGTGAAATACTTTGTGCTCATCTACTGATGATGGTGGAGGAGATGCAGGAGGAGTGGGGACGTGGTCAGTCTCATTGAAGAATCCTACCTCGCCCCTCAACAAATGCTCTTGGGTAGACAGACCAATGATAGATCCAACAAAAAGGCCTGTAGAGAAACCAATAGTGACCTTCATCTTCCCCATTAGAAGGTGTCACACACTTCTCCTAACAATGTACCTAGAAGTTGTGGAATGGGTTGTGATGCTCATAAACCTTCACAATAGTTAGGCTTACAACAATCACCAGGTGCGGGGGACAAGTCTCAACAAAAACAAACAGATAGATCCTCTTCACGTCAGGTTCACCAAAAATGTAAGAGAGGGTGACCAACCACACCAAGGATCCAGAGCACAGAGAGATGAGATCAGAGGGCTGCCCTAGCTTACCTCACTCTAAAAGGAAAAAGATCGAGAATGAAGGGAACTATGTAGCACTTCTTTCACTCTTCAGACTCGAGTTCAAGTTTAGGCTAGGTGAGCTAGTTTTTGGAGTCAGTATTGTGTCTCAAAAAACTCTCTATTCAAGGATGACAACATAGTGCATTGGCATCTCTCAGGCACACTGGCGTCTGTCAAAAAATAGTAAACACATCAGAAACTACTAAAAAACCTACTAATGACCTAGCTAGCTAATCTAGGTGGTAAAAATAGAATGAGAAAGTACAGGAAATAGATGCTAAAATGATAAAGCAAGTAAATAAGAACTAGGGTGATGAAGATGATCTCACAAAAGCACCAGTTCATCAGCTAGCTCCACATGTACATCCTGCTACACAAAAGAAAGAGGGAAAATTGTTGGGGCTATATAGGGGTCTTCCTTAGTCAGACCCTTGTTTTGGTGTTTCCACCTCCACGGACAACCAAAAAGCAATGGAGTAGTATGTGCGATAAAGGAAAGAAAAGAGAGAAATACACACTACAAAACAATACAATGCTACTCAACCAAATCACAAAGGAGAGGAGTGAAGTGCTACCACCTCCACCCAAAAGCTCACTAGCCAATGGAGGAGAAAGCAAGCTACGAACTTGGAAAGGTCACCACCACCGCAACCATGGTGAAGGGAGGTCTCACAAGACTCCAAGCTCGCAACATCTAGGATGGATTCAAACTTGCAATGTGGAGTTGATGGAGTGATGTTGCTGCTGCAATGTTCACAATGGGAATACTGGAATGCTGGAGGATGTGCTTGAGAATGTGAAGAGTGAAGTGAGTGAATATCTAGAGATAAAAAATGAAGTCAGAATGGATGAATTTGAAGGAAGAATGAGGAAGAATCTATCATTTTCGAGTTGTTTGTTCAGAGACATTACAATTCGACCCCAATTGGGTGTGTAATGCCTTTGCCAACTCTAGATGCAGGAATCTATTAGGGACGATAGCATGTCACGTAGATGTCTGTGTGTCGCACATTCATCCTTGATAAATATTCTCTCACCGACACAAAGGATAGATTCCAAGTGGATGGAAGGCAGTTGGGTGATGTGGAATTTTTCCTTTGAATTTTATTTTCTAAGGTGAGGGTATGTGGAAGGGGAATTTGCATAAGGGGTGCAAATTCAATCCTATACAAATTTCTACTTTTACTTTGTTATTTCCCAAAGAACTTTTGAACTTTCATATAATCCATGACATTTCCTAAGATTATGTTAATATGATGCACTAGACATAATTGTTAATGTTTTGATGAAATATTTATAGGAATATATGGTTGTTGATTAAGATGTGATTAAACTTGATGAATAGGTGTTTTTTTATAAATAGACTAACTTATTTTGCAATAGAAAGGAGGAGATAAGATAGTCATCAACATAAAGCACAAGAGTACCTATAGTTGAGGTGTTCACAAAAAAAATGAGGGAGAGTATTCATGTGGCCAAGGGAGGGTGCGGGTTTGCAACAACATGCATCATGCAAACTAGTTTTGAGATAGTCATGGATAATGAGAATCAAGTAGCTGCATTAGACTTCTACTGCCAACAAATGACTATTGAATCAATGACTCTTATTCCACAATAAATGCCAATGTTTTTCGTTACATGACTATATCAATTATCCACAAATGCCTCTATTATCAGATTTTATCTTTAATGTTAACAAAGTTATGATAGGACTTCATCTCTCAGTTGTATTCTTCCAAAAAATAACTCTCTCCCATCTTAATATGGATGTGCAACATATATAGTGATGAGTGGACAAGATTAGTTAGGACTATTTTTAAGCTTATGTTTATTGCAAATAAAAGTGGATTAATAATCAAGCAAAAATATATTCTCTATATTTTTATGTTTTCAAGTAAGCAATGAAACTCTGACAAGATTTGTTCATTCATGTGAAGCAATTTACATGAATATTTGATTGTTGGTTAATTCTCTAGTGTAACAAGTGCACATTCTCAAGTCATAGCCCACTTGAGGTGTGGTGCTACTTTGTATTTTAATTTGTTAATATTTTTCATTCAACTGTTAGTTAAGATAGTTAAATATTCATGTAGTAACTATTGGTTAGTGTTTAATATATGACTTCCAGCTGAACCTACCATTTACTTATAGTTGTTATTTGGTTAATATTAGTAGAACCCTTTGATCCTTCAGTTAAATGTTGATTTAGTAATACTTACCTTTTGATTTTATTATTTAGATAATGAATGGAAGTATTTTAGAAACCCTAAAAATCTCTTAGTATACAAATAATGTACATGTCTTATCTCAAGTGTATGTCCCTAGTTGATAATTCAATGTATCCTATTACAATTGATGATTGCTTAATGAAGGATAATCTTTTCCTTTAAGTAGAAGTGCATGACCACACTACTCCAGATCATTAGTTGTATAGGAGACCATATATTTTTGGTGTTGGTGGCGAGGATGGTATCAAACTATTAGAGTATCTCAATTTTTGAAAGTTATTTCATATTTTTATAGATATGGTAATTTTATTTTTCACATTTAGGATTAATAAACATTATATCAAATACCAAATTCTTTACTAACACTTCATAGGAAAAGAGGGAAGTGATTCACAATTGTTGCATGTGGAGAAAGAGAGATAATTTAGGAAGATTCCTTCTAAATCAGATTTCTCATAAGGACATATCTGCAATAGTGGTGGAGATAAGAATGGGGCAACCAAGTGGATCTTCAAATCTCAAAGCTCAACAATATGAAGCTAATCCACCCCATCCATCTCCTCCTTTGACCCCTGATATATAGTTATGGTTCTAGTTCGCTATTTCCATCCACACCATCAGCTATTGATTCTCATTTTAAAATGGGGGATGTGGGAGGAGAGGAGGAATAGCCTCTTAAATACCACTACCTTTGAATTTCCCATTTCCAATTAGGATAGGAATGTTACTATGAAAATATACCACCCTTTGCTCTCCCCAATTTTCATGGCCTTATGATGGAGGACCTTGATATATTCCTATTTAATATGTCCTTTGTAGGCTCTATGAGTATACTATAGAGGCACATAGATTAAAAATACTTCCAACCACATTAAAATATTTTGTACTTAGATGGTTCATGGGACTTGGGAGAAATGTAGTAACTGTTTGGGATACCATGAATAATATTTTTCTAAATAAGTACAAGGACTAATGTAGAGGGGGAGATATGAGGGGAGATGAAATTTTCAAGATGATCCAAAGATAAGATGAGCCATTAGAGGACTATGTTGAGAGATTTTTGTTTTGCCTCTAGAAATCCAAACAAAATCAATTAATTGGAGATTCCTTTAAGTTAATATTCTTATGAGGAGTTTATGAGGAGTATTTGGATGCTCTGGACCTAATAGGGACAAGAGATATATCTCAAGTTCCATGGGAAGATGTATGTCTACTTTGTAGGAACTACTCATGTTCCACAATAAAGAAGACACACAAATTGCAAGCACTGTCTACCAAAATAATTGAAAATGTATCACAAATGGAGCTTAGCAACCTGCTAAAGGACATGAAGCAAGACATGATAAATCACATGGTGACTCAACTTGATACCTTTCAAGTTAGAAAGAAACAAGAGAGTGCAAAAGCCTCTTTAATAAAATATTGCCTTCATTGCCACTAGAAAAAAGGGTATTGTAAGTGCAAAAGGGTGGTGAGTATAGAAGACAAATATGAGCAAGAAGAGTTCAAGGCACTAGAAGATGAGGATGGAAAATTATTTTACTTTGAACAAAAGAAACCATAGAATAAATGATAAGGTACCCCTCCAGATCCATTGTCTTATGATTCTCCTTTCTCATTTTTTTAAATAACCCTTTGTGTTACAATTAGCTACCTCTAACATGGCCAAATTATAGGCCACCTAGATGGATGCATCCCAAAGAACTTAGCTACAATAATGGTAACAATCACAAGGAAAAAACCAACATTGGAAAACCCCCTAATCTTCATACCAAAAAAACAATGGTAGGGAAACCAACCTTGGCCTAATTCCAATATAGGGTACTTGTAGCAACCGCCAACATTGTTCGCACAACCAAAAATATTATCAAATCCCAATAATCCTACACCCAATCCTAATAGTAAGCATGTCTAGCAAGCTTAATCTAATTACAATATTCACTGTTAGGTACATAAGTTGTTGAGATCAACAACGTGTAACTCTGATCAGGAAAAACACTACCCATTCTTACTTCACAACTAATCATGGAAATCCCCTCTGAGGAATCTTCTGATGATGCTAACCCACATCCAAATCAGTATATGAATAGGAGGAATTCATCAATAAGGAGCCTCCATTCTAGAAAATATTGAACATCAAGAAGAATGACCCTAAGCCTAAATTTGACTTTCTTGGGAAATTGAATAATGTCTATGTGAAGATTCCCTTGTTTCAATCTACAATAAAAAAATAAGGGATTTTTTCTTAAAGAAACTAGGAAAAAACTAAAAGATACTCAAACCATCTATATTATAGGAAAATTGGTAGATATTATTTTCGAAAAAGTGATTGTTCCAAAATACACAAATATGGGTTGTCCAGTTATAGATATATCCATTAATGGCATTTTGATATGCAATACCCTGATTGAGTTGGGTGCATCTATTAATGTTATGAATAGAAATACCATGTGGAATCTCCAATTAGTAGACCTTAGGCCTACCCCTAATGTACTCAAACTAGCAAACAATTCAACTGTTAAAAAGATGATGTCACTGAAGATATGGTCATTACACTAAATTAATGGGAGTACCCTACATATTTCATGATTCTTCAACAAAAGGAAAATATAGGAGGATTCCCTCTCATCTTAAGTTATCCATGGTTGGAAATGCAAATGATTTTATTAGATACAATTCTAGAGATATGATCATTTCTAATGGGAATGTCATAAAGAAATTAGTTTTGTATCCACCTACACAACCCTTTTCTAAGATAGATCAACTAGTATGGCCAAACCTTAGGGATAATGATTTGATTTCCTTACAAACACCAATGAAAATGGAGAATATCCCCATTCTTTAACTACAAGATGAGGACACTATACTCTCTAATATTATGCAAGAGCCCTGCAATAAAACTCTTGTTTAGCATGTTTGTCTTGGCCACTGTATAGTGTCCTTCCTGCAACTCCTTCCATTAAACACATTTCATCAGCATGCATGTTTCATGAGCTACTACCTCATTATTGTGATCTTAATATTTCATGTGTATATGCTTCTTCTATGCCATCCTTGAGTAAGTAGGTTGAAAAAACACTAGATAGATTTCTTAACATAAATAGTTAGTTGAATACACAACAACAAATAGAGTTAATTTACATGTTGTAAACACATCAAATAAAATTTTCCTAGGAATATCATGACATGAAAGGCCTAGAACCTAATATGTACTCACAAAATATACATCAAAGAGTATTGTAGACCAATTAGACAACCTCAGAGAATAATGAACCCTATTGTTCACAAAATTGTGAAAGTTGAATTATAAAATCTTTTGGATGCCAGTTTTATGTACCCTATATTTGATAGTCAGTGGGTCTCACCTCTTGTGGTAGTTCCCAAAAAAAGTGGGAAATGGTGAGTCTGTGTGGATTACAAAGAACTTAATTTATCCACTAGAAAGGACACCATTTTCCTATATCTTTCATTGATCAAGTGTTGAATTCTCTAGTTGGGAAAAAGTATTTCTCTTTTTTGGATGGATTCTATGGTTATAACTAGATAAGGATTGCACCAAAAGATCAAGATAATATAATATTTACCTATTCATGGGGCACCAATGCTTATTTAGTACTTCCATTTAGACTCTATAATGCTCCTACTACATTCTAGAGGGTTTCCCTAAGCATCTTTTCAGATTTCACTCATGACTATATGGAAGTGTATATGGATGATTTTACATGTGGTGATACTTATGATGAAGCATTGAAAAATCTTGAGAAATTATTATAGTAGTGTCAAGACCACAATCTCTCCCTTAGAAATGAAAAATGTTTTTGATAAGGAAAAGTAGGTTTTGAAGGGACTTCGAAACCCTTTACAACGACAAAAAGTTGCAAGAAAGACTAAACCAATAAAGACCGCGGCCCAAAAAGACCAAAATGCTGAAAAAAAAATTTAACAATGAAGCCCATCAACAACCCTAAAGAAAAACATCAACAACAAGGCTGACCAAGCAAAAGAAACAAAAAAAGCTACAACATTTTTTCTAGAACATTAACCGAGGCCAAATTTTCCTCAATGACCCCCTCGTGCATCTCCATCACATCCTTGATCTCCTCAAATGAAATAGCAGCCCACTTCTTGATCTTGCTCCTCATTCTCAAACACGGGCCAACATTCACATCCTTCTCCATAGCCGGAACAGTATCCTCATTCTTCTCCACTAGATTCAAGTGATTCACATCCTCCATAGCCTTCTCAATATCACCTAGCTCCATGGATTTACCAGTCCATATCAAGGATTTCTCATTTAAAATAGAGAGGCCCTTAACAGTCAATTTCAAGGAATTATTGCTAATGTTAACCACAGTCTTCAAATCATCAAACAACTTACTAATTCAATCCTCAATATTAAAAAAATATCTCCTCAAAATTATTTCAGACTACCAATTCCAAGGATGTAATCCTCTCCTCATGATTATTACCAAGATGTTCAACATCCACAAGTAGTTTATCAATCATAACATTCATGGTTTTAACCTTACCTTTAATCAACCATTCCTTTCTATTTGCTATGCACCAGTGCCACACAGACATCTTTCCAATTCTTAAGTTGGACATTGAGCTCCTTAAATTTTGAGAAAAGCCATTTTACCAATGACAACAAGTTGTGAGTTTCATCCTCTACCATCCTACAAAACAAGCCCATGTTAACCTCATCCTAATTTATAGGTGGTGCAGCTTGAGAACCAACATTCTCAATGGGGTCTTCTCGAGCCTCCTCTTTATCATCCATCTCTTCCTCAATAGGGGAATCCTCCACTTCAATCACCTCAACTTTAACCCAATGCTTATTCAGCATATTAGAAATGAAAAATGTTACATGATAATGGAAGAAGGAATAGTCTTGGGATATTATATTTCACAATATGGTATTTAGGTTGACCCAATTAAAATTGAGGTCATGATCACAAACTTGCCAATTCCACACAAATATAAGGATGTTAGAAGATTTTTAGGCCATGTAAGCTATTGCAAAAGGTTCATCAAGGATTTCAACAAAGTTGCAACACCTTTATTTGTACTCCTAATCAAGGATTTTAAATTTGATTGGACAACAACTTATCAAGATGCTTTCTAAGCCCTTAAAGAATCCTTAACAAAGGAAACAATATTACAAATACTTAATTGGAATATTTCATTCTATATACATATTGATGCATTTAATTTTGTTGTTGGAGTAGTCCTAGGCAAAAAAGAAGGATCAATAGTATATGAAATTTAAATATCAATAATAATTTGCAAGATGTTGAGTTGAACTATATTGTTACTAAAAAGGAAATTCTAGTAGTGATTTATGTTATCAATAAGTTTTAGCATTATATTATAAAATATCTAGTTTTGTTCTCACTAATCATGCAACCATCAAATATCTAATGAATAAACCTATTATCAATGTGAGGCTAGTTAGATGGTTATCGTTGCTACAAGAATTTGATATCACCATAGTGAATAAACCAAGGAAAGAAAATGTTGTTGTGGATTTCATTTCTAGATTGACAATACTAGCACCTGAATCCATTATTGATGATTCTTTTTTGGATGATCATTTGATTACATTAACAATGCAAACTCCCTAGTATGTTGATATTGCTAATTATCTTGTTACAAGGAAAACATCCCCTTATTTTTCACCTAGAGAAAAATGTCATTTCGTAGAAAGAAGCTTTACATTTACATGGATAGTTGATTATCTTTTTTATATTGGTCTAGATAACCTCATATGTAGGTGTATAAGAGAGGACAAAGTGTATGATATTCTACATACATGCCATGATAAACCATGTGGAGGTCATTTTTCTACAAAAAGGACTACTTTAAAGATATAGAATACAAGTTATTATTGGCCTAAATCTACATAAGGATGTGTTCAAGTACACTTGGTAATGTGCCAAATTCCAAATAATGGGTCATCCAATCCATGGTGATGAGCTGCTCATGTAGCCACAATTAGTCATGTCACCCTTTGATAAATGGGGGCTTGATTTTATAGAGCCCATTGATCCTCCTTCTTACTAGAAGGAATATATTTTGGTATTCATTGACCATCTAACCAAGTGGGTTGAAGTTCATGCTATGAAACATGCTCAAGACAACAAGGTTGTTGAATTCTTGTATGACGAAATCTTCACCAGACATGGAGTACCCAAATAAATTGTTATTGATCAAGGACCTTAATTTACATCCACTTTAACTCAAGCATTGTTCAATGAGTAAAACATCAGGAATAAGAAGTATAATTCTTATTATATATAGTCTAATGGTCAGGAGGAAGTGAAAAATAGGGATATTGAAGAAATCTTTACAAAGATAGTTTCCGTACATCACAAGGACTGGGTATCTCATCTCCTTGAAGTAGTATGGACCTATAGAATAACTTGGAAGACCACAATGGGATTTACACCATAAGATATGGCTCATGGAATGAATGGTGTCCTTCTAATTGAATTTGAACACAAAACATTAAGGAAAGCACTCCAATTGGGTACATGGACATATTAACAACACAAAAAGAGAGGCTAATGCAACTTAATGCTCTAGATGATATCTATAGAGAAGTGCTCCATCACAATGAGTTAGTGCAGAAACAACGAATTAAGTGGCATGACCACTTTATTAAGACAAAAATGTTTCATAAAGGTGATTGGGCTCTCCTTTATGATTCACCGTATAAGGATAATAAGGGTAAGTTGCAAACAAGTTGGTTGGGACCCAATAAAATTGATGAAGTGTATTTGAATGGTGCAATGTTTTTATCCACCATTGACCCAATCAAAATTTTCCTGTTGGTCAATGGTCATCAAATAAATTACCAAAATCCATTAAACAAGGCAACCTTTCTACAATAATTCAATACAAAGACTACAATTCCAAGACATGAAACATCTAGGATAGAGCTTAATTGCTTATTCCCTGATGTCTCACAAGTATGATTTATACCCTAATACTTTCTATCATAATAAAGTTCCATGAATCTTTCTTTCCAAATTATTGGGACAATCCATCATCACAATCATTTATATGTAGCAGAATCATTTATATGTAGCAGAATCCATGATTTTTGCACCACAATTATTATCTACAACACTTATGGGACATGTGTAGCCATACGCTACCACATCACCATTCCATATAGCCATTGACAACCATGCAATAATTTTTTTCATTCCATGATTTTGATTGTCATCTCTTCACATTTGCACCTTTAATAAATATTCATCAATTGATATAACTTGTATTCCTATTGCTTATATCATGGTTATTCATAATAATTCTCACATTCTTTAATTGATTTCTATTCTATTTCATTTTAGTTATCATAACTATAGTAATTATGAATAATTCTTCATGTAATCTCCACTCCACAATTATTGCTACAACACTTGACACATGGGGAAACATCTCATTATTTAGTTGGGGGGATAGATTACTGTAGAATATCACTTCAAATATCACCACCAACCTATGTAGGTTTCCTCGCTATTATGACAAATATGCTTTGAAGTACACTTTAGTGTACACTCAAGTTGTCAATTGACATGACATTGAGTTAATATATTTCTCTCTACATTTGAACCAAATTTGTAGTTGATCATACACATGCAATAACACATTTAGCATGTCAAGTTGACTAGTCGATGATAAAACAAATTTTCAAGACAAAATGAGGATTTCTACTATTAGTTCAAAGGGTTGTTTAATAGAGAATAAGGAAATGGAGAAGGAATATTTCATCATAGAGAATCAAAGGTAATCTACAAGGTTTGAAGTTTCAAATATGGGTGGTGACCCAATTAGAAGAGAATTGATAGATCATACAATGACCCTAAACGATGGGAATTGCTTGTCAATTTTTAACAAGCAGGGTGGTTAGATTATTTTGAATGAATAGCAGGGTATGATGATGAATATTTTAGTAAATTTTCCCAAAATTTAATCAACAATGTGGCAATGGTAAAATATATGTGGGTGGACACCTTTGAAGCCACTATAGTAGAGCTCACTAGATTACTATTGTAGGAATATTCTTCCTAGAACACCTTGACACAATTGCAACTTGAATTGAGTTTATCATGCTTGGTGGACAATTAGAGTCTTCTTCACAAGGAATGAAGAACCTCTCCTTGCTTTAGATATGGGCATGCATCATATTTTACATTACAAAATATTTGATTTGTGAAGGATGACATTCTCTATTATATACGGTTCACTTCAAATTACTTGGTCATTTGAGGTATAATCGAAATGTAAACATCCTAAATTTTCTCTCACCTATTGTCACACATGGCCATAAAATTTTAAAAAGGTAAAGCTATTACATTATCTCACATTGTTTAATTCAGTTGTTGGTTAAAAGGTGTAGACATGTAAAATTGACCTAACACTTATCGCAAGTCCTGAATGACATTTT
Source organism: Sequoia sempervirens (assembly GCA_007258455.2). Classification (NCBI taxonomy): domain Eukaryota; kingdom Viridiplantae; phylum Streptophyta; class Pinopsida; order Cupressales; family Cupressaceae; genus Sequoia; species Sequoia sempervirens. The sequence goes on along the minus strand of VDFB02047230.1, from coordinate 258,673,396 downwards.
CTCATAATCAGCATCATTATCACCAAATACCACTGCATTTCACTTTAAATACATCAAAAACCCTAATTTCTTCTATTAATTGAATAATATTACATTATTTAATTAATTCACTTTTTCACCATTTTTGACTAATTAAATAAATTTCATTTATTTAATAAAGTCCTAATCTAACTTTATTCCTCCTCATTAATTAAATAAAATCAATTATTTAATTATGTCACTAATTCACTTTATTCTCCTAAGTCAATTAAATTATTAAAACATAATAGTTTAATTAAGTCACTTTTCCCTAAACATGAATAATTAAATAAGTTATTCAAAAACATAATAAAAAATCAAACAAATACAACTTTATTTGTAAAATCCAAACATGATTTACATGTTCTACTCCAAAAAAGATTAATTATCACCACCCACTTTCATGAGTGAGCAAATTATGATCCCCTGATTGCTAGATCTAATTGGTTGATTGATCCATCTATTTCCTGACAGATCAATCTATTCTTCAATTCCACAGATTATTCAATCTTATTCCTCAATCCCACTGAACACTCAAATTGATTTCCATCTACAACGATGTCAGATGAGGTTTGGGATAAGCTTGATTAGAAGGAAAGAGGGATCATAAGGTTATGTCTTGCTGATGTTGTTCTCTTGAATGTTTCAGATGAAGCTACTGCATATAAATTGTGGAAGAGGATAGGTGATATCTATCAAACCAAAACTCTTACTAATAATTTTTATCTAAAAAGACAGTTGTATTCTTTAAAGATGAAAGATGGTGGTTCTGTTGCACATGATTTAAATGCTTTCAATTTGATTCTAAGTCAGTTAGCATATGTAGATGTAAAGATAGAAGATGAAGATAAATGCATTTTGTTACTTTGTTCTTTACCAGGGTCTTGGGAAAATCTAATTGTTTCTCTTAGTGGTAGTGGTGTAGATCCTAAGATGGACAATATAATTCCTACTCTCCTATCAGAGGAGATGAGGAGGAAGTCTAAAACGGGATCCCAAGATGCCTTTTTTGTAAGAGGTAGGCCTAAGGAAAAGGAACCTAAGGGAGACAAGAAAGGAAAGGGTAAGTCCAAAGGATGGTCTAAAAACCTTGGTAAGAGTAAGGTAAAGTGTTGGAACTATGGGAAACTGGGACATGTAAAGAAGGATTATAAGAACAAGAAAAATAGTTATGATGCTTCTAGAGATAAATCCTCAGATGACGGTAATGATGCATTGATCATTTCATGTAAAAATGTTAGTGATGACTCTTGGTTCATTGATTCAGGTTGCTCCTATCATATGACTCCTAACAAGGAGTGGTTCACTAAGTATACTACATAAGATGGAGGGAATGTATTCTTTGGAAATAATAGCACAACAAATATTGTGGGAAAAGGAGAGGTAAAGTTATGTTTCATTGATGGTAGGGTTAAGACCCTTAATGATGTTTTACATATTCCAGGACTTGCTAGAAATCTACTTTCTGTATCTAAGTTCAATGATTCTGGAATGAATGTGACATTTGACAAAGGTGGTTGTAGATTGGTAAAAGGGAATATGGTGGTTGCTAAAGGATCTTAGATTGGGACTTTGTTTAAGCTTAATACCTCCAATTTGAATAAATCATCCAATGTAACTGAAGCTGAAAATACATGTATGTTGTGGCACCATAGATTGAGCCACATTGGTGAAAAAGGTCTTAGGACCATTCTTAATAAGAAATTGGTTGACAATATTCCTGATTATAAGATTGGAAAAAATGATTTTTGTGAGCATTGTGTGTTTGGAAAGCAATCTAGATCTTCATTTCCTAATGGAACAAATAAAGCTAAAGGATTATTAGAGATTATTCATTCAGATGTTATGGGTTATGTGGATATTGACTCTATTGGAAAATCTAGATATTATGTCACATTTATTGATGATGTCTCAAGATACACTTGGATCTATTTTATGCATAACAAATCTGATGTGTTCAATAAGTTTAAAGAATTTAAGGCTTTAGTTGAGAAACAATTAGATCATAAGATAAAAGTGTTGAGATTAGATAATGGTGGTGAATATTGTTTTAAGGAATTTGATGATTATTGTAAGCATGCAGGAATTGTGAGACATAAAACTACTCCATATACACCTCAACAAAATGGAGTAGCAGAAAGGATGAAACGAACCTTAATGGAAATAGCTAGGAGTATGTTAAATAGCGCTAAGCTAGATTGATGCCTTTGGGCTGAGGCTATAAGTACTTCTTGTTATTTAATCAATAGATCTCCTAGTTCATATATTGAAGATAAAACCCCTTATGAAATGTGGCTAGGTAGGAAACCTAGTGTTGCACATGTAAGGATATTTGGTTGTGAGGCTTGTGTTCATGTGCCTGAAGAAAAGCGGTCTAAGTTGGATCCAAAAGCACATAAATGAATATTCATAGGTTATGGTGAAAATGTAAAAGGTTACAATCTTTGGAATCCTCTAACCCAAAAAATTACTTTATCTAGAGATGTGATTTTTAGGGAATTTAGATCTTCTACAGGAGAAGAACAACCAAAGGAGATGGATACTTCTCAAACAATGCATTTTGAGATAAATACTAAGAATCATGAAGATGCACATGTTGAAGAACAATTGGATGGATTGGATGAGGAGAGTTCACAAAGTTCTGAGATAGATGCTCATGATGAGCATATTGAGGAACAAGAAGAACCTTCTTTGAGAAGATCCACAAGACAACAAAATCTTGTTGATAGGTATAGCCCACCTAATTTCCATTGTATATTTGCTTTGATGAGTACTAATTATGAACCTAGATCTTATAGGGAAGCTTTGTCTTCAAATGAGAAAAAGATTGGGTCACAAGCTATGCATGAGGAAATGGTTTCCTTGGATACTTGTGACACATGGGATCTTGAGAGTTTTCCCAAAGGAAGAAAGGCCATTGGTTGTAAATGTATCTTTAAAAAGAAAATTGGAGCAGATGGTAATCTCAAAAGGTAGAAGGCTAGATTAGTAGCCAAGGACTACTCCCAAAGAGAGGGAGTTGACTTTAATGAAATATTCGCTCCTATTGTTAAATTAACTTCTATTAGATTCCTTATATCTATTGATGTTGCTTATGATTTTGAGATAGAGAAAATACATGTGAAAACTGCTTTCTTACATGGGGAACTTGATGAGGAGATTTATATGAGGCAACTGATGGTTTTGTTGTAAAAGGAAAAGAATTATTGGTTTGTAGGTTAAAGAGATCTTTATATGGATTGAAATAGTCACCTAGAATGTGGTACCAGAATTTTGATGCTTTTGCATTGAAAATTGGTTATGTTAGGAGTGAGGAAGATCATTGTGTTTACATAAAATTTATTAATGATCAACTTTCAATTATTATCTTGTATGTTGATGATATGTTGTTTATTGGTAACAACAAAGTAATGATCAAAGAATTGAAAGCACAACTCTCTAGCACATTTGAGATGAAATATCTAGGGGATGCAAAATATATCGTTGGTAGGGAGATCAACATAGATAGAGGTAACAGAAAGGTTTGCTTAAGTCAAAGCAACTATGTTGATACTATTTTGAAGTGGTTTAACATACATCATATTAAACCAATTAATATTCCTTTACCAGTTGGCATGAAGTTAAGTTTAGACATGGGTCCTAAATCTGATTTTGATCATGAGGAAATGTCTAAAATTCCATATGCTAGTGCAGTTGGTAGTTTTATGTATGCAAAGGTCTATACAAGACCAAATATAACCCAAGTAGTGGGAGTTCTAAGTAGGTTTATGTCTAACCCTGGTAAAGAACATTAGACTTATGTTAAGAGGGTGTTTAGATATTTATGAGGTACTTCTAATTACTATTTGGTTTGTCATGGTGCTAATGATATTGATATTATGCACATATCATTGGACATACAGGGTTTTGTTGATTCAGATTGGGCAGTGGACCTAGACAGTCGGAGGTCAACAAGTGGCTATGTGTTTACTTTGTTTGGAGCTGCAGTTAGTTGGATGAGTAAGAGGCAGCCCATAGTTGCTTTCTCCACCACAGAAGTAGAGTACATGGTTGCTACACATGCCTCTAAAGAAGTAGTTTGGTTATAGAGACTTGGAAAAGGTATTGGTTTTAATTGCAAGAAAATTAGACTTGAATGTGATAGTTAGAGTGCTATTTGTTTAGCCAAAAATCCTATGTATAATGCTCGTACTAAGCATGTTGATGCTCAGTATCACTTTGTGCAAGAAATGGTTGAAAGTGGGAGGGTATTGATTGAGAAAGTTGACACTTTAATCAATGTTGTGGATTATCTTATGAAACCAGTTCCTACAGATAAGTTCTCTTGGTACGAGAAGGCCATTGGCCTTGAATCATGTACTTGATTTATAATAAATGATTCCTTTTTTAGAATAATTGCAATGTATAATGTCAAGTGGGAGAATTTTGGGAATATGATGCCATTTAATTGCAATCCTAAACATATTTTATGTATTTCCTAAGTCCTTGGAAAGTGTTCCCCAACACCAGGATTAGAAAGAAATTAAATTCAAATGAAATGAACATGTAAATTGAAATTTGTGATTATTTCTAAATAATAGGATCATGTGGGGGCGTCCAAGAAGAGATCCTACAAGATAGGAGCACATGGGGCACCCACATGGAAGGTGGAACCCACCTTGCTTCAGTTAACTATTTGGAGGATTGATAACACTTTAGTAATGCATGTTTTGATCCTACAAATTAGGGATTGATATTTACATGAGTGGAGTGGCACTATTAGTTTAGTGTCAGTTCAGTTCAGTTTAGTTATGGTTCAGTTATCTTCAGTTGCATGTAGTTATTTTGAGTTGAATACTAGCTGACTTGAGTTGACTAGAGTTGCATGACTTATGACTTCAGTTGCATGACAGATAATAGGTGGATACTTTCAGTTAAGTGGCGATGATCAATCATGTATAATTTTTGCATGAATTTGTGGAGAGATATGTTTCAGTTAACTAAGATTGACTTGGGTCCACCTTAGGTGCCCAAGTTGGTGTTAGGAATTGTATGCAAAAGATATCAATTAAATGTGCAAAAAAAGATTAAATAGAGAAATGAAAAACACAGAAATAATAACAGCAAGAGACAATATTTAACGTGGTTCACCCAAACTTGGGCTACGTCCACCAACAGAGAGTCCAATATTATTATCCAGTAAATCAAACCAATTACAACCAGTAATCCTTGCAACTCAATACCACTACAAAAGCTACAATACAATATCAACAGAAACCCAAACCCTTAGCATGTTATCAAGACTTATGTCGGTTGCAAAATTAGGGTTTTTTTATGTCGTCCAATAGAAAAATAACACCCAACGCCTTTATAAAATAATAAAAAATGTGAGAGGTTTCAGGGGCGCTGCCCCTGGACCCCGCAAGGGGTGCTGCCCCTTGACCCCGTTAAATAATTTGGGGGAAACCGCGTTGATAAAAGTGGGGAAAATTTAACCTTTGAGTCTGATTAGGCTCCATATACCAACAATCTCCCACTTGGAGACTGATCAGACTCCACCCCATATCACCTCCCATTTGGAGACTGATCAAAATACCGTTGACCCTGTAGCTTCCACTAGAAATAAGCACCCTGAACCCTGCTATTCTGATTTTATTATTTTCAGTCTTGAAGACCAACTGAAGTTGAAGAGGGGCTCAACTTCTCCCTTGGCATTTCCTTTGTAAACATATCCACTATATTTTCATCTGCATGTATCTTTTCTGGCCTTAACTGTCCATCATCCAACACTAACTAAATGAAGTGATAACTCAACTGTATGTGTTTGGTCTTTGAATGCAAGGCATAATTCTTTGCAAGATGTATGGAACTCTAGCTATCTGTAAAAAAATAATTGTTGGCCTGTTGTTTTTTTAATTGTTCCATGAAAGATTGCAACCATATCATCTCCTTGCTTGCCTTTGTTGCAACTACATACTCTGCCTCTGTGGTGGATAAAACAACCACCTTTTGCAACCATGAGATCCAACTTACCGCTGGCCCACCTACAATAAAGACATAACCTGTAGTACTCTACCTGGTATCAATATCCCCTGCCAAATATGAGTCTACATAACCTACTAAATCTATATTAGAGCCCCCAAAACATAAAAAATTATTGGATGTACCTCTCAAATACTTGAGAACCCATTTTACTGCATTCTAATGCTCCAATCCGGGATGACTCATATGCGTGCTAACAACTCCTACAACATGTGCAATATCCGATCTTGTGCTGACCATGGCATACATTAAACTACCTATGGTTGAAGCATATGGTACCTTGGACATTTTTTCTTCCTCCTCTTGTGTCTTTGGACACATCGCCTTAGTCAATTTCAATTGACTAGGAAAAGGTGTGCTGACAACTTTTGCATTCTCCATGTGGAATCTCTGCAACACCTTTTCAACATAACCAACCTGAGATAGAGTCAATTTTTTGTTCTTCCTATCTCTACAAATTCTCATACCAAGGATTTTTTTTGCTACCCCCAAATCCTTCATAGCAAATGATTTTGCTAACTGATGTTTTAACTAACTTATGTGATTCATGTTAGACCCCGCTACAAGCATGTCATCAACATATAAACATAAAATAATGTAGTTGTCATTATCCAAGCTCTTAAAATAAACACAATGGTCAGAATTACACCTGTTGTAGCCTTGCTCAACCATAAAACTATCAAATTTCAAGTACCATTTTCAAGGTGCTTGTTTCAAGCCATATAAAATCTTCTTCAATCTACACACCAATTTCTCCTTTCCTTTGACCTCAAATCCTTGGGGTTGTTCCATATATATCTCCTCCTCCAAATCACCATGAAGAAAGGCAGTTTTCACATCTACCTGTTCCAAATGCAAATCTTCAACAACCACAATACTTAAAATAGTACGAATAGAAGTCATCTTAACAACTAGAGAAAAAATCTCAAGAAAATCAATTCCTTTCTTCTATGCAAATCCTTTGGCAACTAACCTGGCTTTAAATCTATTCTTACCTCCATCTTCTCTCTCAGCATGTAAACCCATTTGTTTGGTAAAGCCTTTTTACCTGTAGGCAACTTGCATAATTCCCAAGTCTAATTTTTCATCAAGGAGTCCATTTCTTCTTCCATTGCATGCTCTCATTGAACCTTTGTATCCACCAGCATAGCTTCATCATACCCTTTAGGTTCACCATCATCTATTAACAAAATATAATACAAAGAGGGAGAAAATATTTCTAGAGGTCTACTTATCCTTGAAGATCATCTAAAATTCATTGGAATTTGTGGTATTTGTTGTTGATGTTGTTGCGAAGAATGAGGAACCATTAGAACATCACTATTTGGTGCAGCATCCAACACTACATAATCATTTTCTTTCTTCTCATGCTGCTGCAACTAATCTCTGTACAACACTTTCTCATTGAATATGACATCCCTACTTCTCACAATTTTTTGATTTTCAGAATTCCAAAGCCTATAACCAAATTCATTAATGCCATGTCCAACAAATATACATTTCTTTGACTTTGCATCCAACTTGGTTCTATTTTCAGAATCTACATGTGCAAATGTTTCACAACCAAAGGTCTTGAGAAAATAATAACTCACCTTCTTACCTATCCATGCTTCCTCTAGAATACCACAACCCAAGGGAACTGAGGGACCTCTATTGATCAAATAAACAACAGTTTTTATAGCCTCTGCCCACATGTTTAAAGGAAGCCCAACATGCAATCTCACAGTCCGTGCACGCTCCATTATTGTTTTGTTCATGTGCTTAGCCACTCCATTTTCCTGTGGAGTCCTTGGAACCATTTTCTTCCTATGAATACCATTAGAGGAACAATAATATTTAAACTCTTTGCTGCAATACTCACCACCATTATCAGATCTGAGACATTTTAGCTTTTTACCTATCTCATTCTCAACCACGATTCTCCATTTCTTAAAAGTTTCAAATACATTAGATTTCTGCCTAAGGAAATAAATCCATGCCTTCCTTGTTGCATCATCAATAAAATGACATAATACCGAGAGCCACCAAGAGAAGATACTTAAGCTAGTCCCCATACATATGTATGCACAAGCTCCAATTTCTCATCTTTCTTTTGCTTCCCATCCTTAAGAAAACTAACTCTCTTTTGTTTTCCATACACAACTTTCATAGAAATCCATATTAACACATTTTAGACCTAGTAAAACATTCTTTGAATAAAGTACTTTCATACCTTTTGCACTCATATGCCCAAGTCGATTATGGCATAGTGGTAATTCAGAATCCATAGCAACTGTTTGTTTTTTTGCCTGTTGAACTACAACAACTGTTCCTGCACAGTGACTTTTATTTGCAATAGCTAAAGTAGAAGGAGCAGTATGACCTATACAAAGATATAAGGTTCCTACTTTCACACCTTTTTCTACCACTAAGGCACCTTTTGTAACCTTCCAATTTTTATCACTAAATGTAACAACACAACCTTCATCACCTAGTTGCCCTATTGAAATTAAATTTATTTTTAACTTTGGAATGTGCCTTACCTCATGTAGTAGCCAATGATTCTCATTCTGCAACTTGATATTGATTCTTCCCTTTCCAACAATCTGACAGGGTTCGTTATCTCCCAAATAAACCAGCCCAAAATCCCCTTGAACATAATCAAGAAAATAAATTCTATGGGGTGTGGCATGAAATGAAGCCCCTAAATCTAAAACCCAAGAATCATTAGTATTATCAAGGGAAAGAATCAAATCATCCTCATCATATTTATTACTTACCACGTTTTCCTCTTTATTGCCTTCCTTTTTGTCTCCTTTATTTTTTTGAGACCAACAATCTTTCTTTAAATGATCCAGCTTACCACAGTACCAACAATCCCTCTTGTCTCTAGATTGGGACCTTTTGTCCTTTGATTTTCCTTGTGACTTCCCATGACTTCCAAAATTGTTTCCTCTCTCTTTTGTTCTGCCCCTGCTTTCTGCATTCAAAACACTGCCTGATGTGGATGTTCCACTTGAGCTTTTCCTACAAATTTCCTCACTCAAAATAACACCAACAACATCATCAAATTTCAATGTATTTGAACTAGAAACAAAATTACTAACAACCATTACCAAACTATTCCAGCTTTCAGGCAAAGAACACCAAATCAAAAGAGCCCTAACTTCATCAAAGTTTACATTTACAAAAGTTAATTGAATGATAATTGTATTAAACTCATTTAAATGATCAGCAACTGACCCACCTTCTATCATTTTCATATTAAATAAATGCTTCATAAGAAATACCTTATTCAAAGTAGAAGGTTTTTCATATAACTTCGCCAAGGTTTCCATCAACTCTTGAGTTGTCTTTGTTGTTGTAATATTGAATGCCAATGATTGTGCGAGGCATAAACGAATAGCTCCCAGTGCCTTTTTGTCCAGAAGATTCCATTCCTCATCACTCATTCCTCCCAATTTCATGGTTGTTCCTCCCAACGGCCTCCATAAATCCTTCTGATATAGATAATCATCCATCTGTATCTTCCATAACTGATAGTTTTTTCCATTAAATTTATCTACCTTCAATTTACCTTTATCCGCCATTGCTCCCACTTAACTGTGAGACTCCCACTCAACTGTGAGACTTTCCTACAGATGATAATCGAATACAACCCGCTCTGATACCACTTGCTAGGAATTGTTTGCAAAATATATCAATTAAATGCAAATAAAGATTAAACAAAGAAATGAAAAACACAAATAATAACAAGAGACAATATTTAATGTGGTTCACATAAACTTGGGCTACATCCACCAACAGAGAGTCCAATATTATTATCCAGTAAACCAAACCAATTACAACTAGTAATCCTTGCAACTCAATACTGCTGCAAATGCTACAATACAATATCAATAGAAACCCAAACCCTTAGCCTTTTATCAAGACTTATGTTGGTTACAAAATTAGGGTTTTTTTAATGTTAGACACTAGAAAAATAACACCCGAAGCCTTTATAAAATAAAAAAAAATGTGAGAGGTTTAGGGGGCACTGCCCCTGAGCCCCAAAGGCGCTACCCTTGGACCCCGCAAGGGGCGCTGCCCCTTGACCCCATTAAATAATTTGGGGGAAACCGCGCTAATAAAAGTGGGGAAAATTTAACCTTCGAGTCCGATTAAGCTCCATATACCAACAGTTGGCATCTTTTAGTTAACACCTTTTGCATGAGAAGATATTTACAAGGCTCAGTCAAGTGGGCCCATTCTTGGGTGCCAACTTTTAGGTGAAGTTTACATGATATCTTCTTGACCAAAGTTCAGTTAAGTGTTTAGTTTGGGGTGCCTAAATTGAGGAAGACTTTGGGTTGACTTTAGATTACATTGTGGAACTCTACTTACCCAATCTAGGCATAGATTTTTGTGAGGATATTTATGCTCTTGTATTGTACAACTCTTATGAGTTTACATGCTCATTTTATTTTCTATTAATTGCAGCAAGTGTATGAGAGTTCCATGAGAATTTATTGCAGGTTGTGAAGAAGGATTGTTGAAGGCAAGGAATCATATCAATCAAGGATTGATACAATATTATTGTAATCTTGTTCTTAGGTTAAATAATACAAGTACTATTGATTTTGGTGGATTTTTTTCCTGAAAGGGTTTCTCCACGTATATGTTGTGTCACTTCTATCTTCTTGTCTCATTCTTCTACAATCTTCTGTCTCTTTCTATAATTTGTAAAATTGACCTAAACAAATTAATCATACAAAAATAATTGTGACAAAGAACACGTAATTAGATCTATAGTCTCATAGTTTTACAAGTTTTAAGCTACAATATTACCTTCATTTTCAACAATCAACCACCTGGTGTGGATGTTCTATACCAACGAAATTCTCCCCTAGTATTTGTGAGATAAGTAAAAACCCACAAAGGCTGGGAGGCCTCTTAATTGAGTGAATCACCGCATGTATAGACACCAGTAAAAAATCCCAAAACATGAATAAAAATCAATGTTGTAGAAGCCACCCCTTTTCAACCAAAAACATTCTTTGAAGTGGTGCATTAGAACTTTGATTCTAAGAAATTACTTACCAAGTCTGACTTATGGTTGAGCTTAAAACACTCTCCATTCATTGCATATAAAATCATCCCTTCAGGGCATGAGGTAAGCCCACCTAAAAGGAAGTGTCTATCCCTAGGGTGTAAATTGTCTTCACAAAATTGCCAAATCTATTTTTTTACTTTGAAACATCAAACATTGTGCTCGAATTAAAATGAACACATCAAAATAAGCATTTAACATGGTTCTCAAACATCAAACCCTTTGAATTTAGTGCAAAAACTTTGAAAAGAGAACTATGTTTGCACTCCCTTAAAGATATCTTAAACAAATATCTTTGAAGCTTTATGAATGTTTAGACTCACATTTTAAGTCGCATTAAAGAAAAATTAAACATGGAGACTATAACTTTATCATTTTGACTTCCATGAACACTAAGCTTTTGTGGAAAGAAATGTGCATAAAGTTGTAGAAATTTTTAGGGTCAAATAGTTTTGATTGTTGTGTTGTGATATCACTTGCCAAAATATCAAATCAAACAAAACCTTTAAATCTAAAAATTTATCCAATGCTACTGCCAAACTCGGAAATTGGAAAACAAATCTGCACATAATACAACTTTTGATGTTGTTTTTGTCGTACCTGACCAAAAACTGGCTGCACTTTCCAAAACAATACCACTTTTTCTCTTTGTTTATGATAGTTACTAGTAAATATCTACCAATTTTGACAACATGAGCACACTTGACTAAAAACTAGCCACATTTGACCTTTTTGTGTCGCAATTGACTAAATTTTTGAAATTTAGTTGACTACAAACCTACCGCTTTTGACTAAAAAACTTGCTTTTTCCTATGCAATTCACCAATTTAAAAACTTGACACAAAGGCCACACTTGAAAAATATTACCGCATTTACTTTTCTAATCTAAGCACGCTTGACCATAGTCTGGTTGTAGTCGACTATTTCAGTCGCTTTTGCTCTATTTGTGAAAATTAAAAAACCAATCTGAAACTAGTTATAAATCCTTTGAGAACAAACCAATTAGACTCCAAAGACAGACCATAATTAGTCCATCATCCATTGGAAAAATTTAACACCTCATCCTACTTTTAGAAATCAAAATCAAAACCAACAAACTTGGATCATTCCTTCACTTACACTTCTAAGATATCAACATTTGCTTGAACCTCAAGGCTAGTTCAATTAAATTTCCCACACTATATCCTTTAGAAAAGAAGTGAAATATTGAATCAAGCCTTTTAGCATTTTGAGTTCCAATAATACCATCATCCCAAAACATCGCTCAAACCTCAGGGTCTTGAGAATCCCAAAAACCATATCAAAACACCAACATTTTAATCATTTCACCTTATGACCATTTGGCGTCTGATTGCTCTAGTTCAACAACCAAACCTTACACCAACTATCATACAACCAAACTTTGAGCTGATTGAAGGAGAAAAAATAGACATAATTAGTAGTTTGAGAAGCTTCATATTCAAGATAAAGGAAACACCAAACTAGTGGAGAAACATACCAAACATCCTAAACAAACAAGAGTGAAAAGTCAATCTTGTGGCTAAAAGGCCAGCCCGTATTACCACCTCCTGCATGGCAATAGGTATCCTCTTTTCGAAAATAGAAAATCCCAAAAAAAAAAGCAATTTCATTTTCCTTAAAAATAGAAAATCCCTAAAACAAACCCAATTTTATTTCCTCAAAAATAGAAAATCCCAAAAACAAAGCATTATTTCATTCCATAATTAGAAGTCACCAAACGTTCACAAAATCTTGGCACTTGTTTATGACAATTTCAAGATCACAACATAGAAAAAACATGGAAGAAAACAAAAGAAACAGTAGTATTCCCCAAGAAAACACCACAAACAATGAAAGTGGCCCATGGGGCTATAGGCCAAGTGACCTTGAAACACCTCAAAAGAGACCCACATTCAAAGCAACAACAAACCAATCACCTAGTGAGGAAGAAGTGATCCATAGACAACAAGAATCCATGGATAGATCAAAACAAAATCCCAAAGATATGGTCATAGAGGAGGTGGATAGTGAGGAAGAAATAAATGATGAAGAATTATTTCAACATTCTAGAAATCCCAAGGTGCTCAAACTAATGGACAAACTCCTAAGAAAGGATCCAAACACTTACTTCTTCAAGTTAGCACAAAGTGGTGCTAAGTTGCCTATATATTTTAACGTGGAAGGTCTCAAATATCCTCACCTCATTCCCTTAGGAGATAACTCAATTGTGAGAGAAATACTCAAACCATTGGAGATTGCAAAAATGCCACCAGTCTTCTCAAAATACAATGAACAACCAATGGAAAACCATCCCAAATCGAATAAGCGACAGTGGCCCAACAATATCAAGGAGGTTCATATCAATACATTCCCCAAAACACTTGATATATAGACCCTTCCTAAAATGTACAAAATCAACAAGGGAAGTTTCCACAACAGTACGATCAACAAGGTGGGTCATATGGTCCCCTTCCCAATCAACAGTACCAAAAACAAGGTGTGCCATAGGGTACCCTTTCCAATCAACATAGTGGGCCACATGGTCCCCTTCCCAATCAATAGTACCAACAACAAGGTGTGCCACAGGGTAACCTTTCCAATTGATGAGGTGGGCCACATGGCCCCCTTCCCAATCAACAGTACCAACAACAAGTGTGCCACAAGGCACCCTTTCCAATCAATAAGGTGGGCCACATGGTCCCCTTCCCAATCAATAGTACCAACAACAAGGTGTGCCACAAGGTACCCTTTCTAATCAACAAGGTGGGCCACATGGTCCCCTTCCCAATCAATAGTACCAACAACAAGGTGTTTCGCATGGTACCCTTCCTAATTTATACCATCAACAAGGTATCCCATTAACGTACTATCAGGGTAACCTTCAAAACCATTCGCCCCAACAACAAGGTGTGCCATAGGGTACCCTTCCCAATTAGTCCCATCAACAAGGTGTCTCACCAATGCATTATCAGGGTAACCTTCAATACAATTCATCCCAACCATGAGGTATATCACCAATGCACTATCAAGGTGCCCCTCCTCAACAACAACAACAAGGAGCTAACCCTCCTTACATTTAACAAGGAGCCAACCCTCCTTACTTTCAACAAGGAGCTAACCCTCCTTCCATTCAACAAGGAGCTAACCCTCCTTACGTTCAACAAGGAGCTAACCCTCCTTACATTCAACAAGGACCTAACCCTCCTTTTATACAACAAGGACCTAACCTCCTTTTACACAACAAGGATTTAATTCTCCTTCCACCCAATATGGTTACCAAGGTCCCGCAGCTCCACAATACCCAACCTATGACCAAAACATGGTAGGACAACAAGGTTACTACACACAATCCATCCACAAACAAACGTACCAAAATAAGAGGTAGATATATAACTACAAGCCATGAATTAGAAAATATCATATATGTAGATAGAAAAACCAAAGAAGACTTATACCCTTTAGGATATATGTCCATTTCTTTTTGATTGTTCCATTACTATGCTTCCTTTTCTGAAAAACCTTTGAAATACCAAAGTTTGACAAATACAAAGGAAAAGGAGATCCAATAGAACACATATGAGATTTCTTGGTATCATGCATGGAAGTCCAAAACAATGATTCCTATCTAATGAGGCTCTTTCCACGTAGCCTTACTGGTCATGCTATGGAGTGGTTCTCCCATCTACCCCTAGGAATTAAATTTTTTGATGAATTGACTATCAAATTCATAAACTACTTCTCATTCAATATAGAACAAGATGCCACCATCACATATCTATACAAGATTAAACAGATTCAAGGATAATCCTTTGCCTCCTACCTTCAACGATGGAGACGTAAAGCTAGTTGATACAAATGGCCTATTCCCGACAAGGAACTGGCAAACATATTTTTTTCAATGTCCAAGCAAAATTCAACTACAAACTCACCATGTTGTGTCCCAAAAACTTCAAAGAGACCATTGAGAAGGGACTACACATAGAAAGGGATCTCATAGAAAGGGGGGTGATTAAGCTAAATAACGCAAGAGACAATTCTTCTAATTTGAATGAGAAACCTAATGGTGCAAGAGCACCTATGAAACACTAATCATTTAGGAAGTATAGGATGCAATTCTTTTGTTTTTGATGTTTTCCATGAAGGTCATGTTGAACATTTAGATAAAGTTAGAGGTTTGAAAGTAGGTTGTGCTAAGTAGTGGTCAGTAAGTTAAGAAGTGGA
This sequence comes from Sequoia sempervirens, assembly GCA_007258455.2. Taxonomy (NCBI): domain Eukaryota; kingdom Viridiplantae; phylum Streptophyta; class Pinopsida; order Cupressales; family Cupressaceae; genus Sequoia; species Sequoia sempervirens. The sequence goes on along the minus strand of VDFB02047230.1, from coordinate 258,658,068 downwards.
GAGGGAGAATGTGTCTAAAAACTCATTTTTTGCTTAGTTTTCTAAAACTTGGCAAAAGTTGAAAAACACAATGTGTTTTAAAAATTTGCCATTTAATGACTTACATGACCGACCAAGGGAGCTTAACTATTTTTGAAACCTATTTAAGATGTGCCTCGACCTAAGAGTGGGGTTAGAAGCATTGACATTGTAGAGAAATCCTATGGAATTGAAGGAAAGACAGTGTTTTGAGAGTTATTTTCTGATTTTGCTTCAAAATAGTACTTTAATGGATTGAATCTGTTACTGTTTTGTACGTAGGATGTAGTGTTGTTAGTGTATAAGCTTTTTGTGCCATTAATTTAGTTTCTTGTTCATTTTTTAGGCATTATTTGTAAATAAGTTTGTTTCTAGTTTGTTGTTGGTCTGAACCAGGCAGTCTGCAGAAAATGGAGGTTTAGCTCACTTTCCCACCATACAAATTGTACGACCCTTTGGGAATAGTGACTAGGCTCCATGAGTGTAAATATGGTAGGCTTTAGGGTCTGTGTGTGTAGGAGTTGCTGGCAAAGTCTTGCCCTAGGCGAGCCAGGGAGAGTCCGGCTAGGGAAGACAAGAAGTGCAGGGCACTAAAATTGCAGGGGTGTTAAAATTTTAGCAAATATTTGCTTGGAGAGGATAGATGAGTGTCTTGGAATTTCATATCAAAGAGGAGGAAGCTCCTTCAGCCCATTTGATGAGAGCAAAGCTTGATAGTTTCAAAGCAGCCAGTAAAGGCTATAAAAACCCTAGTTTTAGTCCATTTCCAAATGTGGGTGATGTACGGATAGTGAAGGCCTATGACCTAAAAAATATTTGAGAGATAGGAAAATGAATCAGGAACCCCAAGGAAAGATTGGGATGTTCTTTAGAAAGATTGGAGATTAAGCCTATTTTCTCGGAGATGGAGGCCTAATTGGGGCTCAAGGGCTAGTAGCCTTTTTAACCCTAGTTGGGGGTTTGGTGAAAGCGATGGAAAGGGTGAAGTGTTGTGAACCTTCAAGAACCATAGGAGGATGGTTGGAAACTATTGAAGGCATCTCTATACCCCTGCAAGGTCTAATGGAGAGTTGAGGTGTTGTTAGTCTTTAGGGCAGATTAAAGGCTAAGGAAGAGTTAGAGCTTTGGCACCAAGTTTGACTTGGTTGGTTGAATAAGTGTTGATAGTGGCGTTGGCCAGGAGAACCAGGGGTACCTAAACATGAGAAGGGGACCTATAGGTTAAGGTGATGGAGCAAAACACCTTGAAAGTCTTCTAACAAGACATAGAGCATGAAACTATGAAATTTTCACCCAACCTCCCTATCAGATTGGTATCAGAGCAAGTTAAAGATTTGGGATTGACTATTGTATGTCTGAGACTGAGTCTAGTGGTTCTTCCATCATGGTGACAAATGCAGAGTTGGCCAAGATGGTTGAAGGGCAGGAGGAAGAAAATAGGCTATTGAAGGAGAGAATAGACCAACTTGAGCAAGCATTGAATGATGTACAGTTTGAAGGAAGGATACCAAAGAAAGAAGAGGTTGCTGAGGAAGATAAGGTCCCTGAACCTGACCCTATTTTGAAAGAAGAACCCTTCTTGAAGGCATTGAAGGCTTTGAGTGGAAAGGAACTTGAAGGCATACCACTATTTAGTGGAAAAATGGAAGCTGATTTAGTTGTAGATTGGATAGAGGGAATGGAAAACCATTTTGAGTGTGATGGGGTCACAGAAGCACAGAAGGTAAAGGTGGCCAAATCAAGACTAAGAGGTTCTTCCTTGACATGGTGGAAGTTCATTCAGACAGAGAGGGAAAAAGAAGGCAAGCAACCTATCTCTACTTGGAAGGGAATGGTTGCCAAGGTAAGAGAAGCATACATGCCAGATGATTATGGGATTCAGTTACACAAGAAAAGACAGAGTTTAAGGAAAAGAGACCAAGATGTGAACACTTATACTGAGGAGTTCCAAAAACTTTGTATGAGGTCTAATGTGACAGAGGATGAGAGTCTCAAGGTGGCTAGATACCTTAACGGTTTGAAGTGGAACATTCAAGAGGAGATGACTCTTCTAAGTCCCAAGACAGTACACCAATGCTATCAATTGGCTATAAAGATTGAGGAAAGAAGCAAGAGGAAACAAGAACAGGCCTCTAAGAGTAGGGGCAAAGGCAGAGATCAAAGAGGACATAGAGGTGGATACCAAGGTAGAGGGACTGAACAAAGAAACCAAGGAGAGAGTAAATTCACAGAGCATGGAGGTGAAACAACTTCTAGAGGAGGATATAACAGAGGTAGAGGACCTCAAGGAGGTTCAAATAGAGGAAGAGGAGCAGGCAGAAGTAGCTCATACTTTTCCAATATGAAATGTTATAACTGTGGTCAAGTAGGTCATCCAGCCTATAGGTGCCCAGAGAAAGCATCTTCATCAAATGCTAAGAAGAGAGTGGCATATGCACAAGAGGATAACATGAGTGTCAAATCACCAGAGGTTAGTCACATTGAATCAAAAGTGAGGGAGAATCTGATGTTTAGTAGAGTTGTGATCAGACAACCGGTCAAGGAAGAGCCAAAACAGAGAAGAGCCTTATTTAGAGTAAGATGCAAGATATTAGGAAAGGTGTGTAGGGTTATAGTGGACTCAGGGTCTACTGACAACATAATCTCAGAGGAGGTAGTGATGAAATTGAGGTTGGAAAAGGTACCCCACACTAATCCCTACAAGGTGACATGGTTGAACAAAGGACAAAGTGTTCTTGTCAATGAGCAGACAACGGTGGAGTTCTCCATTGGAGGATACAAGGACAAGTTAATTTGTGATGTATTACCCATGGATGCATGCCATCTTCTATTGGGCAGACCATGGCAGTATGACAGAGGTGTCATCTATGATGGAAAAGCAAATACTATCTCATTCAAGAAGTATAGAAAGATATTCAAGTTGCAGTCACTGTCAGATGAAGAAGAAGGACAGTCAAAGACCCCTAGTGTCTTATTAAGCAGTGGCAAAGAGTTCATCAACAACCTACATCAAGGAGGTGAAGGATATGTGGTCATGGTACAAACCAAGGGAGAGGACAAGACTGAGAAAACAATCATACCCGGAGCAGTCCAAAAGTTGCTTGAGAAGTATAAGGACATAGTGAGTGATGGAACACTAGCAACTTTACCTCCAAAGAGAGCCATTAGTCATCAAATTGACTTCATACCAGGGGCTTCATTACCAAACAAAGCAGCTTATAAGCTTACACCTGATCAAAACCTAGAGGTAGCTAGACAAGTGCAGGAGTTATTGGATCAAGGATTGATTAGGAAGAGCATCAGCCCATGTGCAGTACCAGTGGTCTTAGCAACCAAGAAAGGAGGCAAGTGGAGATTATGCATTGATTCTAGGGCAATAAATAGAATCACAATCAGGTATAGGTTCCCTATTCCTAGAATTGAGGACTTGATGGATTGTCTTGGAGGAGCTCAATACTTCACTAAGTTGGATCTCAAGAGCGGATACCATCAGATCAGAATCAAGGATGGAGATGAGTGGAAGACAACTTTTAAGACAAATGATGGGCTGCATGAGTGGAGAGCGATTCCATTTGGCCTCTCTAATACCCCTAGCACATTCATGAGACTCATGAATGAAGTGCTGAAAGACTTTACAGGGATATTTGTGGTGGTATATCTTGATGATATACTCATCTTCAGCAAGACAGCAGAAGAACACCTAAAGCATGTGGAGTTGGTTCTTAAAAGGTTGCAAGAGGAGAAGTTAGCCATCAATCTAGAGAAATGTGAGTTCTTCAAACAAGAGCTTGTGTATTTGGGGTTTATAGTAGCCCAAGGATCATTGAAGATGGATCCAAGCAAGGTGGAAGCTATCCTAAACTGGCCTACACTAACCATAGGGATAGAGGTAAGAAGTTTTCATGGATTGGCTCAATTTTATAGAAAATTCATAAGGAACTTTAGTGGCATATGTGCACCAGTCCTAGATACAATAAAAGGTGGTTTAAAGACTAAGTTTAAGTGGACTCAAGAAGCTGAGAAAGGTTTTGAGAAACTAAAACAATAAGTGACAACTCAACCTATTCTCTTATTGCCTAGTTTTGACAAGTTGTTTACTGTGGAATGTGATGCTAGTGGAGTTGCAGTAGGAGGAGTACTCAGCCAAGAAGGCAGGCCTATAACATTTTTTAGTGAAAAGCTCAATGAAGCTAAGGCAAAGTACTCTACCTATGACCTAGAACTATATGCTTTAGTGCAGTCACTTAGGAAGTGGAGGCATTATCTCCTACCCAAAGAGTTTGTGTTCTTTACTGAAAATCAAGCACTTAGCTACATCAACACTCAAGAGAAATTGAGCAATAGACATCTAAAGTGGATAGAGTATCTTCAAGCCTTCACATTTACCATCAAGCACAAGAAGGGACAGTTGAACAAGGTGGCAGATGCACTAAGTAGAAGATTGCTGATAGTGCAAGAGATACAGATCAAGAGCATTGGAATAGAGAGTTTCAAGGATCTATATGGGGAAGATGAAGACTTCTCAGAGGCTTACAAGGTATGTACTAACTTTAAGAATCATTTTCATAGCCAATACTCAGAGTATACATTGCAAAGTGGATTGTTATTCAAGGGAAATCAATTGTGTGTGCCAAAAGGTTCTATGAGAGAGAATCTTATCCAAGAGAAGCACAATGGTAGTCTTAGTGGTCATTTTGGTATCAACAAAACAATGGAACTAGTGCAAAGGTTTTACTACTGGCCCAAGTTGCCAAGGGATGTCAGAAGGTATGTGGAGTAGTGTGTAGTTTGTATGAAAGCCAAAGGGGGAGCTAGTAATGTAAGTTTGTATCAACCTCTCCCCATTCCAAGCAGACCATGGGAGTGTGTTAGCATGGATTTTGTTGGACTCCTTGAGACTAAGACAGGGTTTGATAGTGTCTATGTGGTAGTAGATAGGTTTAGCAAAATGAGTCACTTTATTCCTTGCAAGACCACACATGATGCTAGTTACATTGCCCATCTTTTCTTCAAGGAAATTGTAAGGATCCATGGATTGCCTTTGAGCATTGTATCAGACAGGGATGTGAAGTTTATGAGTCATTTTTGGAAGACTCTATGGAGCAGATTAGGTACCAACCTGTCTTTTGGATCAACTTACCATCCTCAGACCGATGGACAAACTGAGGTGGTTAATAGGGTGCTAGGTAACCTTCTAAGATGCCTAACCAAAGAGTATGGACATACATGGGACTTGGTCATATCACAAGCTGAGTATGCATACAATGACAGTGTGAACATGACTACAGGGAAGAGCCCTTTTGAAATAGTGTATGGGATGCACCCAAGAGGTGTGTGTGAGCTCAGAGATCTAGGAGCTATGGAGAATAGGAGTGGACATGTAGAGGACTTCACTCAGACCATGAAAGAGATTCAGGAGCAGGTAAAGAAGACAGTCACCGAGGCTACACAAAAGTTGAAGGATAAGGTAGATTTGACAAGAAAAGATTTGCAATTTGTAGTAGGAGACTATGTCATGGTTCACCTCAACAAATCCAGGTTGCAGAAGGGTACATCAACCAAATTGTAGATGAAAAGAGTGGGACCATGCAAAGTGTTAGCCAAGTATGGGAAAAATGCATACAAGGTGGAGTTACCCGCAGATTTAGGGATTTCACCAGTGTTCAATGTAGCTGATTTGATCAAATATAAGGGATCAGTCAATGACTTAGATCAGAATAGTGGAGAGATCTTAAAGGATGTAAGCAACATAGCCTTACCTACTCCAGACAAGCTACAAGTAGAGAGAATCTTGGAGTCAAGAGTGAAGAAATCTACTAGGCATAAGGTGTACATGGAGCATCTTATCAAATGGAAGAACAAACATGAATCTGAGGCTACTTGGGTAGATGAAGCTGAGTTCAAGAAGTAGGGAATTGATGAATCACTAATCTCTCCTCACATTCCTTAGTGTTTGTGCAAAGAGGGGGGGAGAATGGTGCAGGAGCACCTAGGAAACACTAACCATTTAGGAAGTATAGGATGCAGTTCTTTTGTTTCTAATGTTTTCCATGAAGGTTATGTTGACCATTTAGATAGAGTTAGAGGTTTGAAAGTAGGTTGTGCTCAGTAGTGGTTAGTAGGTTAAGAAGTGGAGAGGGAGAATGAGTCTAAAAACTCATTTTGTGCTTAGTTTTCTAAAACTTGGCAAAAGTTGAAAAACACAGTGCGTTTTACAAATTTTCCATTTAATGACTTACATGACCGACCAAGGGAGCTTAACTATTTTTGAAACCTATTTAAGATGTTCCTCGACCTGAGAGTGGGGTTAGAAGCATTGACATTGTAGAGAAATCTTGTGGAATTGAAGGAAAGATAGTGTTTTGAGAGTTATTTTATGATGTTGCTTCAAAATAGTACTTTAATGGATTGAATCTATTACTATTTTGTATGTAGGATGTAGTGCTATTAGTGTATAAGCTTTGTGTGCCATTGATTTAGTTTCTTGTTCATTTTTTAGGCATTATTTGTAAATAAGTTTGTTTCTAGTTTGTTGCTAGTCTGAACCAGGAAGTCTGTAGAAAATGGAGGTTTAGCCCACTTTCCCACCGTACAAATTATACGGCCCTTTGGGAATAGTGACTAGGCTCCATGAGTGTAAATATGGTAGGATTTAGGGTTTGTGTGTAGGATTTGTTGGCAAAGTCTTGCCCTAGGCGAGCTAGGGAGAGTTCGGCTAGGGAAGACAAGAAGTGCAGGGCACTAAAATTGTAGGGGTGTTAAAATTTTAGCAAATCTTTGCTTGGAGAGGACAGATGAGTGTCTTGGAATTTCATAGCAAAGAGGAGGAAGCTCCTTCAGCCCATTTGATGAGAGCAAAGCTTGACAGTTTCAAAGCAGCCAGGAAAGGCTATAAAAACCCTAGTTTTAGTCCATTTCCAAATGTGGTTGCTGTACAGACAGTGAAGGCCTATGACCTAAAAAATATTTGAGAGATAGGAAAATGAATCAGGAACCCCAAGGAAAGATTGGGATGTTCTTTAGAAAGATTGGAGATTAAGCCTATTTTCTCGGAGATGGAGGCCTAATTGGGGCTCAAGGGCTAGTAGCCTTTTTAACCCTAGTTGGGGGTTTGGTGAAAGAGATGGAAAGGGTGAAGTTTTGTGAACCTTCAGGAACCCTAGGAGGATGGTTGGAAATTACTGAAGGCATCTCTATACCCCTGCAAGGTCTAATGGAGAGTTGAGGTGTTGTTAGTCTTTAGGGCAGATTAAAGGCTAAGGAAGAGTTAGAGCTTTGGCACCAAGTTTGACTTGGTTGGTTGAATAAGTGTTGATAGTGGGGTTGGCCAGGAGAACCAGGGGTACCTAAACATGAGAAGGGGACCTATAAGTTAAGGTGATGGAGCAAAACACCTTGAAAGTCTTCTAACAAGACATAGAGCATGAAACTGTGAAAGTTTCACCCAACCTCCCTATCACCTAAGATTTGGGCCAAGAACAAAAATGCCACCAATGATGGGGTAGTTGATGCTAGAACTATGTGGAATATACAAAATACTAACACACCACAAAAAAATTCTCAAATTGCACAAACAAGCTATGCTCCTAATAATGCACAAAACAATCAACTTACATATCCCCAAAACAATCAAGCGGTCAACCAACAAACATATCAAGGAGGGCAATGAAGGAAATATGATCAACCAAGAAGGAAGTTCACTACATTAGGAGAGCCACTTGAGATGGTCATGTGAAAACTAGTGCAATGAAACCTCATCAAGGTCAATGATCACCCAAACTATGAGGAGCCTAGATTTAAAACACCATGGTACAACAAGGACTTGTGTGAGTTCCACAAAATCAAAGGAAATGCAACAAACAATTGAATGAGACTCAAGCACATAATACAAGACTTGATCGACAAGGGAGAAATGGATGCCAAACATCATCTTGGAAACAAAGACCTATAGATATACACAAATTCAATTATGAACCATGCTAAGAAGAATGACAAAGGAAAGGACCAGGTCTATCACAATGCTAACTACACTTGTGGTGACATAGTTCTAGGTACCCTCTCTCAAGTAGCTAACACTAGGGTAAATGTATATATTATATGAGGTAGGGACATTGAATGTAATGTAACTACCCATCGAGGGAAAGTTACAATACAAGTAGCCCCACCTAAAACTGTAGCTAAGTCATCAAATGACTACAATATTGTGGAACAGTTGAAGAAGACTCTTGCCTTGATCTCAATCCTAGAATTGCTAAAATTATCACCCACACATAGGGAGATACTAGAGAAAGAATTAGAAGCATTGGTTCCTAATGAACTTAATCCATATCAATTTCAAGCCATGGTTGGAAAAATCACAGCCAATCACCATTTAGTCTTTTCCGAGAAAAACCTTCCATAGAAGTCATTCCACAACCAAGCTCTCTACATAGAGGTTGGTGTCCACAAAAACATGGTCAAGAGAGTGTTGATAGATAACAGTGCAGGTCTAAACATCTATACTTTGAAATTCATGAAATAGTTGGGGTATTCTGATGATGTGATAGACAAAGGAAAGACCATTACTTTAAGGGCCTATGATGACCTCGAAAGGAATTTAGAAGGGACGATTAGGCTACCAGTGCATATAGGACTAGGCATCACATAAACCACATGTTAGGTACTTGACCTTGAGTTACCGTATAACCTCCTTCTAGGATGCCCTTGGATTCATGCATTACAAGTGGTTCCTTCAACCTTTCATTAGTGTCTAAAGTTTCCTCACGAAGGAAAGGAGGTTACATTATATGTTGATCCTGAACCCTTCCACTTTTATGCAAAATTGGAGGAGAAGTATAAAAAAATATAGCGTATACCCAACAATGACATATCATTTCATTCATTCTCATATGTTGACCCTTCCACATTACCATCAACCTCAATTAATCCAACATCAAGGGAGAAACCAAAAATTGAAACCAAGGTTCAAATACTTGACAAGGGTAATGCAAATTATCACTTCAATCAAGCATTTTGCATTGGAATGCTTCCATCGACACCCAAGGTTTATGGTGGCCCTAAGGAGATCAAATATGTTCAAACAGTAAAAATGATAGCCAAACCCACAATTTTCACCAAGTGGGGAGATATGAAGGATGAAGAGATATTCAAAGAAGACTTGTCATCAATGATCTACAAAGAGGACCAAAAGGAGCTAGAATAGCCACAACCCCTTCTAATTGATCTTAGTAGAAAAGGCTATCAGTTAGCTAAACAAATGGGATATACCAAAACAAGTGGCCTTGGGCTACACAAACAAGGCAGATATGATCCCATCATAGTGGAACAAAGAAAAACATGGGACTAGGTTATGATTCAAAAAGTGTGGTTACTCCAAATACTAGACAAACCTCTTTTAGGAAACAAGCGCCTTCTACTAGCGTTAAGACATTGGATATCTACCACCTTATGGACAAAAAATTACCCATCAAGGACTTATTTGAAAACTTTAGCATTAGTATAGTCCCTATCCAACTTATCAAAACCATTCCTAATGACTATTATTATTCTGAAACAGACTCTAACGAGTATGAATGGGATTCTCCTTCTTATGTCACCTCTAGTGATGATGACCTAGACACCCAATGGGAGAATGATACCAGAGCCATATTAACCATCTCAAAAACTTCTATAAGTTTTGCAAACAACGATGATAGTCTACCCCTCTTTTACCCATAGTTGATAGATTGGGACCAACAACAACATACACCTATTTTGGATCAATTCCATAACAATGAAGCAATTGCAGAGTTTATGGGACTTCAAACTAATATACCGATAGGAGATCATAAAGCAGGGTTCGTCATGGAACTCAAATAGGAAGCATATTACAATGGGGATATTGTGTCCTCTAGTCATAAAATTGAAAAGGACAACATCAAAATGAGACCCCCTAGAGAAAACCACAATGCAGCTCTATCGGATCCTGAAAAGAAGAAAATAAAGAATGAGTCTAAAGGTGAAAACCTATCCAAGGCACCCAAAGATGGAGGATTCAATCTTCCCATATCTGAATATCAAGAGAAGTCAACACTCCTAGTGGAAGAAGCATAATCCATAAATGTTGGCACAACAGAGAACCCAAAGATCACATACCATGCAACGTCACTTGATCTTGAAGAGAAAGTGAACGTCACAGTGTTTATCAATGACAGAAAGATAAAATTTGTGTGGAATTATGCAAACATTCCAGGACTAGATCCAACATTAGTTGTACACCACTTGGTCCTATTTCCAAGAGCTAACCTATCAAGAAAAAACTAAGGAAAATACATCCTCAAATAGCACTGTTGGTAAAGGTAGAACTAAATAAGTTACTAGATGTAGGTTTCATTAGACCGATTGATTATCTGAAATTGATATCAAATCCAGTACCAGTTTCAAAGCCCATTGGGGGGCATAAGGATCTACACAAACTTTTGAGACCTAAACAAATCTTTTTCGAAGGATGAATTTCCTCTTCCAAGTATAGATATGATTGTAGATTTAACAAAAGCACATGGGATGCTATCTTTAATGGATGGTTTCTCTGGGTATAATCAGATAAAAATATCCCCTGATGATTAGCATAAAATGACATTCACTTGTGCCTGGGGGACCTTCTACTGGAATGTCATGCCATTTGGTCTAAAAAATGCGGGAGCAACCTATCAATGAGTAATGAAAACTATCTTCCATGATATGATACATACAACAATGGAAGAATATGTGGATGAAATACTAGCTAAGTCCATCAAAAGAGAAGACCACTTGATCAACCTTGCAAAAGTGTTTGATAAGCTAGAACAGTATAGCTTGAGACTCAACCCAAAAAAGTGTGTATTCAGAGTAACATCTAAAAAGCTACTAGGGTATGTAGTATCAAGAAGGGGTATTGAAGTAGATATTGTGAAAGTAAAATCCATACAAGAGATTCTTCCACCAAAAAAATTGAAGCAACTGAGAAGTTTACAAGGGAAGCTACAATCTACCAAGCGATTCATCGCAAAATTGGGAGATAAGTGTCACCCGTTCACCCATCTGCTACACAAAGATGTCACATTCAAGTGGGATGGGAGACGTGATCAACTTACTCCTCCAATATTTATGCCCCTATTCCCAACAAAGAAATGATACTCTATGTGTCTACAACACAAGCAGCGTTGGGAGCTCTCCTAACACAGTTAGATGATAATAACAAAGAAAGAGCAGTCTACTACACCAATCGAACACTAGTGAGCTACGAGTTGAACTACTCACCCATAGAAAGAGTGTGTCTCTTAGTCGTATTTGTGACACAAAAACTAAGACACTATATCTTAAACAAATAAGTAAAGTTAATTTCAAAGGTAGATCCACTAAAGTACGTATTAGCAAAAGAAGCTCTAACAGGAAAAATTGCTAAATGGGTAATGATCTTGAGTGAGTTTGACATAGAGTATTGTAAACATGTAAAATTGACTTAACACTTATCACAAATTCATAATTTCTTGGAACGACCCCAAAATGACTCAGAACAACTTTGAATCAACTCAGAACGTCTTGGAACGACTCTAAAATGACTCGAAACAGCTCTGAATCAATTCATAACGACTCTAAAATGACTTGGAACAACCTTGAATCAACTCAGAATGTCTCAAAATGACCCCAAAATGACTTGGAACAACTCTGAATCAACTTAGAACGTCTCGGAATGACCCCAAAATGACTCAAAACAACTCAGAATCAAATCAGAACATCTCAGAACAACCACAAAATGACTTAGAACAACTTTGAATCAACTTGGAACATCTCAAAACAACCTCGAAATGACTCAGAACAACTTTGAATCAACTCATAACATCTCAGAACAACCCTGGAATGACTTAGAACAACTCTAAATCAACCTAGAATGTCTCAGAACGACCCCAGAACGACTCAAAACAACTCTGAATCAACACAGAATGTCTCAGAATGACCCCAAAATGACTCATAACGACTTTGAATTAACTTGGAACATCTTGAAACATCTTTGAAATAGCTTGAATCATCTCAAAATCATCCCACGACATCTCATAACATATCAAATGACATCAAACGACATTCAAAACCCTATTTCCTCTATTAATCAAGTAATACAACGTTATCTGATTAATTCACATTTCATCATTTCAAATAATTAAATAAATTATGTTTATTTAATAAAGTCCTAATCTTATCTTATTTCATCCTGATTAGTCAAACGACACTGATTATTTGATTACATCACTAATTCAGCTTATTCCTCAATTAATTGAATTATTAAATCATAATAATTTAATTATCAGACTTCCCTCCAAAATTTGAATAATTAAATCAAATCAAATCAAATTATTCAAATTGGAAAAAATAAAAATGGAATTAATTAATTAATTTTCCTCACCCACTTTTTGATTGAGAAAATCATGGATTGCTAACTAAGCAATCTGATTTTGCTAACTCAACCATCTAATTCCTAACTCAACCCTAACTGATCAATCAATTGCTAACTAAGCAATCAAAATCCTAACTATCCAATCTATTCTTCAATCACCCTAATTGTGCAATCAACTTTGCACAATTTCCTCATGTCTAAATCCTCTCAACTCATTTTGACTGTTGATCTACATATTCTCCAATGCATTCTCGACTGTCGATTCAAAATTTATTTTTCTATATAAAAATCCTTTCTCGTCACAAATGAGAATGAGAATTTCAACTTACCTTGTGCAACGAAGTGCTGTCACAATCACCATTGATAGAGCTTCAACCTTTTTAGTCAACCAAGCATCAATCATCAAGCTTTTGTGTATAAGCAATGGAGTTTGCAGTGATACAAACAACCCAACATCATGCAAATACACTCCAACATGGGATGGTAATCTCTTCTTGTGTTATTTGAATTGGTTTGAATATCTTAGGATCTTACTTTCATTTAAATAGCTTAGATTGGCACATTTCATGAGTGATGGAATATGATAGATTAAGTGTTTTGAATAGTTTCTTATATCAATTTCGCATTTGATCTTATTATTCATTTTATTTCCTGATGGATTCCTTCCCCCTCACACATTCTGGAATGCCCGATGGGACCTAGGTCCTCCTCACTAACATTTTTTAAGCTAAGTTGCAAGTTACAGGGTTCCAAAAGCTTTTAGAGGCATTTCACGGACTGCCCAGCAAAAGCTCACTTTTGATTGGCAACATTTTTGAGCTTTTTCCAGAAGATCCACGTCTTTTCCATGGGAATGGTGCTTTCGCACTAAAACCAATGCATTTGCTAAAAACCATGGTTTTGCTTCTTGTTCTGGGTTTTGCACTATACGAAAAATTTGAGCTTTTGCTAGAAATTCTGAGCTTCTGCAAAAAAAAATTTCTGAGTTTTTGATATTTTTTCTAAGCATTTTCTCTGGAAGACAAGTGCACGGATCTTGCACTATTGTAATTAACCGTCTTGCTAATGTTTGCTTGTTTTGCAGGAACTAATGGGTTTTATGCAAGATTTGAAAAACACTGACTTATTTTATGCAGGGAAGACGATTGATCCAAGTTATTTTTAGATCTACAAGCATTCTTATTAACTTAGGAACTTCATTTTGGTGCATTAAAATTAACAAACAACTCTCACATTTTTATTTTGGTGCTATCTAAAATGAACATTTTTAAAGCTTTCTAAGGTAGGAATCTTCATTTTGGTGCTTAAAATTGAACAAAACAACTCTCACATTTTGATTTTGGTGCTATATAAAATGAAATTTTTTAAAGCTTTCTAAAGTAGGAATCTTCATTTTGGTGCTTAAAATTGAACAAAACAACTCTCACACTTGATTTGGTGTTGTTAAAATAAACCTTTGAAGCTTTCTAAAGTAGGAATTTTCTTTTTGGTGCTCATAAAAAGAACATAAAACTCTTCAAATTTGGGCTCTAAAAATGAACACATTTCATGTTTTCATAGGTAGGAACATTTAAATTTGGTGTATAAAAACAGTGCAAACGTCTTTCAATTTGTTGACAAACGTTCGATTTACATTTTTGTTGACCATTAATGACTAGGCCTGATTTTCTTAGAAACATTTCGACTTTGGGGTTTAAAAATTAACAAAATGTTTTTATTATTTTCACAACAGTGCTATCTTAATTGCTTGATGTCTTGAACATTTCAATTGGTGCAAAGTAAAAACAACATTTAATTTTTACTCACATATTCTTGGGGATAACACTGCTCGAGGTGTTTAAAATAAATCAATTTGCAATGAATTGTCTTCCGTGCATGCATTGATTGGCAAGCTAAAGTGTTTTGTCTTCTCCCCTCGCACCATTTTGAAGATCTTGGGTGAGCGAAGAACATTTTTGGGCTTCGCATTTATTTTAAATTTTTACCTTCTTAGAGGGCTTGCCTATTAAGACACATCCCATGCTGGAGAACTCATAGACGACCCAAGCAGTACTTTCATTCTAGACCGCTCTATAAATATTTTGTGAGTGTGAGGAAAGTTCATCACTCACCAAGTGTGGATGTCCTATACCAACGCATTCTTCCTCAGTATCCTTGTGATGTGTAAAAACCTGAAAAGGCTGAAAGGTTCTTAATTGAACAAAACGCCGCATGTGTAGGTACCCAAAAATAATATCCCTAGAACATAACTAAGAGCCAATTGTTTTAGAAGCTACCCTATTTATCCAAAGCATTCTCTGAAAGTGGTGCATCAGAATTTACTTTTGAGAAGTTACTTGCCAAGTCTGACTACAGGCTCATGCCATAAGTCACATGTAAAATCATCTCTTCAGAGCATGAGGCAGGCCCACCTAAGAGGATGGTTTCTCTCCACTAGGGTTGTAATTGTATGTTAATGTTAAAAGTATCCAATTACATTCAAAAATATTTGAGACAACATATTTTGTGTTTGGTTTAAAGAAAAAAGAACACATCAAAACAAACATTGAACAAGATAGTCAAACCACAAACCCTTTGAGCTAGTGTATACTTGCGAAAAAGCCTTATTTTTTCACTCCTTGAAAGGATTTATCCTTAAAGGTTTCTAAACATTTTAGTTTTATTTTTAGGTTGCATTGATCAAATTAAACTCTTTGGTAACTATGGTTTGAGTGTTGTGATTTCACAACCTAAGCTATAGACATTCAGGTCACAGAAAGTCCATGCTTGTGAGTCAGTCCAGTGCTATTATATCATTTTCCATACTCAAGAACACAAAGGAATCAAACACAAAGAGGTTGCAAATTGCCATTCCAACTCACAATATTTTTGTTAAAAACACTTAAATTGCTTATAAGGTCATTACTTGAACAAGATACTTGGAAAATCAGTTTGGTCATAAAATCTCACTCATTATTCCCATACTACTTATTTGAAATCAAAATCCAACAAAACATTAGGATCATTCCTACACTCAAAAAGTCTATGATATCAACAGTTACTTGGAACTCATAGATAGTTCAAGTATCTTTCCCACAACATATCCTCTAGATCAGGAGGTGGAATATCGATCCTAGTTCTTCAACGTTTTGATTTTTGAAAAGTAGCTACATTCCAAAACAATGTTCAAACTTTAGGGTTTTTTGAGTTTCATAACAAACCACCCCATACCACCACACCTTATGACCATTTGGTGACCTACAACTCTCATTAAACAACCAGGCCTTGTAGCACCTATTATTCAACCTAGCCTTACACGCATTGAAAGTTCCCAAACCAACATCATTATTAGTTGGAGAACGTTCATTTTTGAGAAAAATGAAACACCCCATCAATTTCTCACTGCATCCATCATCTTAAATGAAGAGGAAGAAAAGGAAAACATAGTAGTTGGAAGACCCATGTTACTACCTCCTGTTGTGCAGTTTTCACACACACACCCCGCTGAAAGCAGGGACCCTCTTTTGCTTTCACTTTTGGTTTTTTGGCCCTTGTTATTTTGAGGTTTTGTTACCTTTGCACGTGCTTGAATGCTTATCTTATTCGTGCAAATTCCCCCCTTCTAGGAAGCACTTTGAAAATCTTAATTTTTAAGCTTATCTCAGGTTTTTTACTGCTTTCGGGAAAATCCACTCCTGGCAGAATTCCCCAGACATTCTCTAAACCCGGTTCTGTTTGCTTTTACATTGTGGTTTGGGAATTCCTGACCTTCACAAAATTCTGTGATAGTCAGATTTCTCTAAATATCCGTCGTCTTGTTGGATTTTTGGGTTTTGTTTGGATGTCTTGTCAATTGCATTAATGTCATTTGTATGATTTCTAAGGGAGGTATTAAGTCAATTTTTGGGGAATTTTATGCCACTTTGCTTTATCATTTGTGTTATATTGAGTTGAGGTGCCCGATCTTGAGGTGTTGAGTTGGCTTTGGCGTGTTAAATTTGCTGATTGTTGGATTTGGTGGTGATTCCCTAGGCGTCATAGTTGTTGTTGTTTGCTGGGCATTTAGAATTGTTATTTGTCATTGTTGTAATTGATTTTCACTTCATCAAATGGTATGTACGTATTGCCCTACTCTTTGATTGATGAATGTGAATGATTCTTTCGTTCTGGATATGCTTGGAGTTCAAATTTCTGTATGTTTGGGCATTTCAAAAATAGGGTTGCTTGATTCTGTTAGATTGATGTTTCCCCAAGTGAGTTTTGAGCTTGTTTTTCATTCTCATCTTGAGGTAGCTTTCTTGTGGGCCATAACAATCCTTTGAAACTTAGCAGTTGAGTAACCTGAACCCCAAGCTTGTCTGTGCATCAATGGCGGATCTTTATGATTTCACGCCTAGGGCATCACCATTTCCTTTTGATTTGATTTAGGGGGAGCCTTGAGTTTAAAGATAATTTGTGGGAGGTCTGAATTGAGTCAATCACAGGCTCAAGTTCCTCAAATTTATGATCGTTTGATCAATTTGAGCGAGATCGTGAGAGAACGTCGATATTCGGGTTTTCCTTCAGTTTCAGGATTTTCCTTCGCTGGCATATTTCCCTGATTTTCCTAGTCCTCTCTGTTTTCCCAAAATATGTTGAAATTTGAGGTCTTTCCTTCTTCATGGATTTCCGTCGCTCTCGGATTTTCCCGAATTCTCCTTCATCCCTTCATTCTCCCGAAATTCATATGGCATTGTTTTCGCGAAATTTCATCCTAGGCGGATTTCTCTGAAACTTTGTTGAAAACGAAGGATGGAGAGATAGCATGGTGTGTTAACTGATAATTATGTGTTGTATGATCAATTTGAATTGTTTAAGGATGTATCATGTTTTTTCTTGGCTTATGATGATTTAATAAATGACTAATGGATGCTTTTCATGTTTATTTTGCTGAAATCCGCCTGGCTTGGAATTTTCTGAAATTCCTCTTTGGCCTAGATTCTGCGAATGGTTTGAAAACCCAAACTTTGAGATGATTATTTTTTTATGAGATTTAGAGAATCTTTCTTATTATGGAGACTCATTTTGAGGATGAATTTATCATTTGTGATTAACTTACTTGGGTTTGTATGATCTTTACTATGGTTTCTTTGTTGATGCAGGCTGAGTCAAGTAAAGCAGTGACTGGTGGAACCAAGGGTAAGGTGATGGATCCAAGTGTTGAGGGATCTTCTATTTCCAAAGCAGAAAGAATCAAAATGGAAATCAAGAGCAGAATTCTTGAGAGCAAGCTTACTTTTGTCTAGTCGGAGGTGACTGATACTAATGTTGGACTATGGGATTATGAAGAGTTCAAGACAAGAATGGCTGCACAAAACCTTCCTTTGTTGGCTAGAAGGACTTTGGAATTGGGATTGGAACATGTAAATAGATTTCCTTCTATAATGCAATGTTATGAGTTAGTGCTCGAATGTGCTAGGCACTACGATAAGGGTACATAGAGGATAGTTGGCCCTCAAGGGATAATTGTAGCAAATTTGAATCCTATGTCTATAGCCCAAACCTTTGACATGCCAAATAGATCTCATGTGGTGGCTTTCGATATGGATATGGAAAGGAAATTATATGAGGAGGATACTATCAAGTCTTAGTAGGTCATCAACTTATGGTTGGAGAAGCCTAAGTCTCACTAATCCAAGTTGCCCAAACAACTATTCAGAGAAAAATTCAAGGAGTACTATGATGCTATCACTCTTCTCAGCAGAGTGGTAGGGTCAAAGAGTGCTAGAATGTTTGAAAATTGGATGCTCCATGTCATTGTAAGGATGGAGCAAAATATTAACTATCATTGGGTAGGTGTTATAAGTGTTATGATTCATGAGTAGATGTGCAATGTATTGCAAACAAAGACCTTCACAATGACTTCCTACTTAGTCTACGCACCTGCAAGATTCCATCCATACAAGGGGCTAAGTACAAGAGGTGTGTTTGGGCAGGATGTGATCTATGAGGTTTATCCACAACTACATCTGGGCAACTCAAGCTATAGGAGGTGAATGATGCATTCACCATGTACATCACCAGATTATTGCAAGGTGCAGAGCATGTGAGGATATCTGACCAGGCCAAGGAACTAATCAAAAGGTATGGGGCTTGGTTCATACAGTTTCCCACCTTCTCATACATAAGGATAGATGGTTGCCAGAGGGCTCCATATCAACTTCCAAGGTACCCAACAGACCATATCATACTCTTGGAAGTCACGAGGAAAATTTGTGAAGAAGGATAAGCATAAGACTGGATTTGGTGGTGACTTCCCTTTGAGGATAGGAACTAGTGAGGCATGTCCTATTAATTCGGCCAATGCTTTTGAGGAAGAAATGAGCACTCTTGGGTTATCCTTCCATTCTAAGAGGTCTAGGTTTGACATAACTGGCGAAGCACACAAGAAGGCCAGCAAAGAATATAGTCACAAAGATGATATAAAGGACTATTGGGCCAACTGTAGTGATGAATTTGAGATCAGAAAGAAGAAGTTTTCCAGGCTGCCTGTTAACTTGGTCTGACTTTACAATGTGAATGCCATCCCAAATCAAGTTGAAGAGGATAGAGATCTGATCCAGGGCCATGCTTATGAGGTAGTGAAGGACAAGCCAGTTGGAGAAATAGACGGGTTAGAAGAGGAGAAAATAGAACTAGAACAACTTATGACTCCAGTCATTAAGTATACTAAGTTGTGGCTCAAGCATAAGATGTGGGAGCTAGAAAGTGAACGTGTGCAATGCACCTATGATTTAATGGGAGACTTGGAGTCTCATTCCACTTCTGAGGAGTCAGTTGAGCAGGATCCTAAGGGTAAGGGCAAGGTGAGTTCTCCTTTCAAGATCAAAATTAAAGATGCTCAGGCTGAGGAAGAACAAGAAGTAGAAAAACAAAGGGAGCCAATTGCAAAAATGAGGAAACATGCTTCAAGAATGAGGAAGTCAACAAAAGATGAAACTGAAAAAGAGGACAAAGAGGTTAGTGTCCCTGTATCGAAGAGAAGAAGAATGGTGAAATTGTCCCACCTGTGATAAATGTGGAGAGCTCAGGAGAAAGGACACAGGTGTACACAAGGAAATCAAGAACTTCTCCTAAGGATAGTGTGCCAAGAAAGGATCTCCCTCTAGTCACTCCTGATGTAGAACAACATGATGATATCGCTCCATCCCATGAAGCTCATGATGAACCAGGTGAATCCAATGAAGAAGAAGGTCACCAAGATATAGAAGGAGAAGAAGTTCAAGAAGGTGAGCTCTTTAGTGCTAAGGCCGAAATAGAGAGGGTGATGCAGTCTCCCCTAGTTACATATGATGATTCACCTGCTAGAAGTGAAGAGGATAGACCTTCTCAGAGAGAGGAAATACTAGTTAAGACTCCATCATCGGTACATGAAGAAGAAGAGAATGATAAAGAAAAGGAGGATAAAGCTGAGGAGATTCCTGAGAAGTAGAATTTGAACGAAGATGCACCTAAGGACCAATAGGACGAAGTTGGATAGAGTAAAGAACAGTCTGGATCCACTGTTCCAGGTTGGTTGGATAGGGAATTGAAGAGAAAATAGATTTTTGTGGATGATACCCCTCCCAATTGGGATGAACCATTGGAAAACATAGGAAAAGGTAAAGGAAAGAAGAAAACCAAGGTTATTTCCAGGATTGAAAGAGATGAAACAAATAACAGGGTAGTCCACATTGCTACTCGTGCCCCTGATAAAAATAGGGATGATGTAACTGGAGAGGATTACAATGTACAAACCATCAACCTTGGGCCTACTTCTATGGAACAGGATATTGAAGATTATGAAGGCTCTAGTGCAGTGATCCTAAGCAGGTTGAGGACAGAAGTGTAGACTAAGCAAGAACTGAAGAAGGAGAATGAGAAATTAAAGAAGTACTCGAAAGACTTGATGAAGCCCTTGCAATCTATTAGCTCCTCATCTTCTGCTATTGCGAGTTTCCTGCCACAAGAAACCATAACAGAGCTGGAGAGGATGAAGACCACTACTCTTTCCACAATGAACTAGTTATAGGGAGTGCAAATTAAGGGGGATAATTCTATCAAAGACATCCTTTCAACTGGAGGAGATGCAATGAGGTCGATAAATTGGTTGAAAGATGTATTAGCTCAAGATAAGAAGGATACAGGTCTCCTTCTGCAAAAGACCAAGACCATCATGGAGTATACTGAAGATAAGTTGGTGAGTGATGGAATTATTCCTTCCTCTAGAGCAATAGAACCTTGGGAATGGTTTGAAGCTTTGCAAATAAGGCAAAAGGTTTTGAAGAAGGTACATAAGTAGAGGAGGAAAATTGAAGACACCTTGTCTGATATCTACAATAGATGCATTTCCTTCTTTGAGGTGATGACAGGGAGAAAGAAGTTTGCACCAAAGCATTTGAGCTTAGAGCAGTTGAGAAAATGATGGCGAGATGTATATTCTCCAATCAGTGAAGATCCAATTACTGAACATCAATTGGATGATGCAGCCACCTATATTGTAGTTATTGATAAATATCAAACTAGTAAGGTTGAGTGGGATAAGTCGGTGGAATAGTTAAGAGAAAATATTAAATCTATTGAGAAGAGACTTAAGGTTTTACCTCTGCCACCTATAGCCGACTTGGACAGGGTACTTTTGATGGTGCATGATAGGGTGGAGCAAAATAAAGACAAAGGGGGAAGCAGTTAATACAAGGCTACATCAGAATTTGTGCTTCCCATTATTTATCCTCCTCCTTCACATGCATTGGATCAAGTTTTGTTGGAGACCCTAGGCCGACCTGGATGGAGTGCTTGCATTTAATGCCCACTTTATTTATTTTGAATTCTCCTTGGGTCAAATTGTTTGTGGCTATTTTATTGTAAACCCTAGCTAGGCCAACATGTCTTGGGGGGTTTCTATTATTATGGCATTATGCCTCATTTGTAGGGGCTAGATAGTTTTTCTTGGAGTGAATTAAGCAGTATAGCAAGAGCTAGAGTTAGGAGTTAGTTTTATTTTCAAGCAAGCAAGTGTTGTAACCGAATACTGGAATTGTTGCTACTTTGGGTAATTTAATGCAAGTGAAGACATTGTGATTTGGTGCCTTTCTTGTGTTGAATTTTATCTAGCATGGTTCTTGTGATTCTATCTTTGGAATTGCTTAAGTTATTTGATAGATGTGTTAGGTTTAATGTTAGATAAATTGATAGTGTTTATGATTTAGTGCTTGAAGTGTTGCAACAATCTTTGGTCCATACTTTTCGCAACCAACTGATTGTTAGTTGCTTTGCAAAGTTAGCCTGGAATTTTATATTCATTGAGCTTAGTTCAATTGTGAAGGTTTATTCATTTTGATTGCAATAGGGTTATTTTGATTGCACTATTTCTATAAGATTTCAGATCCATCTGGGTCAAGAAGAAATCAGTTTATGAGGGATTGGTCCATTTCAAGTGTTTTGTCATTTGCATTGTTAATTTTAGGAGTAGTTTTAAAATTTAGGAATCTCTTTGAAACCTTATATCTTTTGTTATTTCTTTTTTTGTCTGAGTTAGATTTAGGATTGAAGTATCACCATATTTCTAGATCTAATAAACTAAAGGATTCAGTATTTGCTTGTAGAAAGGTCCCTTTGTGATTACCAACATTTTCACATTTATCACTGAGTTGTTTATGCATTGTCAAGACCTGACATTAGAGACCCTGGGGTTATCTCTTGAGGCTTGCTGATAGAGATTTACCTTTCAAGAGAGATAGAATATCATATTCTGTCTGAGTTGTTGTTGTGCAGAAAACAAAAACACCATCAACACCTCCCACCTAGCAATAGGTATTAAGTGACCTTATGATAGGATATTGAACACCATAAACCACCTCACAACACCAACATACCTTATGACCATTTGGAGGCCAATATCTCCCATTCAACAACCAAGGCTAACTGTACCAATCTTTTAGCCAAGTAACATAAACATTGAAGGTACCCAAACTGACATCATTAGCAGTTTGAGAACATTCATTTTTGAGAAAAACAAAACACCCCATCAATTTATCACTGCATCCATCATCTTAGATGAAGAAGAGAAAGCAAACATATCAGCTAAGAGAATCGTATTACCACCCCACGCTTGGAAATAAACATCCTTATTCATCCATGATTTCACACAGAGTTAGGATACCCAAAGTAAATACTACAAGTTGTTATTCTTGACTTAGGCATCTTAAGCCAAAAGCTCTCAGGAAACACCTTGTCGCACTACACAAAAACATAAACAAACTAGTGGAAAATTTTTATAGACGTGCTTCCAAGAATGATCCAAATTTGTACATGTTCTTTTTTGGTCAAAACCCAGATCTTTTCCGTGATACTGAACTTCTCTAGAGAGGAAAACTAGATTCACATACCTAAATCTACCCTTTTATTTAGGTCAACTTTGGATTTAGAGGTCTGGCACCATTTGTCCTACCTTGAGATCCAAATTGTTTATGACAACCACAAGATCACAACACAAAAGGAAAATGGAAGAAAACAAAACCAACGCTAGTATCCCACCAACCAATGCCATAAACGATGAAAGTAACCCTTGGGGCTATAGGCCAATTGATCTTGAAACACCACAAAAGAGGCCTACGTATAGCAATACCTTCGGTGAAGAGGAACTAAATTAAAAATAGGAGGTAATTGAACAAAACAACCAAGACCCAAAAAAAATGGTCATAGAGGAGGTAGACATAGAGGAAGAAATAAACAAGGATGAATTGTTTGAACATTCCAACAACCCCAAGGTTCTTAAACTAATGGAAAATCTATTGAGAAAGGATCCAAACTCCTATTTTTTCAAGTTAGCACAAAGTGGTGCTAAATTACCGGTGGATTTCAATGTAGAAGCTCTCAAAGATTCCAATCTTATTCCCTTAGGAGATAACTCAGTTGTAAGATAGATAACTAAACCTCTAAGGATGCCAAACATGCCACCCATGTTCTCACAAAATGATGGTCAACCCAAAGAGAACCCCTTATTTAGAAAACCAACTCAGGTTGAACAAGTAGTAGTAGCACAACTGTATCAAGGAGGACCATCACAATATGAACCACCAAAAAAAAATCCTCCTCTTGGACAATATATACCTTAGAATACCTCAAACATTGACCCATCTCAAAACATTCAATACCTTCAACAGGGTGGGACACAAGGTCTCCCTTCGAACAATCAGTACCACCAACAAAGTGGACCATATGGTCCCCTTCTGAACCAACAATACCAGCAGCAAGGTGTGCCACAAAGAATGCTTCCTTAGTCTTCCTACCAACAAGGTGTCTCAATAACACATTAATAGGGTAACCTTTAGTTTAGTCTTTCCTAGCAGCAAGGTGTGCCACAGAGCGCCCTTCCTCGGTCTTCCTACCAACAAGGTATCCTGATAACACATCAACAAGGTAACCTTCAGTTTAGTCCTACCCAACTGCAAGGTGTGCCACAAAGCACCCTTCCTCAATATTCCTACCAGCAAGGTATCCCAATAAACCATCAATAGGGTAACCTTTAGTTTAGTCCTACCCAATCGCAAGGTGTGTCGCAGAGTGCCCTTCCTCAGTCTTCCTACCAACAAGGTGTCTCAATAACACATCAACAAGGTAACCTTCAATACAATTCATCTTATCAATAAGGAGCTAACCCTCCTTACACCTAGATCAAGAACCTATCCTAGTATACAACCAAAACGGTTACCAAGGTCTCATACCTTCACAATATCTGATATATGGCCCAAACATGGTGAGACAACAAGGCTATTATACACAGAACTTGCAAACAAACTTGCCAAAAAAAAACATGAAAATGAAGCTAGAAGCAGTCACCCAATACGTAGCAAGCATCCAATATGGAAAAGAAAAGAAAACCTATACTATCCAAGAGATATGCCCATTCTCGTTTGATCAATCTGTCATTGCAATCCCCTTTCCAAAGAATTTTGAAATACCTAGGTTTGACAAAAAATATAAAGGAATAGGGGATCCAATGGAGCATATACGGTATTTCTTGGTATCATGCATGGAAGTACGACACAATGAATCATACCTCATGAGACTATTTCCACGCATCCTTACAGGCCATGTTATGGAATGGTTCACCTGTTTGACACCAATAGTCAAAAACTTTGATGAATTGTCTAGCAAATTCATAGGTCACTTCTCCTTCAACATTGAACAAGATGTCACCATTACAAGCTTATCCAAAATCAAATAGAATCAAGGAGAATCTTTTATCTCCTATCTACAACGATGGAGACACAAGGCTAGTAGATGTAAATGTCCCATTCTTGATAAGGAGTTGGTAGACATATTCATTACCAATGTCTTACCCGAGATCAATTATTGGCTCACAATGTTATGTCCAATAGACTTTGAAGAAACCATTGAGAAGGGATTGAATATCAAAAAAGCCCTCATTGCAAGAGGTTCCCTTAAAATATATAACTCAAAAGATAATCCATCTACTTCAAACGAGAAACTTAAAGTTTGGGCTAAAAACAAAAATGTCACAAATGATGGAGTGGTTGATGCTAGAACACTATGGCCATCACAAAACACAGTTCAAAACAAACCACGGGTAGCACAGACAATCTATGTTCCAAACAATGCATAAAATAACCAAAATACATATCCCAAGAACAATCAAGGTGTAAAACCACAAATGAATCAGGGAGGACAACAGAGGCAATATGATCAACCAAAGAGGCAATACATAATTCTAGGTGAGTCATTGGAAACAATCATGCAGAAACTAGTGCAACAAAACCTTCTCAAAACTAATGATCGTCCAAACTATGAGGAACCTAGTTTCAAAATACTGTGGTATAACGAGAAGGATTTACGTGACTTCCACATGATCAAAGGACACACCACAAACAACTACATGAGACTTAAGCACCTTATCCAAGATTTAATTGACAAAGGGGAGGTAGATGTCGAACATCGTTCAAGGAATAAGGACCTATAGATTTACACAAACCCAATCCTGAACCATGCCAAAGGGAATGCCAAAGGAAAGAAACAAGAGTACCATAATTCCAATTACACTTATGGGGACACAGTTTTAGGAACCATCTCACATATTGATGATAATAGGGAAAACATAGTGACTATACGAGGAGGAGACAATAACTGTAATGTAACCACCCATCGAGGAAGAGTTACAATTCAAGCAGCACCACCAAAACCTGCAATCAAGTCACCCATTTAATATAGTATTGTGGAACAATTAAAGAAAAACCTACCTTAATCTCAATTTTAGAGTTGTTAAAACTATCACCGGCCCATAGGGAAATACTTGAAAAGGCATTGGAAGCAATAGTCCCTGATGACCTCAATCCTAATCAGTTCCAAGCTATGGTTGGTAAAATCACACAAAGTAATCACTTAATCTTTTCTGAGAAAGATCTACCCCAAATAACATTCCATAACCAAGCCCTCTACATAGAGGTTGGTGTTCATAAAACCATGGTCAAACGGGTAATGATAGATAATGGTGCAAGTTTAAACATTTGTACCTTAAAATTTGTTAAACAACTATTCTGACAATGTGATTGATAAAGGAAAAAGTATCACAATAAGGGCTTACGATGATATAGAAAGAAATCCTGAAGGAACAGTCAAGTTACCAGTGCAAATAGGGCCAACCCTAACAGAAACCACTTGCTAAGTACTAGATCTTGAGCTGCCATACAACCTCATCCTGGGATGACCTTGGATCCATGCTTTACAAGCAGTCCTGTCAACTTTTTATCAATGCCTAAAGTTCCCCCATGAAGGAAAAGAGGTAACATTATATGCCGATCATGAGCCTTTTCATCCCTGTGCCAATTTAGAGGAGAAATACAACAAAATCCAACATGTTCCTAGCAATGACATAGCATTCCACTCTTTTTCTTATGTTTACCCTTCAACACTTCCATCTACCTCAACCAAGAACACCTCAGGTGAACAACTAAAAATAGAAGCCAAGATTCAGGTGCTTGACAAGGGTAATGGGAATTACTTTTTCAACCAAGCATTTTACATCGGCATGCTTCTGCCAACACCCAGAGTATATGGAGTTCCAAAAGAGATCAAGATAATACAAATGATTTCCAAGCCCACTATTTTCACTAGATGGGGAGACATGCAAGATGAAGAAATATTTGAGGACTTTCTATCTATGATCTACAAAGAGGACAAAGAAGAATCATAAAAGCTAGAACCTAATTTTGACCCTACTACTAGAGGTTATCAATTAGTTAAAAAAATGGGGTATAATGGAAAAGGTGGCCTAGGGCTACATGAACAAGGCCAGTAAGAACCTATTATACTAGAAAAAAGGAAGAATAATATGGGGTTAGGTTATGAACCAAAGGACGTGGTTATTCCAAAAATTGGATGAACCTCTTGGAAGAAGTGAGGAACTTCTGCTAGCATCAAGGCACTAGATACCTATCATACCTTAGACAATGATTTACCTGTTAAAGACTTATTTGATAAATTTATCTTTGATAGGTTCCCTATCCAACATATTCAAACCATTCCCAACATATACTACATTTTTTGTACAAACTCTAATGAATACGTGTGGGATTCCCCTTCCTTCATCACCGAATATGATTCTCCCACTTCTAGCAATGATGACCTAGACACCCAATGGAAAAAATACACCTGAGCCATACTGACCCTTTCATCCACTTCCATAGGATTTGTAGATCAAGATGATAACCTCCCAGTCCAATACCCACAACTCATATATTGGGATCAACAACAACATGCACCTGCTCTGGATCAATTCTAGAATGATGAGGCAATTGTAGAGTTCATGGGACTTTGAACAAACATACCAATTGGATACCACAAGGTAGGGTTCATCATGGAACTGAAATAGGAGGCATAATTTGCTGGAGAGATTGAATCTTTCAATCACAAAAATGAAAGAAAGAACATAAAATTACGATCCCCTAGAGAAAACCAGCTAGTGGCTTTATCAAATCCTGAAAAGAGAAAAATAAAGGACGCATCTAAAGGTGAAAACCTCTCAGAGGAACTGAAGGATGGAAGATTCAATCTCCCCATATCAAAATATCAGGAAAGATCAACACTACTAGTAGAAGAGGCAGAACCCATAAATATTTGCATAGTAGAAGACCCCAAGATAACCTACCATGTTGCATCACTAGACCCAGAAGAAAAAGACAATTTCATAGCTTTTATCAACACCCGGAAGATAAATTTTGCATGGACCTATGCCGACATTCCTGGACTAGATCCAACATTAGTGGTACATCATCTAGCTATAATACCTGAAGCAAATCCTATCAAGAAAAAACTCAGAAAAATGCAGCCACAGATAGCATTATTGGTAAAAGTAGACCTAAAGAAACCACTAGATGTGGGTTTCATCAGACCCATCGATTATCTAAAACGGATATTAAATCTAGTACCAGTATCCAAACCTATTGGGGGCATAAGGATATGCACAAACTTCAGAGACTTAAACAAAGCTTGTTCGAAGGATGACTTTCCATTTCCAAGTATCGACATGATTGTAGATCTAACAGCCAAGCATGAGATGCTATACTTAATGGATGGTTTCTCTGGATACAACTAGATAAATATCTCTCCAAATGACCAACACAAAACAACATTTATTTGTGCTTGGGGAACATTTTGTTGGAATGTAATGCCCTTTGTTCTAAAGAATGCAGGAGTGACATATCAAAGAGCAATGACAACAATATTTCATGACATTCTACAGACAATCATGGAGGACTATGTGGATGACATTCTAGCAAAATCAGTCAAAAGGGAAAACCACTTAACAAATCTAGCAAAGCTATTTGATCGTCTTGAATAGTACAACCTAAGACTCAATCCTAAGAAATGTGTATTCGAGGTAACATCTGGAAAGCTATTGGGGTACATAGTATCAAGAAGAGGGATTGAAGTAGATCCAGCTAAAGTAAAAGCAATAATGGAAATGCCTCTGCCAAAGACACTAAAACAGTTAAGGATCCTACAAGGGAAACTGCAATCCATCAGTCTATTTATCGCACAATTGGCAGACAAGTGTCACCCTTTCACTCATCTCCTACATAAGGACATCACCTTCAAGTGGGATGGGAGATGTGACCAAGTATTCCAATAAGTCAAGGAGCACCTACTCACTCCTCTTGTACTCATGCCACCTATCCTAGAAAAGGAAATGATACTTTACGTGTCTACCACACAAGCAACCCTAGGAGCTCTCTTGGCCCAACTAGATAATAACAATAAAGAAAGGGAAATCTACTATATCAGCCAAACATTGGTGGGCTATGAACTAAACTAGTCTCCCATTGAAAGAGAATGTCTCTCAGTCATATTTTCAACACAAAAGCTGAGACACTACATCCTAAATAGAAAGGTCAAGCTGATTTCTAAGATAGACCCACTCAAATACTTACTAGCAAAGGCAACCCTAATAGGTCGAATAGCCAAATGGGTAATGATCCTAAGTGAGTTTGATATAGAATATGTGGATAGGAGAGCTATCAAAGGACAAATTATAACAGACTAATTGGTTTAATCACCCTTAGAGGATCATAAACCGCTCATAGTGGATTTTCCAAATGAAAGTATTCTGATGACAGAACAAGTAGACCAATGGACTCTATACTTTGATGGGTCCCATACTCAACATGGATCTGGAGCTGGTATTCTATTTCTCACACCACAAGGAGATAGTATACCCAAGGCCTACAGGATTACATTCCTATGCATAAACACCATCTCAAAATATGAAGTTCTTATCATAGGGTTAAAAATGGCTATTGAATGGAAAATAAAAAAGTTACAAGTCTTTGGAGACTCTCAGCTAGTGATCAGACAAGTGAACAATGAATACCAGACAAAGGATGAAAATTTGTTTCCATATAAAAGGATGGTGGATAGCTTCAAGGAATACTTCGTCAGAATAACCTTTGAGAAAATTCCCTAAATCAATAACAGGGTTGCCGATGCAATGGCAACAATAGGCTCACTGCTTGATATTCCACAGAATGTACCTAAATATGAGTTCTTTGTGGAACAATTGTTGGTACTGGCATTCGACATCCTAGAATTAGAATTGGTATGTGTTGTTTTTGGTCCTAATTCCCTATGGTACCAAGACACCTTTGACTACATCCAGCATGGTACCATACCCATTGACTTAATGACCACTCAAAAGAAAACCTTTACTTGTAGAACTTCCTATTTTACCATCTTAGGAGATACCCTATACCGTTGTAGTCTAGATGGTATGTTACTCTAATGCCTTGATGCAGAAGAAGCACAAACAAACTTACAAGAGGTTCATGAAGGTATTTCCGGATCCCACTCTGACGGACTTACCTTGTCCAGAAACTACTCAGAACTAAATACTACTGGCCCTCCATGGAACAAGAATGCATACAGTATTCTAGAAAGTGTTGAAAATTTCAGCAACATAGTGACCTTGTTCATGCACCAACATAGGAATTGAGACCTATAACCACACCATGGACTTTCTCGCAATGGGGATTAGACTTGGTAGGCAAGATATCACCTGCTTCATCCAATGGGCACAAATTCATTATCACAGCAACAAATTATTTCACTAAATGGATAGAGGCAATTCAATTGACCTATATCACCAAAAAACAGATATCAAAATTCATTTTAAATTATCTCATCTGCAAATATGGAATTCCCCAAACAATAATAACAGAAAATGGAACTCCATTCAAAAATTAGGATGTTCAAGAGCTATGTTCTCAATTTTCTATCCACCATCAATTTTCCATGCCCTATTACCCCCAAGGAAATGGTCAGGCTAAAGCATCTAACAAAACCATACTAAAAATACTAAAAAATACTGTTAATGAAGCTAACCATGATTGGAATTTGTAGCTAAACCCAACCTTATGGGCCTACCGAACTAGCATTTGCACACCTACTAGTGCCACGCCCTTTTCCTTGGTTTACGGATCAAAGGTTGTCTTGCCTATTGAGGTGGAAATCCCTTCATTGCGGTTTCACTAAAAGGCATGGTCAATAATGAGGACTACAGGGTATCCAGACTGAATGAATTAGAACTCCTAGAAGAAAAACATTTGAGCATGTTAAACCATCTATAGGTTTATCAGAATTGGCTCAAGAAAAACTATGACAAAAGGATCAAGGACAAGAACTTCAAGTTGGTGAATTAGTCCTCAAAGAGAATCAAAAAGTACAACTCAATCAAGATGGAAAAGGAAAATTTGAACCTAACTAGTTAGGCCCGTTTGTCATCACAACAAGCTATGGCTCTAGGGAATATCAATTAGCTAATCCTAAAGGAAAACCTTTAGCTGAACCACTGAACAATCGCCACCTCAAGAAGTTCTACACATGAAGCATGTCAGAATACCCTAGGAAAAAAGGTAAAAATCCAAAAAAAAATCAAAAAGAAAGAAAAATAGTAAAGAGAAATAAAACGTTCTCTGAGTGAAAACCACTTTGTGGCGCTCTTAGAATAGGTACGATAGTGAAAACCTGGCAAGCGGGTGCTATATTTGAATAAACTTGCATCATTATCTATCTATACTATCCACAACATCCACCCATTCATTTCAAAACAAGATATCTAACCATGACTTGTCACTGACTAAGGAAAGTCATCCTGTCCACAACTAGGGGAAATGTCACAAAAGGTGGTCATAGTTTAGATCTTTAAGTATCTTAACATAGTTACAGAAAACAACACAAAGATCAAAAACATTCAAAACAACAAAATGATCAAAAACATTTATAAAACCACAAAAGACAAGAACATTTGAAAAACATAAAAAAAAACATCGTAGGGTTATTCCTTCACTCAAACAGTCTAAGATGTCAACATTTGCTTGAACCTTATAGCTAGTTCAAGTAGATTTCCCACAACATATCCTCCAGACACAAAAGTGGAATATCAATCTAGATTATCAATGTTGTTTACCCAAAAATAGTTTATGCATTGAGTCAAACGGTTGAACTGCGTGGTCTCTGCATGTACAACATAGGCAAGGCTCATTATCCCCCGAGACCCTAGGTCAATACCCTTACGTTTCTAACATGCTTTATTTCAAATTAGTCACAAAACAAAAAATCCAACAACATTCACAAAATAGAAAAAAGCCAAAAACATTCAAAACAAACCAAGCGAACTACGAGCCTCTATGTGTACAATGTAGGAAAGGCTTATCTTTGATGAGCCCCCGAGGCCCTAGGTTAGTCCTCATAAAATGTCAAAAACAACATCATAAAACTTAGAAAAAGAAAAAAAAGACCCATCCTGTTCATCACAATTCACAATAAAACATCACCCATAATAAACAAATCATCACAATCACCCTTTGAAAAAACAAATAAACAAATAGAGAAAACATCAAAAGCTAGAACTTTCAAGCAAACAATTGCAAAAATATGACTATAAATAGCCGAAAACGAGGCCAAAGTATCAACTACCTATCTTTTTGACAAGTCCCAACAACATCCTGAGATATGTCTTAACAGATCCATTCCTACAATAGACATGATCAACACCGGATAATAGCCCCACCCCAAACAGATATGGCAAGTGATATTGTAACTTTGTTTTATCTTTTATAGTCTTATCTTTTTGATTTATTTTATTAACTCATTCCCAGGATCTCTCGATTATGTCCATAAGGATTTAGAGAAGGAATGGAGGCAATTGAGCGTCATTTTGGTTTGTTGTTTGTAAGATATTTTGGTAAAACTATCATGGAAAATACTTGCTTTATTGAGTATGTGGAAGTTGCGTTGAAACAATTCATGTAGAAAGTTGCATGTTAGGTATTTCATACCTCTCTATGTAAATGGTTTGAAATTCGTGTACCAGTTGCATGTTAGGTATTTCATACCTCTCTCTGTAAATGGTCTGAAATTCGTGTAGCATTTCCATGTTAGGTGTCCTATACCTCTCTATGTGACTGGTATGAAAAGTTCTAACACAACTCGACAATATACTTTAAACAAAGTTTTCGTATGTCTAGTATGAGCAAGAATACTCCTTTTTTGTAGAGTCAAAGTCCATACAATGGATACAAAGTCACCTTGCTGATTAATACCCCGGTGCATCGTATTTGTTTGCTACATTAAATAGGATTGTTTAAAACTGCGAAGCCTCCAAGTAAAGCAAAAGCAACATCATCAACTACTAACAACATCACATTTCTATCCATCATCATAATATTTCTTCTAACTAACATCCATCCTGCATCCACAGTGTTGTCAGTACATATCATGATGATAATAAACCAATAAAAACATCATATATCATGTATGGGGAATACATCCATCCTATATCAACACCACATAAACATCATATATCATGATGATATATTGATCATCCATAATAAAACATCATATGATACAAAGTATGATCCATCCATCCATATCATATGCATACATCATCATACATCCTCATCCGAGAAGCATAAAATGAGAATGAATCGAAGAAGGTATTTCTCATTTATATCATCATTAAAAAGGAGAGTACATCATCCTAAGTGTGATAGGATATACAAAATAATAATATACGAGGCCTCGACTGGGCCAATGAATATATATATATAAAATCATGTCTGAAATATGTCTCTAAACAACAACATAATAAAGATCAAGTACACTTCCCAACAAAAAGGGAAACATTCTATAGACCAGGCTATGGACCACCATTTGGATTTGGCTATCTAACAGGATGACCACCTACAATACTTTTAACTCATGATATTAGGTTTTCACTCTAAACATGTAAAGCAACACAAAACGATGAAAAACAAGACTTAGGGTTGCAAATAGGAAAAAACAAGCACATGCAAGGGTTTTTGAGCAAATGCTCAAAAAGCACCAAGAAAAAGCAAGCTTTTT
Source organism: Sequoia sempervirens (assembly GCA_007258455.2). Lineage (NCBI taxonomy): Eukaryota > Viridiplantae > Streptophyta > Pinopsida > Cupressales > Cupressaceae > Sequoia > Sequoia sempervirens. The sequence goes on along the minus strand of VDFB02047230.1, from coordinate 258,624,728 downwards.
AGGCAAAGGAAATCTTTTCAAGCAAAGGTGAGGAAACAAGGGCGAGGAAATAAGTCAAAGGAGAGGATCTATGTCAAAGGAAATCTTTCATGACTTGAAACAGTCAAAAGCGAGCTTTCTGATCAAAGGTGAGCTTTTAGGTCAAATTCTCAAAAACAAAAGCGAAGATCCTGAGCAAAGGCATGGAAATAAGTCAAAGGAATAGATTCTCAACATGCAAAGGCATGAAAAATGAGGAAAATTCTTAGAAATCATAAAACTTCACTATTGATTAGGACATTTTTTACCCTATCTTCAAATGACCATATCTTGGTCATATAGAAGTATTTTTCAATGCTTTTTTTTCAAATGGGGTAGAATTTCACGATCTTTGCAATGGTGTAGATGGTTTTTAGTTTTCCTATAGTTAAATTTTCCATTGGTGTCATGAGCCTGACCTCAAAACTTGAAATTTTTGGTCAGCCTCTCAAGGGGGCAACATTGAGTCTTACCATCATTCCATGAAACACTAGAACACAGTGGGGCATAATTTTTTTTTCATAAAACAATTGATCTTAAAAACAAAATATTTGAAACAAAGCAACCAATACTTTGTATCAAAGAGGGGAAAAATGTAAACATGTAAAATTGACTTAACACTTATCACAAATTCAGAATGTCTCAGAACAACCCTGAAATGACTTGGAACAACTCTAAATCAACTCGAAACGTCTTTGAAATGACTTGGAACAACTTTGAATCAACTCAGAACATCTCGATACTACTCAAAACAACTTTGAATCAACTCAGAACGTCTCCAACGACCCTGAAATGACTCGGAACAACTTTGAATCAACTTGGAACGTCTCAAAACAACCCCAGAATGACTTGAAATAACTCTAAATCAACTAAGAACGTCTCGAAATGACCCTAGAACAACTTGAAATAACTTTGAATCAACCTAAAACATCTCGGAATGACCCCAGAATGACTCAAAATAACTTTGAATCAATCTGAAACATCTCAGAATGACCTTGAAACGACTCTGAATGACTTTGAATTAACTTGGAACATCTTGGAACATCTTTGAAACAACTTAGATCATCTCAGAATCATCCCATGACATCGAACAACATTCAAAACCCTATTTCCTCTATTAATCAAGTAATACAACGTTATCTGATTAATTCACATTTCATCATTTCGACTAATTAAATAAATTACATTTATTTAATAAAGTCCTAATCTTATCTTATTTCATCTTGATTAGTCAAATGGCACTGATTATTTGATTACGTCACTAATTCACCTTATTCCTCAAAATTAATTGAATTATTGAATCATAATAATTTAAGTATCACACTTCCCTCCAAAATTTGAATAATTAAATCAAATCAAATCAAACTATTCAAATTGGAAAAAATCAAAATCAAATCAAAATGGAATTAATTAATTAATATTCCTCACCCACTTTTTGATTGAGGAAATCATGGATTGCTAACTAAGCAATCTGATTTTGCTAACTCAACCCTAACTGATCAATCAATTTCTAACCAAGCAATCAAAATCCTAACTAGCCAATCTATTCTTCAATCACCCTAATTGTGCAATCAACTATGCATAATTTCCTCATGTCTAAATCCTCTCAACTCATTTTGACCGTTGATCTAGATATTCTCCAACTCAATCTTGACTGTCAATTCAAAATTACTTTTTCTATATAACAAGCCTTTCTCTTCACAAATGAGAATGAGAATTTCAACTTACCTTATGCAACAAAGTGTTTTCACAATCACCATTGATAGAGCTTCAACCTTTTCAATCAACCAAGCATCAATCATCAAGCTTTTGCGTATAAGCAATGGAGGCTTTGCAGTGATATGAACAACACAACATCATGCAAATACACTCCAACATGGGATGGTAATCACTTCTTGTGTTATTTGAATTGGTTTGAATATCTTAGGATCTTACATTCATTCAAATAGCTTAGATTGGCACATTTCATGAGTGATGGAATATGATAGATTAATTGTTTTGAATTAGATTAGTTTATGATTTCAATTTTTCATTTAATCTTGTTTTTTGTTGTATTTCCTGATGGATTCCTTCTCCGTCACACAAGTATGTAGACAAGAGAGCCATCAAAGGATAGATCACAGTAGATCAGCTAGCAGAAGCACCAATGGAAGATCACAAGCCTCTTACAATAGACTTCCTAGATGAAAGTATATTGCTAATAGAGCAGACAAACCATTGGACCCTATACTTTTACAAATCCCACAATCAACATGGCTTTGGAGTAGGTATCCTATTTATCACACCATAGGGAGATAGTATACCTAAGGCATATAGAATTTATTTCCCCTACACAAATAATATCTCATAGTATGAATCCCTAATCACAGGACTCGAGATGGCTATTGAATAGAGGATAAAAGAACTGTAGGTCTTTGAAGACTTTCAACTAGTAATTAGACAAGTGAATGATGAGTATCAAACAAAATAAGACAAGCTAATTCCATATAAAAGGATGGTGGATAGTTTCAAAGAATATTTTGTCACCATAACATTTGAACAGATTCCTTAGATCAACAACAGAGCAGTTGATGCAATGGAAACAATAGGTTCGCTTCTGGATATTCCGCAAAATATTCCTAAGTATGAATTCCTGGTGGAGCAATTACTCATACCAACGTTCAATATCCTAGAATCAAAATTAGTGTGTGTTGTTGTTGGTCCTAATTCACCATGGTACCAAGAAACATTCAATTACATCCAACATGGTATCATACCACCTAACCTAAGATCAACCCAAAAGAATACCTTCAATCGTAGGACTTCCTGATTCACGATCCTAGGAGATACCTTATATGATCAAAGTTTGGATGGTATGTTAATATGATGTATTAAAACAGAACAAGCACAAACTACCTTACAAGAGGTACACAAAGGTGTTTTTGTGTCCCACTCTAGTAGACCTAACCTAGTACAAAAGTTGTTGAGAACAGGATACTATTGGCCCTCCATGGAACAAGAGTGTATTTAGTATTCCCAAAAATACCATCAATTCCAATAGCACAGTGACCTTGTTCATGCACTCGCATAGGATTTTAGACCCATCACAACACCATGGACATTCTTACAATGGGGATTGGACTTGGTAGGTAAGATTTCTCCTACTTCCTCTAATGGGAATAATTTTATTATTACCGCAACTGAATATTTCACCAAATGGATAGAAGCAATTCCATTAACCTACATCACCAAAAAATAGATATCAAATTTCATTCTGAATTATCTAATTTGTAGGTATGGAATTCTCCAAACCATCATAACAGACAATGGAACCCCATTCAAGAATTAAGACATCCAAGAGATTTGTTCCAAGTTCTCTATCCAACACAGATTATCCATGTTGTACTATCCCCAAGGAAACGGTGAGGTTGAAGAATTTAACAAAACCATCCTGAAGATACTAAAGAAGATTGTTAATGATGTTGGCCATGATTGGCATTTACAACTGAACCCAGGTTTATGGGCTTATCAAACCAGTATTTGAACATCTACAGGTGCCACACCTTTCTCCTTGGTCTTCGGGTCAAAGTTTGTCTTACCTATCGAAGTCTAAATCCCCTCATTATGAATATCCCTAAAAGGAATGGTCAGCAATGAAGAGTATCAGGTATCTATATTAAATTAGTTGGAACTCCTAGATGAAAGGAGTTTGAGCGTACTAAACCATCTTCAGGTTTATCAAAATCAACTCAAATGAAGCTATGATAAAAAAGATCAAAGACAAGAACTTTTAGGTTGGTGACTTGGTACTCAAATAGAATTAGAAGGTACAGTTGAATCAAGATGGAAAAGGTAAGTTTGAACTCAATTGGTTAGGCCCATTCATCATCATAGTAAGCTACAGTTCAGGAGATTATCAGTTGGCTACTCTTGAAGGAGAACCCTTAGTCAAACTATAGAACAAAAACCACCTCAAGAAGTTCTATACTTGAATCACGTCAAAATACCTCAAGAAAAAGGGTAAAAATCCAAAAAAAATCCAAAAAGATAAAGAACCAAAAAAAATCAAAAATCAAGAAAAACAGTAAAGAGAAATAAAACATCATTTGAGTGAAAACCATTTTGTGTCGCTTCTAGAACATGTACCATAGTGAAAACCTGTAAAACAAGCACTATGTGTCCAACCATGGCTTGATAACTAATTTAGTATTGAACCTTGTTGCACCATCTACATTTTTCCCTCCTAGAGAAGGCACTCTTCTCTCAAATTGGGGGTAACTTCTCAAAAATGGTCATGGATTAGATCCTTGAGCATCCTATCATAGTCAAAACAACAAAATAAAAAAACATTCAAAAAAATAAATTAAAACAACTTTGGATTATTCCTTCACTAAGAAATCTAAGATATCAACATTTTCTTGAACCTCATGGCTAGTTCAAGTAAATGTTCTGCAACATATCCTCTAGAAATAGAAGTGGAATATCAATCCAAGTTATCAACGTTATTTTCCAAAACATGTTATGCTTTGAGTCAACACCAGTCAAACTATGTGGTCTTTGCGTGTACAACTTAGGCAAGGCTTATCATCCCCCGAGACCCTAGGTTAGTCCCCTTAGGTGTCTATCATGCTTTATTTCAACTTAGTCAAAAATTCAAAATTCAAAAACATTCACAAAACAGAAAAAGATCAAAACCATGTTCTTATCAAACCAAGTGAACTATGAGCCTCTGTGTGTACAACGTAGGCAAGGCTTATCTTTGATGAGCCCCTGATGCCCTAAGTTAGTCCCCCAAAAATAACAAAAAAAAACATCATAAAAATAAAAAAAATAAAAAAGATCCTAACTCCATCATCACAATCCACAATAAAATTTTCATCCATAATAAACAAATCATCACATTCACCCTTTGACAAAACAAACAAACAAATAGAGCAATCATCAAAAGCTAGAACTTTCAAGCCAATGATAATAATATTTGATTACAAATAGATGAAAACAATGACAAAGCATTTACTACCTGTCTTTTGACAATTCACCGACAGCATCCTAAGATATTCCTTAACGGATATGTTCCTATAATAGACATGATCAACATTTGATAATAGCCTAAAACCTCAAAATAGATATGGAAAGTGATACTGCAACTTTGTTTTATCTTTTTATAGTCTTATCTTTATGTTTTATTTTATTGACTCATTCCTAGGATCTCTCGAGGATGTCCATAAGGATTTAGAGAAGAAGGAATGGGAGCAATTGCACATCATTTTAGTTTGTTGTTTGTAAGATGTTTTTGTGATACTACCATGGAAAATACTTGCTTTATTGAGTGTATGGAAGTTGTTTTGAAACAATTCATGTAGCAGGTGCATGTTAGGTATTTTATACCTCTCTATGTAACTAGTATAAAAAGTGTTAAACACAACCCAACCATATATTTTTTTTAAAAAATTCGTATGTCTGGTATGAGAAAGAATATCCTTTGTATGTCGAGTCAAAGTCCATGCAATGGATACAAAGTCAACTTGGTTATTAATACCCTGGTGCATCATATCTATTTGCTACATCAAAATGGATTGTTCAAGATGCGAAGTCTCTATGCAAAGAAAAAGCAACACTCATCAAGTAACTAACAACATAAAATTTCTATTCATCATCCAACATTTCTTCTAACTAACAGCTCCATCCTACATCACAAATATCATTAGTTCCATATCCATCCTGCATCCACAATATCGTCAATGCATATCATGATGATAATAAAGCAATAAAAATATCATGTATCATGTATAATCAACATCCATCCTATACATAATAAAACATCATATATCATAACAATATATCGATCATCCATCCATCCACATCATATGCATACATCAGAAAATTAGAAAAGTGTGTATAAATCTTACATCATCATCCATAATCATCACAATAACACATAATGAAGTCAAATCGAAGCATGTATATCTCATAAATATCATCATAAAAAATGAGAATGTCATAGTACATCATCAATGAAATATGTGTTATATGATAATACAAAAATATACATATATACGAGGCCTCAGCTGGGCCAATGAATATATATGCAAAATCATGTCTGCAATATAAGTCTCTGAACAAAAACATCATAAAGATCAAGTACAAATATGCCACTGATCTTCCAAAGGAGAAAAACTCTAAGGATCCTAGTTAGGGTGAGGAGAAGCCTCTGGATTAGGCTGTCTAACAGAATGCCTATTGGACGTAGCACCTGTAGTAGTACTCAACTCTCTAAAGTGTAGCTGCCACTAAGCTCTAGGAATGAAGGCATCATAGAGGGTCTAACAATATGTCACCCTCTATAACAATTGATCTCATTCTGCATGGAGGGCATTGCACTCTATTCTAAGAGTATCTCTCTGTTGTAATCACATGTACCTGGGCCTCTGCAGCATGACATCACCCACTCTCACTATCTTGATCTGCCCTCAAGTAGTCCCTCTCCACTATCATAGTAGCAACTTGAGCCTCCACATCCTGTCACCACACTACCTCTACATCCCTCATGGTTTTCATCTATGCTAACTGTACTAATCCATCCCCAGGTGGTGGTGGAGGACCCAGAACCTATCCTTGATCTAGCTACATTGGATCACCCTGTCCACTATCCTGCCTCACCCTTGGAAGTTGCTCAAAAATGATCTCAACATGCTACCTCTCTCCTTGGAAATCAGTAATGCCTGCCCTACCTATTGTAGGAATTCCAGCATGATCTATAAATATCAATGGAATGTGTCATGCCCACCACTGATCAAAATTTGGGGTAGTCCCAAGATCTATTGAACCGACTAGCCAACCCCACCCGAATGGGGCAAGAGCTCTAAAATATACCAAGCCTACATCACGATCAGCCTGTAGACCCCATACTTAGACCTCCCTGGTAGTCCGGCCAAAAAAAGCCTCATAGTGATGTAGAGTGGCAGGGGAAGCAACACCTTTTTCCAATAGCTTCTCTCAATGCACATATCAACTTCACTATTCCTTCCAACAAGTAACTTGATCACCCAACTCAACTCACACACCTAGACATGTTTGAAGGACTTGGGGATGCTATGTACACTCTCAACATGTCAAAACAAGGCCAAATAACCTGAATTTACACTCAATAACTCCCATTCTCTCATCACTCTTACACAAGCCCATGCAACCTTGCAACATTGCCAACTAGGATAGTCAAAATAAAAAATTATTAAAGGCATTAACCAAAAAATGAAATTAGTTTTTAGACTTCTAACAAGATCCCCTACAAGTGCACAAATGCATAGGATCAAACTCCACAAACAGATGATTCAAAATATTGATTTTTCAAGCCACAAGAAGGCTTGATTTAGGCCTGTGTATAGAAGGTTTGACTACCAAGGCACACCCCAACACCCCTAAAGCATTTATCAGGTTCAAAAATTCTCCCCAAGACTCAATAAACACCTTACATCCATTCTATTTACTTAAAATACTCAGAAACCAAAAGAAATGCTTACAAATTATCATTTTCTGGACTGTTTCAAGGTAAAACCAAACCTAGGGCATCACATAACTTTTTCAAACCTCCATTTTTCAATCTGAAACAAATTTCAGCATGTAAAGAAGTCCTAAATCTACCAATCCACCAAGTTTCAGATTTTTCCCACAGTGGAAATGGGAGTTACATCCATTTTGGTGACCAAACCCTTGTTTTGCAAGGTTTTAGACCCACTTTCACTAAAATTGATGTAACTTACTCAATAGTTGATGAAAACAAGCCAAATCACCACCAAAAGAAAGTATACTCTACCATTTTTAAAACCATTCCAATTGGGATCCTGTACAATTATGTACTAGACCGTACCAAGCACGGGAACAGTGAAAAATGCTGAAAAAAATAGAAAATCAGAGTTTTTTATTATATTTAATGCTTCAAAACTTCATCCAACTTCATGCCTCGACCCAATGGAGGATATTTAAACATGTTTTACACCTTCCCCAATTCCCTCAACTGATTTTTGAAGGAGGGAACGATTGGTTTTTGTGTTTACATCATTAATGGTGAAATTACATCAAATTAACAACATGACTACTTTGCATTTTTTGAAGCAACTTTAAATCCTAACACCTATGACTTCTAAAATCATTATAATGGCTTCAAAATAGCCTTATTACATCCTTAAGACCTCAATCTTTCATATCCAAGAAAAAATTTAGTATTTTTCCTTCTCAAGGCTACATGATGACATTTAGTACAAGATTGCAATATTTCACATTTTGACTCCAAAACTCAAAAAATCACCCTATAACATGCTTGATGGTATTGTTAGACCTTATTCATGAAAAAAGACTAAAAATTACTCATTCTAACCTCCTAACCACCTATTTTCATCAAATGAGAAAAAATGGAGGATGAGGTGTAGGTGCTCTTGCACCACATAGGCATCTAGAAAATGACCCTGTCTCTCTCCAAATTGCCGAAAAACCCTATTAGGTAGATATCTCTCAAATAAAGAATGAACACGACCAATGAGCCATCTAGTTTGTCTACAGAATACTAATGGCTCCTGGTCATCAGGCCATGCCTTGCAATCCAAATATGGCCTCCATACAAAACCTGGCATATCATCAAAGACACAACGCTAGTAAGGAAGCTATCCAAAACAAGTATAGTGAAGAAAATATCCATAATGATAAGAATATGGATCTACCGGAGTCCGATCCAAGATACCATCAAGCCGAGCAACTGGGATGTGCTCCCAGTCCTATACATGTAGTAAAGAGACACCAATGGAAACAGATCTCCCTCCACAATACGCAACCTCGTGCATATCTCTATACAAGTGGGAAAGGAGACACAGGCCCCATGCATATCTAGTGTCATGCTCAAACATCTTCTCAATGCACACACCCCAACCAACAGGAAACTATCAACCCCACCTATTAGGAATGATGAGCCCCATAACCAAACCACATATAACAAGTGAAATAGGATTGACACTACCCACAAAATCAAACAAGTTATCTTCGCATCCTGAACCTCAAGATGTCTCACACCAAGAACTTGGTGCATGGTGTGGGTACCCTATCAAATGGAATATGTCACAAGATCTCCGTGAATAGGTATATGGAGGATCCTCCACACATCCTCCAGGGTGATGGTGGCCTTTCCAATAGGTAAATGAAAGGATGAGGTCTCTGAGTTCCACCTCTCCACAAGAGCAGACATCATCCCTTTATGGTATCTGATGGTAGCCATGTAGTAGATATGCCACAACCTAATAGCATCTAAAGAATCTTACTCTAACTCCTGAAACCCAGCGACCAAATCAAACAAATCACACAGTCGTCACTCCCTCAATAAGAGTAGATTAAGAACTACCTACAACCATTCAACCCACGATGTTAATAATTTGTTATGAAAATGAAAAATGCATCTCAAATGGAAAACAAATAGACTTAAAACTTCAAAATAGTCAAAAGCAAATTTTTTTTTAGCAAAAGTGTTAAAGACAGACAAAAGCAGTAATTTTTTTTGTCAAAAGTGAAAAATAAAGGCACTAGCAAAAATTTCAAAAGCGCATATGTATATCAAAAGTGAACAAAACAAAGACATAAAATCAAAAGCATAAAATTCAGGCGAGGGTGAAAAGTAAAATAGAAAATGTATGTAAAATGCACACATTTTGAGCAGGTGCGAGTGAAAAAGTCAAAAGAAAACCAATCATAAACATCAAAAGTGATAAAAACAATGCAAAAGTAAAAAATTCCTAAACCTAACGCACTCAACTACTTTGACTTCATACATTAATTATGCAAATACGAAAACACAAAAATGAGAAATGAAAGGGTACATACCGGGGCACCGATGCCTACAGGCCGTTTGAACTCACAAATTGCATTCGTGCAATGTGGGGCTCCCTGAATCCTCTCCATAGCTCCTTGAAAATCAACAAAACAAGAAATCCAGAGGCAAGAATTTTCTATAGGCTCAAAATGCAAATGAGGTAATTTTAACCCTAATTACCTATTTGAACCCCCAAAACCCTAATTTTTTACCTACAAAACCTACCTAGGTTGAAATTAGGACCTTCTGGGAACATTTGAACTATCAGCGAGAAACCTATAGGCTTAATTTTCCGTCCTCTACGTATTTGAACTTAAATGAGCCCGACCTCAAAAGTAATTTTTTTAGACAACCTCTCAAGGGGGCAGCCCAACATCCTACCATCATTCCACTGACCACCAAGGCACAGTGGGGCATATAAAATATTCTAAATATTGATCTAAACATCAATTTCTTTGAAACAAAGCAACCAATACTTTGTCTCAAAGAGGGGCAAAATGCACACATGTAAAATTGACCTAACACTAATCGCATGTCCTAAATGACATTTTCTCATCATCGACATCATTATCACCAAATATTATTGTATTTCACTTTAAATACATTAGAAACCCTAATTTATTCTATTAATTAAATAATATTACATTATTTAATTAATTCACTTTTTCACCATTTTTTACTAATTAAATAAATTTCATTTATTTAATAAAGTCCTAATCTATCTTTATTCCTCCTAATTAATTACATAACATCAATTATTTAATTATGTCGCTAATTCACTTTATCCCCCTAAGTCAATTAAATTATTAAAACATAATAGTTTAATTAAGTCACTTTTCCCTAAACATGAATAATTAAATAAATTATTCTAAAACATAATAAAAAATAAAAAAATACAACTTTTTTTGTAAAATTAAAACATGATTTGCATGTTCAACTCCAAAAAAGATCAATTAATTAATTATCCCCACCCACTTTCATGAGTGAGAAAATTATGATCCCTCGATTGCTCAATCTGATTGGCTGACTGATCTATCTATTTCCTAACATATCAATCTATTCTTCAATTCCACAGATTATTCCATGTATTTCCTCAATCCCACTGAACACTCAAATTGATTTCTTCAATCACACTAATTACATAATCAAAATGCACTGATTATTCCCATCTAAATCCTCTCAACAGTTTTGAACTGTTGATTAGGATATTCTACTATGTGATCTTGAGCGTTCATTTTGAAACACAAAATATATATAACAACCATATTTCTTCTAAAAAAAAATTGGAGAATCAATATCATTTGCATGACAAAGTAATGCAAAAATCACAATCAACCTTTTCACAAAGCTTCACACATATCTTCTATCAACACACACACATTCTTCAAGCTTTTTCTACACACAATGGAGGCTTTGCATTTATATGAACAACCCAACATCTTCACGAACACACTCCGACATGGGATGGTAAAGTTTTCTTTATTTTTGAATTTGTTATGATTTCTTAAGATTTCATTGTTTGTTTTCAATAGCTTAAAACTTCATTTCATGAGTAATGGGCATGAATCATTAGTGTTTTGTTTTTTTAGATTAATTTCTATTCATTCAATTTGATTGCATAGCATCTTCCCGATTTCCCCCTTACACAAAAGGAGTCTAAGCATTTTGTTTCCAAATATGGCTTGGGAGAAAAAATTATAGTAAAAAGGGTATGAGTAGTAAATATTGGGCCTCATGGATAACCATTTATATTTAAAAACAATAAGAATGAGTGTAAGATATGAGGTAAGAAGGGGTGGACCCATAGCCTCATTTGTCCCTACAACATCCTCAGTTCATGTAACTTCTTTTGTGCATGAAGCATCTCCCATACTCAATTTCTTCTAAATCTCCTACTCCTCCTATCAAGGATGTTCCCATTTAAATCTCTAGTGATGGGATCTATAATTGGCTAGTTTTCATTTTACTATTTTATACTTTTCATCATCTCTTTCTACTAAGTTTCAAGACATTACCAAAACCTTTTATACCTTTTATATACATTTAATCAATTTTAAGCATGTAGAAATAGAAACATGTTATGTTGGTATGCATGTGTATGGATTCATGAATGTCTATAAAATTTAGTAATATTTTTTGTTTTAATTATTATTGTTGATAATAAGGATGCCTTAGGAATAATAGTAACATTTGCATCAAGAAGAACTATCAACCTATGGCAACAAGTTTCTCAGTCTGCGGCATAAGGACTACAGATTGTTGTAGAGAAGAAGTCAACTGACTGGGGCACTACAATTTTAGAAGAAAATGAAGGTGATCATTTACCGATCAATCTGAGAGTCACCTAAATCACTCTTACTTGTTGATGAGACAATAAGGAGGAGTCTAATTGCAGCAGGATTGAATTATGACAAAATTATTACGTGAACACATTTCTATTATGAGTAGTTATGTTGTTGGACATAGAGTATGTATTTGGCTTTTCTACTCCTATTTCAGATAGTTATTATTTTTATTTCAAAACTCATTCCTCTTCCTATCCTTGGGGAAGAGTTGCCATTTTTTTATAAGTTTTTTTTAGTCCAAGAATAATGAAAATCCTCGTAGACCCTATATAGATGGATCTTCCGTCAAGGAGGAGATCTAGTTATCTAGTTATTATTATTGCTAAGTATTTGCAGCAATGTTATGAATAGAATGTGTGTTATTTGAACAAATATCTTTAATATATTCCTATTATATTTTATGTAATATTTAAGTATTAAGATGCAATGAAGAGAATTGATTTGATATCATGATTTGTTGAGTAAGTGAGTGTTTGATAAAATATTTTGGAAGAAACAACTCAAGAAAGGGCCACTTGAGGTACTGCTAGACCACTTTAGTTTCAGTTGTTAAAGTAGATAATGCATTGTGAATTCAATTGGTAGTTTTCAGTTATATGATTTTAAATGCATGTGTTATAATTTATGAGTTGGATTTTGTAGCTTAATGCTTTGTTTCATACTCTGAAGAAATTAGCTAGGTTAGGACATTGTAGTTTAACCAATTAGTAGTTATAGTCTTTAGCACTAGGTACCCATAGCATCCACTTAGCCACTTATCTATCCAACTGGATACCCTCCATATCAAGAAGAAGTGGGAAGAAGCAAAGGTGTCCCTCATAGAATTTTGTCAACACTACCACCAGAAGAAGATGAATTGCAAGTGTAAAAAGTTGGCCAGTATATCTAAGGACAAGCAAGGGAAGCCATAGTTTCATGCCCTAGAAGATGAAGAAGTTCAAGTGTTTTACATTGCTCAATGCAAGAAATGACAACCAAGATAAGGTAAGCCAACAAGATCTCTTGACCTATAATATCTCATTTCAAGGTAGTAATTCAACTTCCCATATTGGAACCCTCAGCCCTAGACCAGTGTATAAAATCCATAATGGCCAATTCCCCAAGCCTCTAATTGGACTCAACAACAACAAGGCATATGGCCACCACATAATTACCATGGATCAAATTATAATTCCTAGTGACCACCCAATAGAACCAATGGCCATCACAGTGGTGATAAGGTCAACAATGGAAAAATTAAAACCTTAATTACCCACAACCACAACAACCCTTGCAACAACAATAGCCTATCATAATGCCAAATCCATCCATGGCTACAACAACACCACCAAGAGTACCTAAATTTCCAGCACAACCTACATCTAACCCCAAATATAAGCCCAACCATCATGCTTATGCTAACAGAACCATCCAATACCCTACTTATGGGGTCGAGGTGAGTGATGTCCACCTCAAATCAGGGAAAATGGTAGTTGGGCCTTCATCTCCTCACATCACAGAGTTGATTGATGAGGAAATCCCAGTAGAAACTATGGACAAACAACCCAAGGAACCTACATCAAATTAGGATAAACCAATAACCATAAGTGCATAACCTGCATTCCTCGAGAGACTAACAGCACAAAAACATCATTCAGAAGCCAAAATTGATCTATTAGGAAATCTTAGATATGTTTTCATAAAGATAACCCTCATATAGGTGATTAAGGAAGTGCCAATTTATACCAAGATAGTAAGATAATTATGCCTCAATAAGCTAGGAAGAAAACATAAGGACCCTCAGACTATGCATGTTTTAGGACAACTTGCAGATATTATGTTAGGAATCATAGTTGTCCCTAAATATGTAGACCTTGGGAGCCCTATTGTGGATGTCAAAATCAATGGCACTCTCATCAAGAATATCTTAATTGACCTAAGAACAGCCATCAATGTGATGACAAAGGAAACCATGAAGCAATTACAACTAATGGAGCTCCAACCTACACCTAATGTGTTACAATTAGCAGATAGGTCTACGATAAAACCAAAGGGAAATATAGAAGACTTGGCGATAACACTAGACTCCTAGGAATACCCTACAAATTTATGGTGTTTCAACCTAAAGAAAATCTTGTAGGGTACCCCCTAATTCTAGGGAGACCTTGGTTGGCTACTGCATATGCCTTCATAGGTTACAAGTTTGGTAACATGACCATTTCCAATGGAAATGTAACCAAAAAGCTAGTCCCGTATCCACCTGTAAAACCACATACATATTTAGAGAAAACTATATGCCCTACCCTAGATGACGATGATCAATACTCATTACAAGTGTTAATGACTATTGAACAAAGTCCTATATTGGAAATCCAAGATGAAGATAAACTGCTTGCAAACATCACACAAAACAACTATGGTAGGAACCCACAACAATATGATGGTTTAACATGTTTGCAATACCCTCTACACAATATAATCCCTACCAATAAATTTGAGTCCATCTCTCATATTTTCCATACCTTATTGCCCCATAATTTCACTCCAACTATAACATTCCTAGATATTTCTTCAATCAAAACATCAGCCCTAACAATTGAGATTACACTGGGTAAGACATTAAATGTAAACAATCAATTGACTACTGTGTAATAGTCTTCACTATTGAAAGTGCTTCAACCAAATGTAGTTTCCTTTGCATGGGATTATTATGATATGAAAGGAATAGAACCAAACCTATGCATGGAAATAATTTACATCAATGATGGCTAAAAACTGGTGAGGCAACCTCAAATAAGAATGAACCCAACTATCTATGACATAGTTAAAGAAAAATTACAAAATTTACTTGATTTAGGGTTCATTTATCCAATCTCTGATAGTCAATGGGTGTATCCATTAGTAATTATACCTAAGAAGGTAGGAAAATGAAGTGTTTTTTTTATTATCTTGAGTTAAATGTATAAACTAGAAGAAACCACTTCCCCCTGTCATTCATTGATCAAGTGCTAGATTCATTAGCAGGAAAACACTATTTTTCCTTCTTAGATGGGTTCAATGCATATAACTAGATTAAGATAGCTCTAGAGGACCAAGAAAAGAAAACCTTTACTTTCCCTTGGAGTATATATTCTTACTTTTTCTTGCCATTTAGGCTATACAATGCACCTACCATGTTCCAAAGGGTAGTATTGAGTATATTCTCAAACTTTGATCATGATTCCATGGAAGTTTACATGGATGAATTTACAACTTATGGGAATACCTATGAAGAATCACTTGATAACTTGGAGAAGGTACTGTAGAGATTTCAAGATCACCACCTATCCTTAAGTCATGAAAAATGTGTCATGATGATGATAGAAGGAGTAGTCTTAGGACAATTTGTGTCCAATAAGGGGATCCAAGTAGACCCAAATAAGATTGAGGTAATATTTACATTGCTTGTACCTCAAAGACAAAAGGATATCAGAAGCTTTCTTGGTCATGTTGGGTACTACAGGAGACTTAAGTAAAATTGTAGATCCACTATTTGTCCTATTATCTAAAGATATGGAGTTTGATTCGACACCTGTTTTAAGAATGATGGTTTTGTCATTGATGTTAATAGGAACTCTACTGAATAATGTTGTCATTGATTTCAACTATGGAATGAAGATATTGAGGATATTGAGAAAATTGTGAAAAGAGGAAAATAGGTTGTGCATGTATAGTTGAGACCTTGAGAAAGTGTTGTAGTACATGGAGTTATTCTTTTGTTGTAGAGTCTGAAGATGAGTTGGAATGAAGTAATGAGCTGAGATGATGTCTTTGGTACTTGGTTTCCAAGTGATTTTGAGAAAATTTAATAAATAGAGTAAATTGTGTTGTGAAAATGTTCATAGTGTGCTTTAGTATTGTGCTTTGTGTTCTTTATGTGTTGATGCTATGCTTGTGCAGATTTTATAGGTTATTCAAGATTGTCATAGGTTGTTATATTTAGAATTTAGGTTTTTGGATTGTTGTATAGTGCGATATTTTTTTACCAGTGTGTGAACCAGTTGTTTAGTGATGTTTTATGTGGTTTGGGAGAAATGTATTTGCTCTGCATTTCTCCGTTGTTTGGATTCAAGTTGTGCAGATTTGGGAAGTTGTTTATAATTCTTTTATATTTCTATGTTCAATTTTTTAATTGATTTGGTGCAGTATAGTGCGAGTTTCATTTATTAGTTGTTATGAGTATAGTATAGTGCAATTAAGGGTTATTAGTTGTTCTAAGTTAAAAGTATTTGTTGATGCGAACTTGGATGAAGTGTTTGATGAATCTTCAGTGGTTCATGGATTATTTTGGATTGAGTTCAAGTGAATTATGTTGTCTAGAACTTTCATCTTGATTTAAGGAAGCGTGTACTTAATGATTAAGGTGTTTTGCATGGGTGTTGGCCGACCTTGTGTTTAACACTACATTCAAGGCTTGTGGAAGCATGTTGAGATATATTTGGGTCCTAATCAAGGATTTATGTAGGTTGCCTTTCGTTCCTATCCATCGTGGGAATGTTTAGGTGTTGACCTATTTTGAATTTGAATGTATAATGGCTAGTGGCCAACATTGGAGAAAGTTTTTGAGGTAGAGCTTGATATAAATATGTGTGGTGTTGATGCAAGAGGAGAACAAAAGAGTAAGAAGTAAGATAGATGTGAGATTGAGTAGAGCAGTGTGAATTTCATGTTAGGGTTACTGAAGGCAGTGAGCTAAAGGCATCCAAAATCATTCATGTGAGACTGTGAAAGTGTGTGAGCAATTATGGTGGTCTCCTTTTTGCATTGAGAAGTTTTTTCTCTATGTAACATTCTTCTTCTATCTTCTTGTATTCTTTTTTTGGTAGTGAGCCTTGGTTGTGAGCCTTTTTTGGATAGTGTGTCTTATTCTAGTAGTGAGCCCCTTTGTATCAATTTTTCTATTGCTTATATTGTGAACTAATCCTCACTGTGGTTTTTCCCTCATTGAGTTTTCCACGTAAATCTAGTGTTCTCTTGTGCATGGTGTTGTGATTTCAGTTTATGTTATCTATATTTTATGTTTAATCAAACTAACAAAATAAGGGTTTAACGAATGCTTGTGGATCTAATTACTGTTGAGGGTTTTGAAGGTTTAATTTGTTACAACTGATTCACCCCCCTCTCAATTTTCTTGTTCATTTCCACAACACCTGCCTATCAACATTCCTTTAAAGCCGTTAAGGAAACACTTACAAAGACCCTATTGTTGAGAGGACCTAACTAGACATTGTATTTTCATATCCACATAGATGCTTTTGATTTTGCAATTAGAGTCATGTTAGGACATAAAGAAGGAAATCTAGAGTATGGCATCTATTACATCAACAAGAACCTTTAGGGGGTAGAGCTCAATTACACATTAACTGAAAAGGAGATGTTACCAGTGGTCCATGCAATCAATAAATTTAGGCACTACATCATAGGGTATTTTGTATTCATTCACACAAACCATATAGCAATCATGTACTTGAGGAAAAAACTAGTATTTAGAGGAATAATTGTGAGATGGTTGTTGCTACTTCAGGAGTTTTACATTACAATATTAGGAAAACTAGGAAAGGCTAATGTAGTAGCAAATTTTCTCTCTAGACTGCCAAAAAAATTAAAAGAGGATATTATGGATGATTCATTTCTAGATGAGAACTTATTTTCCCTCTCTGCATACACCTTGGTATGCAGATATAGATAATTATCTAGTTACAAGGAAAGCACCACCACATCTCCCACCAAGGGAGAAGAGATATCTAGTTTAGAAAAGTATTCCTTATTCATGGGTAGCTAGATAATAGAGCATGGAATTAAAATTTGAAATATTCAACCTTTAACTAAAAAGGAAAGAGAAATCCCATCAAAACTAGAACTCTATCAAAATAGAACTGTATGTAAAAAAACAACCATTTTTCAAAATTCCATTGGTGAATGAGACCTCTTCTTCAACATTTTATTAAACTGGTCATAATAATGCATGTCCTATCTTCATTAAGTTCCTCTAATCAATGATCACCAAGTTCAACTTAACCCGAGGCTTCCCCTGCTTCGGTGTCTAGTCATCCCTTTTGCTATAGGTTCACTCTACAATTGTTGCACTATGGTTCCTTTTGAGTTGCAAACAAGTTAATGCCACAAAAAATGTACACAAGGATAACTATCACAATTAACTCATAGCATTCCATCAAAATTATATGCATTCATTCATATAAACCATATAATAATAATATATTATAATCATAATTTTATCATCATAATTAAGGTTTAAGTCTGCATAATGGATATAAAAGGATAGCATAGTGTAGAAACATTTTTTGGAGAATATGTTTTAAATTATCTTAAAACAGGTATAAAAACAAGAGAAACTAAGCCATTTTGTAGACTTATCAGCCACAACTAGTCATTGCACTATTTGACAAATGGGGGTTGAATTTTATTGGTCCTATATCTCCAACATCCAACAACAAGGAATATATATTTGCATGGACTTATTATCTTAAAAAATGGGTAGAGGTCAAAGCCTTGTAATTTGAAAGAGATGGAAATGTTGCTAAGTTTCTCTATAAAGATATCTTTACAATATATGGGGTTCCTAGGGAAATAGTGACAAACCAATGGCCATAATTTACCTCAGATTTGATCACCAAGTTATTGCAGGAATGTGAGATTAGACATAGGAAATATACACCATATCACCCTCAAGCTAATGGTCAAGTGGATGTCACTTATAGAGAATTAAAAAAACATTCTTACAAAAATAGTGCAACTCCACAGGAAGGATTAGATAGCCAGGTTACTTGAAGCAGTTTGGGCTCATAGGACAACCTAGAAAACAACAATAGGCTTCACACCATATGAATTGGTATTTGGAAAAAAGGCAATCCTTCCAATAGAATTTGAATACAAAACTTTGAGAATAATAGTAAAATTGGGCATGGATTTATCTAAAGTATAAAAAGGAGAGGTTGCACAATCTTAATGCTTTAGACACTAGTACACAAACAACAATATATGACTAAATAAACTACTAAAAATTACATATAAATGACTAATTTCAGTCACGTGACTATTAGTGGTTTATTTGTAGTCATTTATAACACCACCAAATTTATGACTAAACTTTTTTAGTCATTTATTTAGTCATTGATTTTTAGTCATTGATTTGGTCATTGATTTAGTCATTGATTTAGTCATTAATTTAGTCATGGTAGTGATTTATTTAGTCATTAATTTAGTCATATATTTAGTCATTAATTTAGTCATTGATTGTTGTTAATTGGTCATCTATTTAGTCATGGTAGTCATTACTTTAGTCATTAATTTAGTCATTAATTTAGTCATTACTTTAGTCATTAATTTAGTCATTAATTTAGTCATATATTTAGTCATTAATTTAGTCATATATTTAGTCATTAATTTAGTCATTAATATAATCATTACTTTAGTCATAATTTAGTCATTACAAATCAAATATAACTTAATTAATCCTCACAAATTTATGCATATAAACTTCATGTATCATAGATATTAAAATGTTGAAGAAGCACCATGAAATGGAGACTAAAATGCTTGAACAAATATGATTGATCAGACACAAATACAAATAGATTACAAATCAAGAAGAGCCACAACACAATATTTATGAGTGGAGAAAAAACCACTCTGAATTTTTTTTTCATTAAGCCTCATTGGAAAATCAAAATCTCATTGGTTACATTCAATGTCTCAATGACACTATACAACTTACAAACACTATATAAACAAAATACTCCTATTTTCATATACTTATATTGTTTTTCCCTTCCTTAACTGCAATCCTTTTGGAAGGGTAGCGACCTCCTATAGGGGCTCAACCCAATTAATCCCCTTGCAAATCTACAAATTTCTCGCTACTATTGGTTTTGGCTCCTCCAAACTCTTCCTCGTTGGTATTCACCTTTCACTTCTCCAATTTGGAGCTGCAGCCTGAAAACAAGGTTTCAAAATTTGCACATCAAAAACTCTAAAAATTCAAATAATATAGAGGATAAAATTCAAACATTTTCTTTTCCTTTCCCAACTATGACACCCTAAACTTAGGAAAAATATTTAATGTTTCCTAGTTATCTTTTAATTTTTTTAAAAAGATGAATTCATGCAAGACATCAAACAAATAGAAAATATTCAATTAGTGATATACGGCTGCCTTATTCCTGAACAACTGATCAATAGCTTGATTATTGATTGTAAATTTGTAATTGATACACTTGAAAGTGTCCTTCTTGCCTATGTGTGAATGGGAGCTTTGGATGAGGATATGAACATCCATCAAAAGCATATTTGGAATTATATTTTTATCAAATATTGTAGTTGCAAGTTCCACTAATTATAATAAAGATAAATAGTTTTACCTTTCAGCATCAACTAATGCAATTATGATAACTTTTAGAGGATCGATAATGCTAGCCTTTATCATATCAACATACTCACTTGCAAGTTGCAACACAACATTAAACTTATTAATTAGACTCAACATATAAGAAAGAAAAAGAAACTTCAAACATTATCAATTTAGTAAAAAAATCATCAATTTCAAAGATCAAAGTAGCCAATGCTAAGACTAAAAGCTAAGACTAAAGTTTAGTACTAGAGGTTGATAAGTTGTTCTCAACTGATATGCCATTTGGAAAATACTGCCAAAAAAAGTCAAGGCGAGGTCGGTCAACTACATCTTTCACAGCATCAGTTACAACAACAGTTACAAGTACTGAGAACAAAAGCCCTGTCATAGACTCAGATCAAGAATTTAAATTTATCAGTAGCTGTCCTAAATCAACTGAAATAGAAAATCATTTATACAAAGACAAAATGAAAAGAAAATAAGAATTTTATCTAGAATAGCATAGTGTAACTCATTAATATTTCTGTGAAAAAAATAGTACATACAAATTACAATGGATGGTACAACTATTGCAAATATCTAATAACAGTTAACACCCTTCTTGTCAGACATGGAACTATAAATATCTACAGTAGATGTAAGTGGATTCTTTATTCATCGGCTAAAGAAAACACTAAATATAAAAATTGATTCGGTGTCCTGTAAGAAGAAATGTGTAGCAGTAAATGCAATAAAATATTTCTTATGTGAATTTGTTATTACTAAAAATTATAGCATGGAAAGGATATACAAGAAATGATTCCAACACTTACTGGAATGGCCCAAAATGGGACTATGTTTTCTTTGAGAGGATACATCAAGTCATTTAGTATAGTTTTCCCCACAAAGTGATCGAATGGATCTATGAGGCTAATTATGCCAATACTTTCCAGAAGAATGAGAATCACGACCCAGTCATGCTTATGGAACCTCGTCGACTAGAAAACAAGGGACCTTGGCATGTTCAACACATAGCTCTACCCTTCTCTCCTTCTGAATAATTTAACAAATATTCTTGTCATGTAAGGAAATAAGAGAGAATAATAAAAGCCACAACTCAAACAAAAAATGCAAAAAATGAATGCACTTTCCATGTTTAAGCATGTTATCACCCCATCGGTGGGATGTTATGTTATCTTCTGCCGATATGTTCTAGTGCTCCAATATGATTTCATCAGTCTATCAATGGAGCTATGAGGGGAGTTCCCCTAATGTAGTAATGTTAGGTTGATAGTGAATATAAGTTAAGTATTTGCAGCAATACTACTTTTTTAGTTGGATCCTAAAAATGTTGCAACTTATGTTCTTCTCTAAAACATCTGTACGAGGTTCAAATACTAAAGAGATTGATGAAAGATAGAGGAATTAAAAAGATACCTAGATGCTATAGTTGGATATGCTCTAGTAGACATATATGCAAGATGTGGAATTGTAGATAAAACACCTACATTGTTTGACATAATGCCTCAAAGAGATGTCATCTCATGGAATGAAATGATTGATTGCAAAATGTGCACAAAATGGATTTTGCAAGGAACCTCTCAAAATATTTGAATTAATGAAGCACTCTGGAACACATCCTAACAATGTAAGCTTTGCTTGGGTTCTAGGTGCATATATTCATGCAGGTTTAGTGGATGAGAGTTGCACATACTTCACACGTCAGTAACCCTTATTTCATTACAATTTACATATATAGTTCATCATTAGGTGTGCATGGTTGACCTTCGTGCCCATGTTGGATATATTGAGGACACCCTAAACATTATTACTAAGATGCTAGTTAAATTTGTGGTACATGTGGATCATATATGGATATAGGCTAAGTATTTCTAGCAACACTTCTTTTTTAGTTGGATCCTAAAAAATGTTGCAACTTATGTTCTTCTCTAAAACATTTGTATCAAAAATTAAAAAAAAAATTGCACACATATAGGCTAATTGACCCTCTTTGTTTGGATTGTCCCCCAGGTGGGCCCCAAATCAGCTATGCATCAACAAGACTTCATAGTAGGTCTCAAGTTAAATTTCAATGTTACAACAGTTTGTGCTAAGCTTAATCATGATGTGCAAGGTGGTAGGAATGCATGGTTACTCAAGGAATGAAACCATTGTGTTTGTAGGGTAAGTGAATTACAACTGGGTAGGCTAAAAGGCTACAAAACAATTCACAAACTACATTAGGTTGCCGAAATATATGTGGAGGTATAGATGGTGAGGTAGGTTGCAAAGCCAAAAATCCAGCACATGCTTGCACAGTGTAGACATGTTGAGGCTATGGTGAGAAGCTTGCACATTACAGGTCTTGACTTGATCAAATTTCCATTACATGTTTCTCTTGTATGTCAATGAATAGGTGCACAATAATTCTAAGATACCACCTTCTTGTATCGGTGAGTCCCTAAACAAACATAATTTAGCTATCTTATAGATTTCAAGGTATTTCAAAGCATTTTCATATGTAGTGACATGGTTACATTTTGGCATCATTGAAATTGATTGTTCCAAATCAAACATGGGAAAACTTGGATTCAAAAACAAAATTGCAGAAAGTCATTGACTAGCAAAGTTCATGTGTGTAGTGAATAGTATGTAAGTGCAAATTTTTGTAGTTGTGGCAGAAAAATAACTATGAAGTGAGATCAAGTTTTCTTGGACTTCTTCAAACATCTTCAAGAAGCAGTTGTTCCATATCTGCAAGGAATGAGATCATTGATCAACATATGTGTTAGTTCCTTGAATCCAAACATCCTTGTTTCTGTCATGAGAATACTAACTACCATGTCCCACATTTCACATTGATAGACAAGGAAAACCCCATAAAAGTTATTTTTGGGTGAGTGAAGAACCAACCTTGTACAAAATATGTTTTCTTTGATCTCATTGTTACAAAACAAATTCAAGTTGTTTCTCTTATATACTGTAGAATGAAAATTTGTGAGATAAAATTGTGCCAGAATATATTGGAATAGAATTTTAATTTAAGAATTTATAACTAAAACTACATTGTATTATAGCTAATGTGCAAATGATCAATTTATTATCACAAGGAATAGAGATTGATATTAGCATCAAACAAGCCGAATTACCAAATCAATGAATTTCCAATAAAATAGAATATTATTGCAAAAGTAGGACCTACAAAATAGACTACATTATCTACAATAAACAAATGTGGACAATACAAAAATGGTTTATAAATACCATTCCATAAAATAGAAAATGATATTTATTGAAGCTCCTCATAATTAGTTACTAATGAAGGTTGTGGGAAATGAAAAGGCATAATGACTACTTATCCTATGATGCTATTGTACAAGTGTGATAAAAAACTTCTTGTATACTTTTTACAGTGCAATTCCATAGTAGAATAACTTCTACGGAAGTTTAGTAAAGAGATTGATGAAAGATAGAGCAATTAAAAAGATACCTAGATGTAGTTGGATTGAAGGCTATAAACTGGTACATGTTTTTTGTGTAGAAGACAGATCACATCCACAAACATGGCAGAGCTATGCAAAGTAGGAGAAATTGGTTTTGGAAAATGAAGGCAGCAGGGTATAAAGAATCATTTATCTGCCACCATAGTGAAAAGTTAGCAAGTGCATTTGGTTTGTTAAACATGGCCCCTGGTACAACTATTAGAGTTGTTAAGAACCTTCAAGTATGTTTTGATTGCCACATTGCATCTCAAAGGAGAAATTCAATACTTTGAGGGCTCAATTATCATGATGCCCACACCTCATGCACTACAGGACATTCCTTTGGATCATATTTTATGTAGAATAGAGAAAAATCTTCCTCAAATGAAAATACATAATGTCTAGAGAGACCTAAATTTTTTGATTTCTAATACCAATAAAATGGCTAGAATACAACCCATAACTTAGGGAGTCAATCTCCTCAATTTCAATGAACACTATGGGAAAAAAATCAACTCTCAGCTACCATCTTCCCAAGCAGCAACTTGGCATCCAAATCATGGTCTGCTTCTGAAACTATACCCTTACAAGAAAACTCCTTGATCAATAAGAGTTAATATTACTATGCCAAGTTTCCTTCAAATGTTTCCTATTCATTACTTAGATCCACCACCTTAATTTCCTAAACACAAGACAAGATTAACAATTGAGATGCTTTGGCTTTGATGATCAATGATATCAATGGATAGTTGAACTACCAAGGTGGAAGGTGGACCAATCTACCAAAATATACCAGATGTCACCACATGGTTATGCAAAAGCTAATTGATCATCCCTTATAATGCACTCTAACCCCACTCAATTAATGGTCTAGATCAATTTTACATCAATATTAATGGTCAAGGGAGATCTTCTCTTCAACCCAAAATTACTTGAACATCTTTGACTTCAAAAGCCAACCAAGACATGTCGTGTAAACTTATGTTTTTGCACTTGACTATATACCCTTTGATTCACCTTGAAGATCAACAACTTTAGAAAATCAGTAGACTACTAAAGTGTTGAATGGTATGATTTATGAAAGTACCTACATTCACCAAAGTTCATTAGATCACACCACATGGTTTCACCAAAACCATTTGATAAAACTGTTTGATATCTACAGGATTTACTTAAACATCAATCAACATTGAAAGTGAAGACCAACTTGCCCCAAATATTAGTGATTGTGGCCAATTGGTGGATGGCTAAAGTGTTGAGTGGTTTTATTCACCAAAGTGCAAACATCGGTGAAATCCACTAGTTCATGCCACATGGACATAACATATGCACCTAGCCTCCTACTTTCCATCAATGGCCACAATTTGCTCCTCTCAAGATTGACACCTTCAATAAATGGTTGAGGAGATTGGTAGCTCGATTTACTAATATGCTACAATACACTAGATTGTGCCAAGTAGCCACAATGTCCATTGCCAAATAGGGACCCTAACACAAACGTGTTGCACCTCTATCCCAATAAGGATCATACACCTTAACATCCCTTTGAAAAAGGCTCCATATTGGAGATGCCCATGCTAAAAATAGAGACCTTTTTGGCAAATCAATATATGGAAGGCCACAGTATGATTCCAATGGAGAAGGAATAATATTAATAGGTCATAGTGAGTTGCAATATTATTTGTCCCTTATGAATCAACAATTACCAATTGAGAGCCAATTTATCTCAAAATTAGTAGATCATTTAAATGCATAAATTGTCCTAGGTATAGTTCAAAATGCAAGGGAGGCATGCACATGGTTGGGATACACTTATCTTTACATTCGCATGCTATGAAACCCAATTCTATATGGTCTATCTATTGATTCTTTACATAAAGACAATACATTAGAAGAGAGAAGGGAAGACTTTGTAAGCATAGCTGTGATTTTCAATTTAGTACATAGTAATTTTAATATGGTATTGTTAGACAAGTATGACCCTTGAATTTTACTTTAATGGTACTTGTTAGTGCTTATGATAATTGATCTCTTTATGTTAACAAATTCATTCAGCTACAACTATCTTGGAGAAAAGTAATTTGGTGAAATATGATTGGAAAAGTGGACATTTCCAGGTTAATGATCTAGGATGGATAGCCAATTATTACTACATAATTCATGGGACAATGGCTACTTATAATGAGAACTTGAAGCCAACAATGGGTGATATTGAGCTATGTCAATTGTTTTCATTAAGTGAAGAGTTTAAATATATGACAATAAGAGAAGAAAAGAAGATGGAACTTGTAAAGCTCTTAGATCGTGTTCCTATTCCAGTGAAGGAGATTTTGGAGGAGCCAAGTGCTAAGATCAATGTTTTTCTCTAGGCTTACATTTCATAGCTTAAGCTTGAAGGTCTCTCCCTCACATCCGATATGGTGTTTATTACTCAGGTATGTATTTATATTGAGAACTGTTGATTGGTGTTTTCACACACTTTCTCAACATAGGTAATGCGTATGTGCACTATCTCTCTTGAAAGGAAATCTCCAACTACAAGCTGCTGAAAATCTCCCCAAGGTCTCTCAGGTGTCAGGTCATGACTTGCATGGAACTCCTCAGTTGATATTTTATGTTATTTTGTTGGTAATCACAAGGCGGACTTACGTAGCTGGATGCGAGGTGGGTCTTCCAATCCAAAGTTTCTAAGATGGGAATTAAATTGTACTTTTTTGTAGGTTCGAACACCAAACTAAAACTTTGATGTTTTCTTCAAGTTTGGCTTTACAATGTGCAATGAACCTTAGCACAGGCTATTTCTAAAAAAAAGGAAAAGAGCAGGGAAGAGGGAAGATTCTTGGATCTGCAACTAACTGTGAATAGTGATTATGGAGGTTCTGCTATGGACAGCTCCCTTCAAACAGGATTCCACTTAACCAAGAAATCTACAATATCATGAAATTTGTGCTATCTTCAAAGGTCTGCAAATATTTTACCATTCATCCACCATTTACATGCATGAATAAAGATAAATATTTAAAGAGCAGCTTCAAATTTCAGCCCAGGCTAACTTTGCAAAGCCATTTACCAGCAGCAAACAACAAAAAGTATGGGCTGGAAGGCATCAACACAGCAAACATTTCTATAATCACTGAACAACAAGACTAAAATCTACCAAAGCAAGGATACAGCTAACTAAAACAACAATGTGAATCTAACTAAAACATCTAGCAATGGAGATTGAACCATGAAACATGTGGAGAAATCAGAAAATACACCAAGTCAACATATTTTCATTATAAATTTCAGCAGCATGCCTTTACAACAACTCAACTCTCTTTGGAAATGAGAGGAGACCCCTATTTATAGTGCCCAAAAAGCTAAATGAACGACCAAGATTGATTTTCATTGTGTGGCCATGATTCCTTACAAAATAGGGCTTCACCTACCCCCAAATATATCATAGTTTAAAATTACATTCTTGTCCTTTCCTTATTTTTTCCTTTAGTGACAGTACTATAGCATTTTGTCTTTTTCTAACTACTCTTTTTTTGTAGCTATTCCTTCAGTAGCTCTTCATTGATAATAGGGTTTCCCTCCTACTTTTTCAAAGCTGCATATTCCATGAATTTTAGGATGACTGGCTAGAGCTTGACCACCTCAATAATCTCAGACCGCAACATCTGGTAACTCCATTCTTTTGCATTATCCTCAAGATTCTTCCAATCTTCATCATACTTTATGCCCTGGTCCCTGAAATGCTCCGATTGGGCGAAGGCCCAGGCGGTGAAACTCATGAATTCCATTGTTATCTCATTGGACATCCCATCCTCCATCTTCTTCTAAAAATAAGGCTTTATCTTCTCTGGATCCATCTATACTACAGGCATGCCATACCTTGCCATCAGCTTCAGATATCGGGTGCAGTCTACCCTAATTTCCTTGACCCATTTGATGTCCAGATCCACCTTATCCATTATTTGTTTCAAACTCTCCTTTTTGTTATCGAAATCCTGCCTCCACATGTCCATCAGCTAGTTGTCATCATTTTTGAATGCGAGCTCCTTTTCCCATGTGGCCTTCGATAACTAGAGGATGGCCTCAATCTTTGGACAGGTGGAATCATATGTTCTAGGGAAAGTCGATGCAGATCTTCTTCGTGCTCTCCAGAGATTGTTACAGATCTAAGAACTTGTTGGCTATCCGAACATCCCAACTAATACCCATGTTCCCAACGTATAGGACTTGTCAGAACTAGCTCTTCGTAGTCTTGTCCAAGTTCTTTCTCTTCTCTAATTTGTCAATTTTCTCTTTGGACAATAGTTGGGGTGGAGCCATGAATGTGGTAGGCATGTCATCCACTGAAGACCATTGTTGGATGTAATCCGTCAAGGAGGCCACCTGTGATTTAAGTTCGTCCTTCAAGACCTTGTCCTATTTTATCAGGTGCACCACTGTAGCCACTGACTCCTCAAGATGTCCCACCTTCTACTCTTTGGTAGCAGTCCCCAAGTTGATGGTGGAAATATTATAGCTTACACCAGCCTGGCCAACCACAGGTGTTGCTATTTGTGTGGTTCAGGACCTGGAAGCATCCATTGTTATCTTGGATCTAACTTTAGGCTTTTTCTCTTTTCTGGTTGAGATCTATGCTCGGGCTAGGATAGCCTCTAGCCTCGCCCTTGGATCCTTAGGAGCGGGAGTCTCCTTCTCAAGTTGCCTCTCCAACCACTCGGGCATGGCAGACTCTCCTTTTGATGGATCTTGATCACCTTGGCCCTGCCCCGTTTGGACTTCTGTTTGTGCACCTTTCATCTTGGTGTTTTCTCCCTCTTCCTCATCAGAATCTAGGATGAACGTGAGGTGTTTGACGGGAGGTTTAGTAATCAATTTCCCTCGGGGACTTCCTTCTACCTCAACTTCCTTTTCCTTTATTTCTTCAATCTATTCACCCTTGTGCATGTATTCCCCGGGCTGGTCCTCTTCTTTGTCTTCTTCTTCTATAGGAGGAGGTGGCAAAATCTCTAGTTGTTTTTCCCCTGCAGGGATTTCTACATTTTTTGCTTAACATGGTGACTAGGTCATGGTAGTCTTCATGGAAATCGTTGCGGAAGAGTTCTTAGGGAACCTTTGCAGTGCTGCCCTGTTTCTCCTTGAGCCAATGCTGATTTATCAATCTCTTGTAGCCCATCGGGTTGTCGTCCCATGCCACTTTGCCTTCTTCTATGGTGGGAGTTTCCATTTCTTCAAAGGTAGGAATGTGGAAGGTCTTTGTAATTCCCCCAGCCGACATGTCAACTAGAATATTGCCATCTTTGTCAATGATGGTCCTTGTCTCTAGTTGGTAGGCCTACCAACAAGCCATGAATAGCTCAGGGGCAATGAGAGATGGGGGGAAGCCTGCAGCCTTTGTGATTCCACTCTTCCTGATTAATCTAGGATTGTCAATCTTTGGGTGAATTCTAACCCTTTGCTTAAACTCATCAATATCGATGTGGTTGATATTGGTGTCTGTGATTTCCTTCCAGTCCGTGGTGATTTTCGATTGTAGAGGTTCACCCTGGAATTGGAACTTCATCTGGTCTTTATCCTCCTTCCCACGAGGAGTCTTGCCTGATTTATTTCCGTTGTCTTTCTTTGCAGTTCCTCCCGAGGGTCCAACACTCAATTCCATATATCCTGCAAGCATGGACATAATGAGTACAACCCTTTTTAAAAACATTATCGTTAGCCCAAAATCCTATGAACTAAATCAAAGTAGACATCATATGACTAAAATAGTTAAATATTTTCCTTTTAGATGTCATTAATCACTTTTTAAGGGATTTCGGACAATCCGGGCCCAGGGGGCAGAATTCCCTGGCAGGAATGTTGTTTTGAAAGGAGAAAATAGGTCAGGGCGATCTGGGTGGTTTCTCCCATCTTTGCATTTTAATGGTTTGAAAGGCTCGAGTCGAAGAGGGCCGAATTTGAGCACGTGGGTAGGCATTATTTTTCAAATTTGAGGTCATTTAGGTCACTTTTGGGGCTCCCAGAGGTTCAGGCTCATAAAGTTGTCAGGGGTTTGTTGTCTCCAATGGCCTAGGGGAGACGGAGTTCTAGGAACGGACCCGAAACTCTGGGGTCTGAGACCTAGAAGGCTAAAGGATGGCTAATGGTTTGGGCCTGGAGAGGTGGAAAATCATTGATGTCACGTCATTTTGAAACGGAAATCTGGAAACGAAAACCTAGATGGAGTGGCCCGGTGGAGTAGACCCGACATCAAGCTTGGACATTCAATTTTCCATGTGAAGTTTCTCTCAGCAAACAGGAGGGCGGAGCCTAGAGGTTAGAAAGACGAGCGTGTTTTTCCCCTTTTGAACCGGTGAAGGCAGCACAGAATCCCGGATGTCGGAGCCCAGCGAGGGCGAGGATGTTAAAGATTGATGATTTGTTCTTTAGGAAAAATGAAGGCTCGGGGCCCGAGAGGTGGAAGGTCATTGTTAGATGGCCATTATGAAAGGGCTAAGCTGCGACGGAAGTCCGCAGACCTAGTCCCGGGGCCATGACAGAAGGTTAATTTATGAGCACTTAACACCAGACAACGAGATGCGAGGTGGGCTCCGCGGGTCAGGAAGATGGGACCATTCCACCATTTTGGAACGGCCAAAACTTTGCGAAATTCCGGTCACAGAAGTCCGGGGGTTTGGGGTCGGGAAGGAAAAATGGAGGCTGGTCTCAACGATTTCAAATCTTCAACTCCAACAGCAATCGAACGACGGAGGCCCAAGGATTTGGGCCCGAAAGGGGAATCCACCATTTTGGAAAGTTATTCATTTTTGTGATTTCTTGACAACTATGGGAAAACCCGTGCCCAGATGGTACGAACGCCCCTAAGCGACGAACGGCGGCGGCGAAGTTCAGTTCTTGATTGATCTTAGGAGGTTAATTCGAGGGTTTATCAAGATTTCAAAACGTGGGTTTTGTAGGTTTTAGCATGCTCTATCATTTGGATTCATTTTTAGCTTATTTTGTTTGTTATCTTAAGTGTAAAATGATAAAAAAAAAATTGTGTAACAAACGGCGAACTTACCTCGAAAGCCCGAAAAAAGATGAGGTAGGATCAACGACGGAAGGTGTAATGATGATCTGGAATGAGTGGGCTACGAGTGATGGATGGTTGATCTCTTCTGGCAAGCACTCTGACCTCCTCTACAATCCTGACAAGTGAAAATGACAGGTTCAGGTCTAATATTTATACTTCCCTTTGTAATTAATGGCCTCATTTAACACCTGTACGGCCAACCCATTGGTTGGTGAATTTGAAAATAGTGGATGGCGGCAGGAGGTCCAGAGTCCGGGGTCCTGAAGGACGTTGCGAAACGGTTGCTAAAGATTTTGTTTTTAACACCGGTAGCAAGAAGAGACCCGAACTCTGGAGGGTGAAGCGCCGGTGAGGTTTTGCTGCTGGAAACGGTGAAGGACAAAGGGAGTTCTGGGAATGGCGGCCCGACCAATCGGACTAAGAGGGCACGAATGCATACTAGAACTTCACACACATTAAAACCTAGCGGCAAGTGATGATCCGGGACCCAGGGTTTGGGAAGGTGGTAGCCTTCTACCTTTTGGGGAACGATGAACCCCTAGAGGAAACCCAATGACAGAAACCTGGAGGACCGGGTCTGGCAGGGCCCAGAGCCGTTGGCAGAAGGAAAACTACCAAAGAAAACCCGAAAAGCCCCAAGGCTTGACCAAAGATGAGTGGGAAAAACATGGTCACTTTAAGATGGGACTTCGAGGGGACGCTGACCACTTGGGATACAAAAATAGGGGCACGCAAAATGAGGCAGCGATAAAAATGACTCGACAAGGAAAAAAAAAAGAGGGTCCCCGTTCTGAACGGGGCATGTGTGTTGAGGGCACAACAAAATCCTGTGTAGGACAAATCATAACCATTTCATCAATTTATAAGTGGGTGACTTGAATTTTGTATCCTTTGTAATGCAAATGATAACCATTTTCTTCCTTTTTATAAGTGGGTGACCTAAGAATTTTGTGTTGTCCATGAAAATATAAATTTAGCCTTGAGGATGTTGTGCATGTCCACCCTCATACTTTTATTTCTAACCATACAACCCATCCTTAAGTCCTATCTTCTCCAAATCATTCACCTTTTCTAGACAAAAGGAATTTACAATTTGTTATGGAAGTTATTGGATGATGCATGCTATGTAGTTCTAAATACATTTTTTTCTTTGGTTATGTGTTGTAGAGTGCAGGTCACCTCCTTAGAGTACTTTTTGAGATTTTCCTAAAAAGGGGATGGGCTTAGTTAACAGAGAAGGCACTTAACCTGTGCAAGATGGTTGGAAAACGCATGTGGAGTGTTCAAACTCCACTCTGGCAATTTAAAGGCATTCCAAATGACATATTGACCAAAATTGAGAAGAAAGATTTAGCTTGGGATCAGTATTATGATCTTTCAGCCCAGGAGATTAGAGAGCTCATTCATTTTCCAAAGATGGGAAAAACCATTCATAATTTTGTGACAAATTGATTAAAAATGATTGTAAATACCTAGGTTTGAATAGGATTGAAGTGCCTGAACTGCTGATACAAAGCTTCATATGAAGGATTTCTTAATGCAAATACAAGAAGTGGCTAAAAATCTAGCAATTCAATTGGGGGTGGATATTTTTCTGGTAGGATAAGATGTCTAAATGAAACTAGAAAAATAGTCTATGATCCCAGCCATTTCACTAACTCATTTGACTACAAAATCCGACTAAAATGTTTGACGAAATATGTATAATTTGATGTATCGTCGGGTGCTTGTAAAATTTGATGTGAAATTTTCAATTTTTGGAAAGTTTATCCCCGACATTCATCAAAATTTCAACAAACCTGGGGTTCATCAAAATGTTGATTATCAGTTTCATCGAAATTTTTACAAACATGAAAAATAGAAAAAAATCAAATTGTGGCCGACATAAAGAAAAGTGAGTTGCTGATTTATTGCGGCAGTGTTTTGCTCTACTTGAGACAGTTTATGGAGAACTAAGGACGATTTTCTTGGGAAAAATCAGAAAAATTCAAGAAGATATCGCCAGGTTGAGGGTAGTCATTGTCTTTTTGTAGAATTTAGTTGTGAAGTCAGATTTGTAGTTCCAGGTTTGAAAATCATATTTTAAAGCAACATCTCATCAGATTTCATTTTTAGAGGTTTAGGGTTTTGAGAATTTCATGTCCAGATTTTGTTGTGTGGAATCACCATAAGATCACAACCAAGGAACATATTCTTGTGACTGTAATTATGTTATCCATAACTCTATTGGTCATGTGGCAAAGTTGTATTATAACAAATACTGGATGCATTCATGTGTGACCCAAGTTTAATGTGGCTATGTTGTGATAGAAATGGAGGCATTCATATAATGTAGTTAATTCAGGTTGTATAATGTAGGTGTCAGTCATCATTGGGTGCATTCAGGTTGTCTCAAGTTTAACAGGTTAAGATGTAATTATAGCATGATCAAAGAGTGATTACCTCTTGCTGCAATAAAGAGCCTATAACTCTACTTGATATGCAGAATGGTTGTGTTATATCAATTATGTAGTGCATTCAAGCACAACCCATGTTTAATGGGCTATTCTAGAGAGTGGTCAAGATTTTCTAAAACTTATGAATGTTACTTAAAATTGTATAGCTTAACTACAAACCAAGTTTGTTACATACTTGAATGCAATCTTGGGTTACCGCAAACTATAATAATGTGATCTGCTAATAACCATTATGGAAAGTATTAAAGCAAGACCCATGATATATAGGATACATTTCCCTGAACAGGTTTACATACCTTAATGATCAAAAACAAGCTTCCCACACACTCTAGGATACAATCCAAGATCATACCACAACTTTGTCAAGACAACTAATTTTTTGACCCAAGATTTAAGGTTGTTTTTTAATACCAACAGAAGCATTGGTAAGAGCATGATTAGGGTACAAACCCTAGGCCCGTAGAAACATAAACAATAACTATAGCGGATTAGTGAGGTTGAAATCCCAGAAAGATTGAGACATTGTAGGTAATAACAAAATCTTGCAATCTAAAGATTGTAGCCAATAACAAGCACACTATGTAGCTTAGTGACATTTGTAAATAAAATCTACAGTAAGAAGAATGACAGTCACAGATGTGACATTCAAAAAGAGGCTGAGCAATGACAAGATAATAAAGCTCAAACCTTACATAGTAAAGTGGAGATTTTAACAGTGAGTTTCCTTACCCCCTTGCTAACCTTAAGGGTTTTTCAAATGCTTTTGGTAGTGTTAGACAAGGCAAATGCAATCAGGGAATGACTGTCCAAATGAAGTAACAGTGGTAATCATTGGTTCAATGTTTCTTCTTAGCCATTAATGTATAATGGAGGTAGTGGATTGCATGTTTGAGCAGTGTTTTGAGACTCATCAAAGATGGGAGAATAGTGAATAATACCTTGTGGACTGTGAAGTAGTGTCAATAAGGTTGAAGGATCTTAAGAACTACAATACCATGAAACAATGAGTCCCCTGTAGTAAGTAGGAAGTCTATAGGGCATAGTTTGATTTTATAGAAGGATGCTCATGAAAGGAATCTTCAAGTGATAGTGAGTGAGTTGTTTGAGATTGCAGCTGAGGGTGTAATACCCAGTCTTAAAGGAAGTTAGCAAAGCAGTAAATGTGCAAGAAAATAAAATCGTACACAACAAACAATTCACAATATTATCTTGCATAATGCCTTGAGTTTGAAGAAAAAAATATCATTGTATCTTCATGATGAAAGTGGTGACCTTAATGGTTAATCACTGGCAACCATGATTTTAAAACATGCTATTGTGCTTATGGAGGCAACATTCTAAGCAAGGCAGTGAGTGGTGGTTTGGAACAATGGCAGGTATGAAGGACTTGCTTTATATGCATACTATGCAGTCTAGCTTAAAACACCATTCTTAGAAGAGATTGAAGGTGGATTATGGAACTCAAGGGTTACCATGAAAAGGATTAAAGTAAAGACTGATATCTATTTAAAAGCCACGGTCATGAAGATATTAAAGATGTCACATGTAAAACCCTAGTAGCTGGATGGTGTATGGTGAACCAAAGGTTGCTTGCACAATCTCCTAGAAGACCTTTTCACTGTCTCCTTCCTGGAACCTAATACCAATGGGTTCTTGCTAAGCTTGGATGATTAACCAAATCCTGCTCCAACTCTTCTCCAAGAGTTTTCCACTTGTGCTTTACCTTTGGAAGACAAACACCTCTTTTGAAACTGATACACTCTCTCTTGGACTTAGAAGAATCTAAGTTCCAACTTCATCATCTTACTTGAACTACTTGCAGGGGTGTTGGAGGTACTATCATCATGCATCTCACATCCAAATATATCCATTTTGGTTAGTGTTCAATCTTTACACTACCCGCTTTCAAGAAATTGCTTTGGTGAGGCCTAATTTCTAGTAGCCCTTACCAGTCACTTTTCTGCCTTTCTTGCTTAAACTTGTCAAACAACCTATCAAATAAACTTCACTTCCAGACACCCTTTTTAGGCCTTTAAATGTTTCACAGGGTGACAGACCCCTATCTCCTCCATACAGTGGATTCCTACTATCAAGGGTAGAAAGGGCTATTAGGCCTAATTCTTAGGGTTTCAAAGTTCTACTAATTTCTCACACACATGGATTGGTCAAGTCTCAATCCTTCTATTTTCCTTGTGTTAGGTCATGTCCCACCTGGAACTGTACTTT
Organism: Sequoia sempervirens; assembly: GCA_007258455.2. NCBI lineage: Eukaryota > Viridiplantae > Streptophyta > Pinopsida > Cupressales > Cupressaceae > Sequoia > Sequoia sempervirens. Next base: position 258,588,941 of record VDFB02047230.1, on the reverse strand, counting down.
TTCCGTATAGTACTTCCTTCCCCTGCCTAAGTTCTTCACTTTTCTCAATCAAACTCCTAACCGGGCTATCCTAGCTCGCCTAGGGTTTGAATTTAAAAATACTTGCTTGGCTCTTTGGGATTCCTACTACTAAATATTTACAGTTGTTTGGCTCCCCTTCCATATTCAACTAATCTTAGGAAGATCCTGTGGTCAGTGTTTATGGGGGAGCCATTCTAAGTCTAGCTGCTCAAAACAGAGAAAACAAACCCTCTACAACCTAATTTATGAATTCAAAACAACAAATCTACTCTAAGCAACCTAAATGAAAAAATGAAAGTTACTCTAAACTATCCTATGAACACAAATACTGTGCTAAATCAGTATTTACAACGCCTTTGATGCCACTTTTTCTCAAAGTACTCGGGAAAACACAAAATTTTGCAATCCTTTCTTCTATTCCACACAACAAAACTTGATTACAATCAAAAACTCTCTGCTTTCTATGAGCCACACACCTACATAGATGCCTTTGCCACATTTCAAGGGAATTTGATCGATCCCATACTCCTTATTTCAAGGGAATCCAATCCAACTAAGTTGCATGCAACCTAACAATGTTGTCATGCAACTTTGCAACTTATCATTATGTCATGATCCTAAATCTTAGGACCTCTAACTCCTTGATTTTGAACCCTCAACTCCCTCAACTGCCTCTTGGCATCTTCTAACAACAAGGATGTGGTTATAACACATTTAATACCCTACATTCCAACATAAGTTGTCTAAAGCTAATTAAAGCAACATTTAACATCAATGACTAACTAAGATGACTTTAGTCCTAGTGACTAACTCATCACACACAAACAAGACCTTCTAAGGTCCAAATTAAACACACTAATACCTTGACTTGGCTAAGGTCAGGTACAAGCCAAAATTGGACATACCAAACTGGAGTTTAGCCTAGGTGCTCCTGCACCACTGGAGTAATGAATACAGTGCCAAAGAGGATAGTGTGTTGGGGCAGATTTAGGAGATCTCCACATTATCTAATTATAGGGAAATACATCATTTATTTATTTTTTAATTAAAATAAATCATTCTAAACCCTATATAGGATACATTGATACTTCAAAATCCTCTCAAGGAATTTGAGAATATGTAAATATATGTCAAGTAAATACCTAGATTACAAATAGTAGCGAGAACAATGTAAGATTTGTTGAGCAGAGCAGGAATGAGATAAGCAACAATGAATCCTATGCCTCCTTTCACGCACATCTCCTCACCATTCTCTGTCATTCTTTACGGAAACACTTCTCCATTTTGGTGGTCTATGCTTGAAAATAATGTTTTGACAAAGGTTTTAGAGTATGTTTATTAAAATGAAAACTCCATTCTGGTGGGCTATGCCTGAAAATAAGATTATGACAAAAGTTTTAAGGTATGTTTATTAAAGTTTTAGAGTATTTTGGTGGGCTATATTCTTGATTCATTAGATGATTTATTCAAATGGATTGTGACTAAATAAATTACTAACTATTTAGTCATTTTTATTTGTGTGACTAAATATTTTTTAATCAATGACCAAACTAGTAATTTATTTACTCATTTATAGCTGAGTTGCAAAAAATGAGCAGAATTTAGTCATTTTTAGTTGTTGTGACTAAAATTTTTAATCACCTAGTCATTTATTTGCCAAATTCTACTAGTGTGTGCTTCCTTGTGTGATTAGGTCTCTCTCAATGTTGAGGGCCCTAGGGATAAGCTCATCATAAGAAGTGACACATTGCATCTTTAACTAAAAAGATAAATCCATATTGACATTAGCAATGATGATTCTGACTTCTTGCTCCTTAGGAATGGGTCACTTGCTCTTACTAGCTCGCTACCTCCATCCTTGTAGGAATTTTGTGATCAAGTTCTATAACATCCAGAAAGTGCAGAAGAAACAGATCAGAGCAAACATGCAATCTAAATCTAAATGCAATCTAAGTTAAGCAACAAAGAACAAAGGAAAGTAAAAACGTAAGTAAACTGAACAATCTCACCCAATATGTACGTATTTCCATGTATCATCTCGATTTCCCTTCTCCATTTTTCCGTTGTAGTATAATTGCCCTCAAATTTTCAAAGTTCATGCAAGTATAGCCTGTGATAATGATTTGGAAAAACATCGAAGATTCAAGATAGTTGCTCTAAAAGTCATACGATTTTGAGAGAGATTGGAATGAAGAATGACATATCAATTTATAGAAAATTGATTATTCGAACGACAGGTCAGGATCGAAAGATCAATGGACGGTTGAGATCGACTGATTAAACATGCATTCTGATAACTGTCAATAGTGACATGAGTGATACAAATTAGAAATAGAATTAAAGATTAAATAAATGATTTAATCTTCGAGTTTGGTATTGAAAAATAGAAAAACTATCTTTGCATGACAAAGATAAAGATCGATTAAAGCAACTCTTGTTCGAATGCACGCACAAAGTTTAATTAATTAAATAAGAATATTTAATTAATTTGCATGTACATGCAATTGAGTTAGCACTGGACGATTGAATGATTTGACGAAAAGATAACTCAAGAACGCCACTCAGACATTAAATCAAGAATTAACTCAGTGATTAAAATAGATCTTTGAGTCAAGTCAAAGTGAATACTTAGATAATTTGCACAATTATCTAAATATAGAGGAATGCGTTAAAATAGGATTTATGAATTAAATAATTCATTTAATTCAATATTTGATATTTGAGGAATAATTAAATAAATAAGATTTATTTAATTTAATGATGAAGAGGTTTGAATGAATAATTAAATAAATAAAAGAATTTATTTAATTATAGTTGAAGTATAATAAAGAGAATTAAATAAGCATTTATTTAATTTGACAAGAAGGATAAGGTTAATTAGTAACATAATTAAATAAAAAACGTTTATTTAATTAATCATATGGAATAAAGAAAAGTGTGAATTAATTAAATAATTAAGATTATTTAATTAATAGAAGAAATGAATACCTTAGAGAATAATTAAATAATTGACATTATTTAATCATGACCATGAAGAATACGAATTATTAAGAATATTGAAGTCACAAGCTTAAACCAGATTTCGGTGTCTACATTTTCCCCTCTTTGATACAATGTCATTTCGGCATTGTGTCAAAGAAAATCGATAAAAATATGCCTCAGTCATGCCCCGGAGTAAACAGGTGAAGGTATGCCCCCTCAGAAAAATTGACAAATTTTTGAAAAAGTTAGAAAAATTTGGAAATGATCTCGATTAGTCCATTGGATAGCCAGAAATGCGGTGGAGTTGACAGAATTGAGTTTGGAAATGGTATGGATGGGTACGGGTCGATTGAAGTTGGAAGTTGACGTGGCCAGTAGAAAAGAATGCCACCAAAACCCTAGGTATAAATAGAATTTGGGGTAAAAACCAATTCATTTTCACCCACCTAGCTTCAAGAATTGAGATTTTGCTCCGCACCCACAGTGACGATGTCTCATGTTCTGAACACCCACCATTGAGCATACAGGATCCGGACCTTCAGGCGGCCAGCTGACGCAGACCCCCAATATGTACCTCAAACTTGACTTTTGAAATTTCTAATTTGCGCGTGTTTTTATGCATTTAATTATAATTTTAGTTATGCATCATTTTATTAAAACACCGCATGTGAATGCACAAACGACACATTTGCATGTGGATCAACGCATTTGAAATATCACGTAGATAGTTTAGCGTAGGTTTTGTGCGGATCACCGCATTTTTAGTTTAGTTCAACGCATGTGATAAAACACAACTTATTTGCATTTAAAATAGCCGCATATGTCTATTGTTCAATGCATTTGCATTTATTTCAACGCATTTGTATTTCACTTACGCAGTTGCTAATGATAGTTAATTTTTGCAAACGCATTTGTTATTATGCACACATATGCATTTTAAAGTGACGCATTTGACAAATAGTGATGCATATGTGTAATTCAATGACGCATTTGATTTTTCTACAACGCATGTGTAAAACAATGACGCATGTGCAAAAGAATGACACATTTTCAAAACAATGACGCATTTGAATAGCAGTTAATTTAGTCATTTTGCATTAGGATAGATGTTTGATGCTGACATGAGGCATGTATAATGCCATTGCAAGTTGTGTTAGACACCGTATATACGTGAGAGTCGAGACCTACCACTTTTCACTTCCAAGACAGCTTGCGGAGTGCAGAGCGACGTTTCTTATGGCACCTAGGTCTGCTACATGTTACAGACATGCCCCAAAAAGGGGCGAACCGGGGTTTATTGACAGTATTGTGTGAGCGGTGGCACTCAGAGATGTCTTCCTTTCACCTGCCTACTGGAGAGGCTACAGTTACTTTGGAGGATGTCTACAGGATCCTCAGACTTCCTATCAGAGGCACGCAGGTGAGGTATGATACCCAGAGGGGTGTTGCCGAGATGTGCAGATATTACCCTCACGCAGATGTGAGACAGATAGGATTTGATCACTATGAGATTAGGTGGCTTGTGTTGGCCCAGAGGTATAGGCGGATGGACTGTCTAGTTTGTACCTTGATAGGTGGTATAGTGCTTCCTGACCGTCGAGGTCATGGTTTTCCTATGGGTTGGGGGGAGATGCTAGTAGGGATGCTAGAGCGACGGGAGGTATATGCATGGGGTCCCTATCTCCTTGGTATGTTGTATTTTCATTTGCATGATATAGCTTACTAAGAGGCTCAGTCCATGAGTTGTGGTACCACGCTCTTGATGGTATTAGCGTGGGAACACATTGCTATTTTTTGGCCACCAGTGACAGTAGATGTACAGCACGGAGCTCCCTATGCCTTCCGCTATGTAGGGGAAAACACTCAGCACCACATGGGAGATACTAGGTATTTTAGGCATGCCATAGAAACTATAGTTCAGTTTACATGGAGGCCATACTTGGGATGCACGGAGTGGTCATATGAGGATGAGCACTTTTCTTTTTTCTGCCAGACTCAGTACTTGATTGGACGGACTGTTTCAAATTTCCACATTATAGAGTGTCACTTGCCAGATCATGTATTGCGGCAGTTCGAGGAGGTACAAGATGTGCCGAGAGGACGGGCCGAGTTCGCAAGGTCCTCGCGAGAGATTCCTCTATGGGGTCCAAAGATTCCAGTGGCTACTGCTGAGGCAGACATTGATGGATTGTAGGCAGCACTGTGGGGATGGAGAGATGGTCTGACAGACCCAGGTACCACAGAGGATTATGATCAGTGGTGGGTTGTGCAGAGGCCGATTCCCTTGATAGATCCAGATCAGTTGGCACCGATAGAGCAGTGAGGGACAGGACCGCGTGGTAGGCATGGCAGAGGCAGAGGGCAGAGAGGTGGAGGAGGTGGTCGGTGACGTGGTAGAAGAGGGAGGCGTGGACGAAGGGGACGAGGGCCACCATTGTCACCGATTCATGAGGAGGGACGGGGAGAGGAGGATGTGCCCATGCCGTATATTGGTAGAGGTGAAGAGGAGGTGCATGTTGAGATCGACGGAGAGGGGGAGCAGCCCGAAGAGGAGGCCATTCTAGATGTTCCTACAGAGGAGGAGGCAGACAGAGAGGAGGCAGAGATTGATGCCTTGGGCTTGCTAGGTGCCTATCAGGATGATGATGAGGATGACAATGATCATGAGTGAGAGATTCGGGACCAAATTTTGGAGGAGTTGGAGGATGAGGATGGTGTGCCAAGGGTGAGACAAGTTGAGATAGAGGCAGTGGATTCTAACAGTGCCACACTTCGGTCCCAAATTGCATCCTTGGAGGAGCAAATGAGGGTGATGATGTCTGAGAGGGATTTGGTACAAATGGAAAGGGACAGGGCCATCATGGACAGAGATCAGGCCATAGCTCGGAGGCATGACACTAAGCAAAGATTCACAGAGATTAGAGCCTTATGTACTAGGTCGGCTGCTATTTTTTCCAAAGAGTTAGTCAGAGCTAGAGAGAGGGCCACCTATTACAGGGATTTATATGAGACAACAGTTCCTCCAGAGAGACAGGCTCTGAACTTTTCAGAGGCATGTAGTGAGAAGTCTCAGACTAGGACCCACTCCAAGACAGTGATCACAGAGGGTGTGGAGCAACCACGCAGATCAAGTCCATATGACAGGCCCCACTTAGCTCACAGGTCATCGAGTTACCGACATCAGTCATCCACACACTCTAGTCGTGATAGCAGTGGTAGTTTAGGATAGGGACTCTTCTTGTTATGTACCGAGACACTTGTATGATGATTATATAGCCTATGGGCTTCCATATTTATGATACATTATGACATTGTGATATGACACTATTGAGGGATATATATATATATGATTTTGGCGGTGATTCTCATGATATGCATTTCTATTTATTGATTATGCAGTCATTTATTTGTACATGTTATGTTTATATGAGATGCCTATGTGATGGATGATCGTATCTACTTTATGATGTGTTTATGCAGCTTATGATATGTCGTTGATTCTATGTGATGATGTATGTATGAACATCTATGATGTCAATGGATGTTATGCATGCAATGTATAATTATGAGATGCAATGTGATGTTATGTATGCAATTTATAATTATGAGATGCAATGTGATGTTATATGTACAATGCTTTCTACATGTGATTCCATACAGATGTAATGTGATGCATGTATTTACATTTGTTATGTACATGGAATGCTTATGATATGTATTGTATGATGATGCATGTCTATTATGCCATGATGTCCTAGATATGATAAATTCCTATATGTATGTACTTTTCTAACATGTATGTTTATGCAGGATGATTTATATTGTTGTGTGTCACAGGACTCCGTCATAATGCAAGAAAGAAGAACTGTTAGTGCGGAAAGAAAGATTGAGAAATATTTCCAGAAATGCAATAGATGTTAGTATTAGCAATCTTTGATGTTTCACTGTATCACAAAAGGTATTGCACTTTATCATCATTGGGAGAGACTAATACAAATGGATAAAAACACCATGATATGACATAGATCAAGGTGTGCAAGGTCATCCACTTGTTAACAACAGACAGTCGCAGACAAGGATTGTCGTTAACTCATACTAAGGGAAAAAGTTTCCCCAGTCTTTTTGTCAAGACAAACCACAGACAAAAAACAAAGTAAAAGATGAGTCATGAGACGTCATCGCTCCTCTAAATCCTTCATAGGACATCCATGAGGAAACTAGTAACATGACTCAAAATCCAATTGAAAAGACAGTTGACAGACAACAGTCAAAGAAAATAGAATTTTGATACATCATGGCTTCTCTAAATCCTTCATGGGACATCCTTGAGAAAGCTAGTAACATAATTCCAATCATAAAGTCTAATGAAAAGATAAGAGAAATAAGTCAGAAAGTCAAAAATCCAATAAAATATTTGCCAAAACTTAATCTTGTTCATTTGATTCATTTTGATTGATAGAAGGATTGATCGATAGAGCCTATTTGCAGGAGATACACATACCGGATAAGACTTTGAGTCTAGTTTTGATGTTATGACTATCTGTATAAGGCATGACAAAGCCTGGTTTCAAAAAGACATGTATCTTATCAGACGTTGAGTCAGATGTCATTGATGTGATAACCTATGTAAGGCAATGTTTCATTGTTTGACAATGTCTATATGCAGGAAGGACTCATCCTATATAAGACACAAATTGTTTTACCGATATCTACATTCAGGAAGGACTCATCCTGAATAAGACAAAGGTTGATTGTTTCATTTAGAAAGTTGTTTGATTTGACTTAGAGACATTGCTGACTTGTTCACCAGATTGATGCATGACCCGATACGATGTGTGGACAATTGAATGTGTGTGACGAAAAACCCTAAACAATTGACCTAGTGCGGCCTCAGGGGCTCATCGATTGATGGCCTTGCCAACGTTATACACACAGAGGCCTCATAGTTCAAATTGACTTTGATCGACGATATTGACCACAAATAGAAGATGTGTGTGATAGTGAATGTGACGAACCCTAATGGACTGACCTAGTGCGACCTCGGGGGCTCATCGATTGATGGCCTTGCCTACGTTATACATGCAGAGACCTCGTAGTTTGACACAACTAATGACCTTGTCATATAGACATATGGATTGAATCATGATTTTATATAGACAAACCTAAACGGACTAACCTAATGCCTCGAGGGCACATTGGGAGATGGCCTTTCCTACGTCCAGTCGCAAAGGCAACGTAGTTCAAAAAATGTGACTGACTCTTACTCTGTTTTTTGGATTTTTGACATGTTTTGATTTTTTCTTCCTTTTGAAGTTTTTTCGATGTTTTTGTGTTTTCCCAAGTCAGTTTGTGATGTTTTGGGATTTTTCTATGGTTTTACATCTTCAACACAGCCAATGGAAGAACCAATATGACAGACGTCAAGTGTTTTCCCCCATTCGAGTATAAGACCAATTGATTATGAATAGGATAAAATGGGGGATATGAAATGCACTCGATGTCAATCGTTCTAGGTTATGGGAAAGACAACCACTTATTACGAATGGTATGTACAAGCGATGGATGGGAAAGATAAGGGATATGTACAAGGATAGATAGTATGTATAGGGATAAGGAATATGTACAGGGATAGGTAGTATGTATAGGGATAGGATGTAGGTACAGGGATAAGGGATATGTATAGGGAACGCTAGATTAGCATGATAGTAGACAAAGGAGTAGAGTCAACTACACATGATGCCTATTTGCCAGGTTTTCACCATGGTACTTACCCAAAGTGCCACCGAAGTGGTTTTCACTATTGGACGAATTATTTTTCTTTACTATTTTATGGATTATCTAATTTTTTTGGTGTTACCAAGACACCTGTTTGCCAACTTTTCACCTTGGTAACGATTTTTTTGATTTTTTGATTTTTGATTTTATTTTATTTTTGCTAATTAAAACAAGGCTCTCAGAAGCTATGCGTAGAACTTCTTCAGATGAAGACTATTAATTGGCGAGGACAATGGTTCCCCTTCAGGAGTAGAGAGTTGGTATGCTCCTGATCCAAAGGCTTTTGTAACAATATAAGGTCCTAACCAATTTGGTTCAAACTTTCCTAGTTTTTCTCTTTCTACTTGATTCTTCGAGTTCTCCATTAAAACCAGGTCACCAATGTCAAAGTTTATGTTCAAGACCTTCCTATTATAGCTACGACGAAGGCGATTCTAATATGCTTGGAGATGGTCTAGTGCCTTTTGTCTTCGATCATCCAGGAATTCTATCTCATGGATTCTCGATACTCGGTACTCTTCATCATCAATGTGGCCTTTCAAGGATACCCTTAGGGAAGGAATCTCAACCTCAATAGGAAGAATAGCTTCAGAACCAAATACTAGTGAATAGGGAGTGGCACCAGTGAGAGTACGGATACTTGTGTGATAAGCCCATAAGGTAGGATTAAGCTGTAAATGCCAGTCACGGCCAACATCATTGATAGTATTTTTGAGGATTCTAATGATGGTTTTGTTAGATGCCTCTGCTTGGCCGTTACGTTATGGGTAGTATGGAATGGAAAAGTGATGTTGAATATGAAATTCATTGCACAGATGCTGGACTTCTTGATTCTTAAATGGGCGGCCATTATCAGTAATAATGGACTGAGGGACACCATACCGACAGATGATATAGTTCAGGATAAACTTAGAGATCTATGTGCCGATAATGTATGTCATAGGAATGGCTTCAATCCACTTCGTAAAATACTCAGTGGTAGTGATAATGAATTTGTGGCCATTAGATGATGTGGGGTGGATCTTACCTATGAGGTCAATTCCCCATTGGGCGAAGGGCCATGGTGACATTATAGGATGGAGCTCCTGTGTTGGTGCATGTATCAAGTCTCCATGAACTTGGCATTGGTGAAATTTCGTTACAAAGAAATATGAGTCCTTTTCCATAGTAGGCCAATAATAACCCAGTCTCATAATATTTTTGGCTAAGGTAGGACCGCTAGAATGGGAACCACATATACCCTCATGCACCCCACGCAAGGTTGCTTGTGCTTCATTAGAATCAAGACATCTTAGTAGGGTATTATCTAAGGTGCGTCTATATAGGGTGTCTCCGACGATGGTGTATTTGGCTGACTTACGAAGGAATGTCCTACATTGGTTGTTTGACAGGCCAGTGGGTATGACTTCAACATGAAGGTAGTCATATATTTCTTTGTACCATGGGGAATCAGGACCAACAATGTCACACACCATTTTTGAATCTGGGATATCATAGGCTAGGACCAAAAGTTGTTCTACCAAAAACTCAAACTTAGGCATGTTGTTAGGAATGTCTAGAAGTGATGCAATTGTAGCCATAGCATCTACTTCCCTATTTAAAACATGAGGTATCTAATGAAATTCAACTTTGTCAAATTACTCTTTAAAGCTATCAGCCATGTGTTTGTATGGAGCAAACTTCTCATCCTTAGTCTCATAATCATCATTTACCTATCTGATTACTAGTTGAGAATCACCATATACCTATAGATTCTTAATTTTCCACTTGACTGCCATGCATAACCCTATCACTAGAGCTTCATACTCTAATATGTTGTTAGTACATGGGAATGCGATCCTGAATGACTTAGGGATGGAATCACCCTGTGGTGTGATAAACAATATACCAGCCCCGGAGCCATGATTTGTATGTGAGCCATCAAAGTATAGTTTCCATGTTATGTTTGTGTCTATGGTGAATATAAACTCATCAGGAAATTCTGCAACTAATGGGTGATTTGCTTGTAGTGGTGCATCGGCTAATTGATCAGCAATGACTTGTCCTTTAATAGCCTTTCTCTCTACATACTAGATATCAAACTCACTAAGTATCATAACCCATTTGGCCAGTTGCCCTGTTAATGCTGCCTTGCTGAGAAGATATTTCAAAGGATCTATTTTGGCAATTAGCATTGTTTGATGGTTTAGCATATAGTGCCTTAGTTTTTGGGTAGCAAATACTACTACAATACAGGCACATTCAATGGTACTATAGTTGAGCTCATAACCTACCAAAGTCTGACTGATATAATAGACTACCCTTTCATGACCTTCATCATCATTCTGTGGAAGCAATGCTCTAAGTGATGAATGGGTTGTTGTAATATAAAGAATCAATGGTCATCCTTCAACAGGTGGCATTAAGATTGGTGGTGTGAGTAAATATTCCTTAATCAGTTGAAAAGCCTCTCGCACCTAGCTGTCCATGCAAAGGGTACCCCTTTCTTAAGTAGATGTTGAAAAGGATGTGTCTTATCTACTAACTACACTATACATCTTCTAATGGATTGCAGTCTTCCTTGTAATGTCCTTAGTTGACTGAGATTAGTTGGTGGAGGCATGTCTATGATTGCTTTTACCTTGGCTGGATCCACTTCAATGCCTCTTCTAGAAATGATATAACCTAATAGCTTTCCTAACTTGACTCCAAACACACATTTCTTAGGATTGAGTCTCACTTTATACTTCTCCAACCTTTGAAATATCTTGTCTAAAACATGTAGATGTTATGCTCTTGTCTTGGATTTAACTATAAGGTCATCGGCATAATCCTCCATAAGAGTATGTACTAGATCATGAAAGATGGTGGTCATGGCACGTTGATAGGTTGCTCCAGCATTTTTGAGTCCAAAGGGCATAACATTCCAGCAATAGGTTCCCCAAGGACAAGTAAAAGTTGTCTTAGGTTGGTCTTCAGTTGCAATTCTGATTTGATTATATCCTGAAAATACATCCATAAGGGACAACATCTCATAACTTGTTGTCATGTCAACTATCATGTCTATGTTAGGAAAAGGGAAGTCATCCTTAGGACAAGCCTTGTTGATATCTCTAAAATCGGTGTAGATGCGGATGCCCCTGGTTGGTTTAGTGACTGGTACAAGATTGGAAATCCAATCTGCATAGTCGACTGATCTAATGAAACCAACGTCTAACATTTTCTTCAGTTCTTCCTTGACTAGTAAAGCAATTTGTGGATGCATTTTCCTCAATTTCTATTTTACTAGTTTGACACCTAGTTGTAAGGGTAAGTGATGTAGAACAAGTTCAGGATCCAACCCAGGTATGTCTGCATATGACTAGGCAAAATTTATCTATCTCTATGCAAAGAAGTTGTGGAATTATGGCTGCTCTTTTGTTATCAATGACGTTGCAAAATAAACCAGTCAAGGATTCTCTTTTGTACTTATGTTGACTTCTACTGATTCTTCAACGAGCATGGGTGACTTTTCTCATGCAATGGGGAGAATGTTCAAACCTCCATCCTTAGGTGCCTCAAAGAGGTTTTCAACTTCAAATGCATCCTTTCTTTTTACTTTTTCATTGTCTAAAGGTGCCTTTCGGTGTTCACCTAGAGACTCATCCTTTTGATCTTGTTTATTACTTTTCTCATTTTTGTGACTGGAGGGTTGAACAGATTTCCCAAAATATGCTTTTTTTCCCAAGTCAATGGTAAAACTATCCTTGTGATCACCGTTACATATGCCTTCTCGTAATCCCAGGAACTCAACAATTGCTTCGTCATTCTCAAAAATGTCTAAGACGGGTGTGTCTTGTTGGTCCCAATCAATGAGTTGGGGATAGACTAAAGGCATGTCATCGTTGAGGTTATCAAAGTTTAATGGGGTCAAGGTAAAGACTGATTTATTCATATGGTCACAAAATTCTTGTACTAAGTCTTATTTGCTCTTAGGTTTAGATCTAGGCGGATTGATAAGTGGGCCTAATGCCAAGGTTTGATTATCTGAAACAGGTGGCTCAGGTTGCCAAGAGGTAGGATCAAGTGATTCCCAATAGTAGTGTTCAAACCATTCCTCTTTTGTCATATTCTTTGGTGGACAGGAATTCAATGGATTTGGTGAGGATCTTAACATTAAGTCGAGTTCTGCAAATAGCTTGTCAAGGTCCATGGAAGAGGTAGAGGATAGGGAATCCCACTCATAATCATTTGAGTCGGGGGAGTCACATTGATAGTGGTCCAATGTTTCATGAGATGTCTTAATATCTTCTGAAGCACTTAATTCCTCAATTAAGGGTGATGTGGTACTAGGAACGCCAATCTGAATCGGTTGAAACCCTAGCCCTAATCCTTTTGGCCACTGAGAAACAAAGATTGGTTCAATCCTCCCATCTTGATTTAAGCCTAAACCACTCTGTCCATTATATCCCTTCCTCTGCATGATTGTGAAACCCTTTCCATATAGATTTGTAGGAATGTGAGCAAGTGAGAGACGTTCTTCATTATCTTCCTTGTACAACTAGGAAGTGGCATCCTCTAAATCTATGGCTTCTTTGCTTAGTTCACCCCATTTAGTGAAAGTTGTTGTGGGAGGAATGTGTATAGTGACCATAGATTGTCTCCTATTTGATGTAGGTAAACCGTATGACTTAGGAGGAATCAAATGGCTAACACAATAAGATGTCATGTAATACTCTCCACAACCCTTGTCTTGGATCTCAACCCTAGGAGCGGTAGGAATTGAGGGTGAAATAGACGTTCGAGTGAGTCTGGATGGATCAACATAGGGAGATGGATTGGATGATTAAGCCTCTTGGTTTACTGGCACTTGGCGTTGGGGTATCTCTTTTAGATTGGTGCAATACTAGAATGGATATGGGTCACCATCTATAGTTATTTCAGTGCCATTATAAGGGAATTTGAGATATTGATGATACATGGAAGGGACCGCCTTCATGGCATGAATCCATGGTCTACCTAGCAGAAGTTTATAAGGAAGGGTGAGATCCAAGACCTGGAACTTTGTCGCCATTACCGCATGACCAATTCTGATAGGAAGTGTTACCACCCCCTTTGATTTTTGTTCCTCATCATCATAAGCTTTAATGACAATACTTTTGGTTGTGTCTATGCATGCTTCTGAGAAACCTAATGCTTTAATTAGTTTTAAAGTGCACAGATTTAACCCTACTCCTCTTTCTACCAAAACTCGTCTAACTTTGGTGTCATCAACAAGGACTTCTAGATGTAAAGGGTCATTATGGTTTGTCTTTTCAGTTGCGTAGTCTTGTTGAGAAAATGTGGCATGATAATTATTGGTCAAATAGCCCACCATTTCCTAGAAACGATTGACATCAAGATAATTGGGGACCGTGGTGTTTTGTAAAGCCTTATCTAGAATGGATCGATGCTCAAGAGAGATACACAACAATTCCAAGATTGAGATTTGGGCTGGGGTTTTCCCCAACTGGTCAAGTAGGTTATATTGTGACTTGGAAGGTTGTGGTGTTTGTTGTGATGGAGGACCTTGGATAGTGAACTTCGTATGATGAGTGTTGACTACACACTCAGGATTTGTATTGATAGTAATGGTATTGATATTCTCATCGGCGGTGCGAAGGTGGTGAATGGTTTTTCCACTATTATAATCATGCTTGATACTCGCATAGTTGGCTGACATATTGGTCTTAGTACTCGAATTGGGAATAGTTCCTTTCCCATGGTCATGTAGTGGATCAGAAAAGACTTGATGATCAGTGTTTGATGACTTTGGTTTCTGTCCACCAACTTCAATTATTCTCCTTTTGACAAGATCCTGTATGATATTCTTCAGTTGGAGACAATTTTGTAGGTTATGTCCCTTAGTTCTATGATAACCACAAAAGGCATTGTCATCCCACCAAACTGGTTTAAATTGTCTTGGATCATATTGTCTAGGATCTTGCAGCTGTATAAGATTATGTTGTAACAGTTGCTTGAATACGGACTCAATGGGTTCCCCTAAGGGAGTGATCTCACATTTTTGAAACCTCCTTTGTTGTTGCGAACGTTGAGTATTTTGGACCACGTTGGGAGGTTGATTGGCAGCATTAAGCATGTTGGCAGAAGTGTGAGGTCCTTGTAATGTGATGATTGGTCCCGCTTGTACAATTTTAGCGTCAACTACCCCATCATTGGTGACGTTTTTGTTGCGAGACTAGAATCTGTTTGTCATTGGAGGTGTTTTGCAAGATCAGTTTTCTATTGGATGTTGATGCCTTAAGTTCGCCTTTTTCAATGAGATCCTTTTCTATGATAACCCCTTTTTCTACTAGTTCTGAAAAAGATGTACAACAATGTACCCTTAAGTTACTCCTTAGTTTTGCATGAAGGTTTTCCTGGAACATAGTAACTTTTTGTTTTTCAGGTATCTCAACAGGACACCGGCTAGCTATAGTCCTCCATCTCTGGAAGAAAGCGATGAATGTTTCACCTTCATCTTGTGTTGTGTGACACAAGGTTGCTATATTTATCTCGTGGTCTATGTTGAAGGAGAATTTCTCAACAAATTTCTTAGCCAATTCACCCCAAGATCTGATGCCATAGTCTAGACCTAAAACCACTCTAGTGCAATCCCTACAAGACTTCTTGGAAATATTCTCATAAGATACGTGGGGTCATAAGTGACATCTATGCATATGGTAGAAAATTCCCTTATATGTTATATCGGATTTCGTTTGCCATTGTACTTAGGGAGATTTGGTATGACATACCTGTGAGGGAAATGGGTCATGTACAATGATCTATCAAAGGGAAATGGACATATGTCCTTTGTTGAAAAGGATTTCTTAGTTGACACCACCATGTTGTCCATTTGTGTTTGTAGTGCCCGCATTTGTGTTTGCAAGACATCAACCTGGGTCAATGATGTGCTAGGTGGATTATGCAGATTTATGTATGTATTCTGAAATCCAAGGTCTCGTGATGGGTTTCGATTGAACGTTGGTATTTGAGGTGGGTTTGGATTCGGAATGTTAGTAAATATGTTCTGGTCTGGAATCTGCATAAATTGGTGTTGACTTGGGATCTATTTGAACAGATTCTGGGTACCGTGCTGGGAGAAGGGATTCTGATTCAGAATCTGTGTAAATTATTGTTGACTTGGAATCTGGGAGAATGGGTTTTGATTACCCATCTGGGAGAACGGATTTTGATTTGGAATTTGTGTGAATATATTCTGATTGCTGATCTGGGAAGATGGATTCTGATTGCCATATTGGAATGAGGGAATGCCTCCTGTTTGTGTAATCTGTGGTATAGTACTAGTGACTTGAGTACTAGGTATGGCCATCGATTGTGGTATGGTGCTCGTGACACTGGCATTAGGTATGGCTATTGACTGGGATATTGTACTTGTGACACCGAAATATGGTGTAGAAGCTGACGTTTTAGGTATTTTACTCCCAACAAGAGGACCAGAGGGAGTGGATGATGATGCTCCTATAGTGAAATTAAATCCTGATGTCATGCCAGACATACCAAATGGAGACGTATGGACTGTCGTACTCTGTGTAGGTATGCCAGATGGTATGGTTGTATTTACCTGAGGTATAGTAGTACTGATAGTCGTTGCATTTGTCCCTTGTGTAGGTTGAGTTTGTAAGGTGCTAATATTGAATCCTATAGGTAAGGTAGCACCTTCAGCTAGCAATTTGGCTAAGTATCGTTGTCGATCATTTGCTAGGTACTCATCTACAAAAGAGGCAAACTCAGGGTCTTGTGCAGCAGCCTCTCTGTCTTTTGTTGTAATGTGACCTTGAGTTTTTCTAGTGGTGAATTTGTCTAGTAAATTTTGGTGAGGTCTTGAGGAAAATGGATTGATGAATTCATTTGGGTTCGACATCTTTTCTCTCTCTCTTCTGTTAGACCTAGTTTCAACCATGTAAGATAAGCTCAATATGCAAGGAATGCAAAACTATGTCTATGGACAATATGACTCTAGTCTATGTTTTTAGGATTTTCTGAATGCAAAATAAGGAATGTTCTAGGATGACACTAGTCTAAAATGACAATATCCAAAGATGCAAAATCTAAGAAAACTTCTAAGGTAATCAATTTTGTAAACCCAAGACGAAGGGACCAACTACCTAAAGTCTAACCAAGGCATCAATTTAGTTAAGTCAAGGAACCAATGTAGGATGAGGATCAAAGACAAGTTGAGTTTCCTAACTAGACTGATGAGCTAGGAGGACTCTCTGTAGGACAAAGGATAAGATGATAGGACTAGGTTCAATGACATATTTCATTGACACTATGATTTTTCTAGAGTGTAGATGGTAGACCTATCCTAAAGTTTGTAAAAATGACTTTCCTAGAAGTTTAAATCTAATGGTAATATGTACTCAATGATGAACGTAAAACTCAGAATCAGGACAACTATGGGAATGACTACATGAACTTAAAAGATGCAAAATTTAGCAAATCGTTTCATGTTTCTGTTCAAAGTCTACTTGTGGGAAGACAACTAAAAGACTGGTATAACCGTGTTGACTAGACAATGATCATGAATTCTAGTTTTCTAATCAGGCAAATGTGTCGCAGGATTTCACATATGCGGTTAAGTTTCACAGTTGTGGTTTTCTGATGATTAATTGCGAGTTTTTGGTAAATGTTCAGTATTCTTGTCAGACAGATGCGGTTAAATTTCTAATAGATGCAACTCGTAATGGAAATTGTGACTCAAAATATAACATATGTGGTCTTTCGCAAAGCAAATGCGAGCTAATCTGGTAGATGCAACTCTACGCTAAACAGATGTGATTGAAAATGACAGATGCAACTCGAAGTTAAACAGATGGGAATTTAAAAATCAATTGCAATTTTCTGGTGAATAGTTACAACTCTCTGTGTTTTTTAGTGATTTGAGATATAAAACCGATGCTATTTTTTGTGATCAAGTTTTGGCAAATAAAGACAATCATAAGACAAAGTGTTTTCAGTTTGATTTTGGACTCAAAAAATGTGTAAGTTGACAATAGACAAGTACAATCCTAATAGGCCATTAGGCAAAGGGTTTGTATACTTGGTATAGCCCATCGATATACCCCGGATTGGTGATAAACACCTTTCCTTCTCAAAAGTGGATAGCTTAGAAGTTTGGTGGCATTGGCTCCCCTCCATGGCTCATTAACGTCATTCGAGCACACCAACTTCAGATTCTTTGGGTAATGACTTCCCAAGAACTACTATCTCTACTCAAGGGGATCAGTAGTGAGTGTCTTTGGGCATTATACTATACCCTGCACTATACCAAGCAACGACAGAAAATGGTTGGTCTCTAAAACAAAAGGTGTTTAATACAGACATTCCATTCGTAGGGCATGATCCATGCGGCGAGAGTCCCCTTTCGGATCCATCTCGTCGGAACCATACGAGTGATTCTTGGACTTTCCCCAAGAATCCACTTTTATATACCGGCTGGAAGTCCCTCGGGTTCAGGGTGCTACTAGTCTAAGTCGTCCTGGGGTGAGTACTTTTTCCCACCAGAACAAGCTCAAGTTCTAAAGTTGGTAACCATTTCTCTTACACCCAGGATCGCATGAATGCACAAGGGGAGAGGATACTTCGATGTACCAAATCGTGAGGGTAATTACATAGTTCTGCTTTCGCACCAAACACAGTAGACACTTGTTAATTTTAAACCAAACGAAAGATTTGCTACACTACCAAACAATTTGTTTCAAAGAATTAACTAGGGTCTTCAACATGCATTCTGCAAAAAGATTCATTAGTAATTTTCAATATTGTCTTCGTCAATCGTCCTGCAAAAACTCATTAACTCCTCAAGACACACGCTGAAAATAGAAGATTAGCGAAAACAAAACCACAAAAAGGAAACTGTAAATTGAAAATCTAATCCTAAAATATACTAGTCGGATGTGTCCTTTTCTCTGTCAAATGCGTCTCGGTATTTCACCAGTCAATTGTAGCTCATAAAATGACAGATGCGTCAGAATTTGTCAGATGCGTCGTTTCTTATGTTAGATGCGGTTTAGAAAGTCAATTGTGTCGCTTCATCACACTGATGCGTCTTCGAATGTCAATTGTGGCGTTTCGTCAAGCAGATGCGTTGTTTCGTACAAAAACCTTCAAAATGAAATAAAAGTCTACGGATTCACGAAGATGGTGTCTTCATGTCGAGTTCACCAAATGTAACATCCAGAAAGTGCAGAAGAAACAGATCAAAGAAAACATGCAATCTAAGTTAAGCAACAAAGAACAAAGGAAAGTAAAAACGTAAGTAAACTAAACAATCTCACCCAATATGTACGTATTTCCATGTATCATCTCGATTGCCCTTCTCCATTTTGTCGTTGTAGTATAATTTCCCTCATATTTTCAAAGTTCGTGCAAGTATATCCTATGATAATGATTTAGTAAAACATCGAAGATTCAAGATAGTTGCTCTAAAAGTCATACGATTTCGAGAGAGATTGGAATGAAGAATGACAGATCAATTTATAGAAAATTGATTATTTGAACGACAGGTCAGGATCGAAAGATCAACAGACGGTTGAGATCGACTAATTAGACATGCATTTTGATAACTGTCAGTAGTGACATGAGTGATACAAATTAGAAATAGAATTAAAGATTAAATAAATGATTTAATCTTCAAGTTTGGTATTCGAAAATAGAAAAATTATTTTTGCATGACAAAGATAAAGATCGATTAAAGCAACTCTTGTTTGAATGCACGCACAAAGTTTAATTAATTAAATAAGAATATTTAATTAATTTGCATGTACATGCGATTGAGTTAGCACTGGATGATTGAATGATTTGACGAAGAGATAACTCGAGAACTCCACTCAGACATTAAATCAAGAGTTAACTGAGCGATTAAAATAGATCTTTGAGTCAAGTCAAAGTGAATACTTAGATAATTTGCACAATTATCTAAATATAGAGGAATGCGTTAAAATAGGATTTATGAATTAAATAATTCATTTAATTCAATATTTGATATTTGAGGAATAATTAAATAAATAAGATTTATTTAATTTAATGATGAAGAGGTTTGAATGAATAATTAAATAAATAAAAGAATTTATTTAATTATAGTTGAAGTATAATAAAGAGTAAATTAAATAAGCATTTATTTAATTTGACAAGAAGGATAAGGTTAATTAGTAACATAATTAAATAAAAAGTGTTTATTTAATTAATCAGATGGAATAAAGAAAAGTGTGAATTATTTAAATAATTAAGATTATTTAATTAATAGAAGAAATGAATACCTTAGAGAATAATTAAATAATTGACATTATTTAATCATGACCATGAAGAATACGAATTATTAAGAATATTGAAGTTGCAGGCTTAAACCAGATTTCGATGTCTACAAGTTCAATATTCTGATTTTAGGAGTCTTAATGGTTGGAAATCATAGTAAAATCAGAATTTAATAAGTTTTGGAATTAGCATTTTAAAGTGTTTTTTGGGGTCATTAACTTCATACTATCTTCTCTTTTGCAAGGGTGGTTACATGCCAAATTTTTTTGGTGTAAAATATCAGAATTATTAGATTTTGTTACCTGTCTATGAATAAAAATTATTGGAGTGTGAGTTTGATATTTTTTGAAGATCTAAATAGTCAAGCTTGGTAAAGAAAAATCATGTCAGATAATATTAGTCCAGAACAAAATGAAGAGACACTTGATAGATTGTGGGCTAGATTGAAAAGAAAGGGTGATGGGAAATGTTATTGTCCTTGCAATAATTGCAAGGGCTTAAAGACGAGACAACTTTTAATCACAACAGCTGAGAAACATTGTAGGCAGCATGGTCACATTGAAGGGGGCATGATTATCGTCCATTGGTAAGTTGTTCATTATATGTGTTTATATTGATTGAATTTGTAAATGTTTATATCGTTTTAACATATATATATATATATATATATAATCACTTGATCATGATCATGGTTTATTTGTGTCTATCATTATTATAAAGGGTGCCTAGGGTAGATGATATGGATTATCACAACCCAGAGAATGTGGTTTTACAAGCGGACTAACATGGAGCTATGAATATCAAAGATGAAGTTAATGATCCTATGGAAGAAGATGATCATGAGTCGAAAACACAGCTTGAAGATGATGGTATGAATACATTGATCCATGACACATTTAGTGGTAGAGTTGATCATGATGATCAAGATGACTTTCATGATGTTCATGATTTACCTGTACTTGAGAAGGCATATGGGCCCCTTTATGAAGGCTCCCAAACAACTCTTCTCTCTGTTGTATTGTTGTTGTTGAACTTGAAGGTTATGAATGGTTTATCAAACATAGCAATCTCATGGATGTTAAGGTATGTCATATATGTCATCTTTTTTCGTCTATTTTAATTGTTGTTAGTTCATCACTAGTAAATAAAGGATGAAATATGTATTATTAATATTCTTTATATTATCAAATTATTTTTTGTTGTAGATTGATTGGTGAATTTTTGTTACCACCATCAAATATTTTACCTCGCTCATATCAAGATTTATCTGCCATTATGAAATATATCAGAATGGAGTATCAAGCAATAGATGCATGTCTCAATGATCATATTATATATCATAAACAACAAGAATTTGCAACAGAATACCCGAAATGTCATATCAATAGATATTGAACAGATCAACTAACAAAAAAGTGTCTTACAAGGTTCTTTGTTATATTCCCATTATTCCACGATGCAATGATTATTTAGGTGCAAAAGCTTAGCACAATTTATGGATTACCATGCATGGAATAGAAGTGGAAATGACTTTCTTTGAATGCCTCAAGGATGGTTCTACATTTAGGGACATGGAGGAAAAATGGCCACACTTTAAAGAAGAACCTCGTAATCTCATGCTTTCATTGGGAGCGGACGGTGTCAATCTATTTGGAGAGTTGAGATCTATTTACTCGATGTGGCTGATTTTGTTATCAACAATAACATTCCTCCATGGATGTCAATAAAGAGGGAGCACATGATGTTGTCAATGATTGTTCCAAGTATTTGTTTACATCAATTTTCTTTAACGTAGTAGCATCTCATTTGTCTTATTTGTTGCATAATGACTTATATTTTTTTCATTCAATAGTCATGTACATTAATTTATATATATTGCAGTAAAATGGTTATAATAATTATGTAATGTTTATGTTCATTCAACTAGGTAAGTACCAAGTTAAAGATAGGAATGTATATATCGAGCCTCTTATCAACGAGTTACTAAAGTTATGGAATAGTCACTATGTATGACGTCTCTAGACCAATAAGACAAAGACAATTTCAATTCCATGCAATGCTTGTATGGACAATTCATGATGCCCCAGGGCTAACACATTTTTGTGGTATGTTATAACATTCGACTGCACTTTAACAATATTTAATTTGAAGAAGTAGATATCATGCATGTTTTTAAAATAATCTATTCATTATATATAATTATAAAAATTGACATATTTAATCCAATTATATATAATCTTGCAGGTCTTCAAACAAGGGGAAAATTTGCATGTCCAATTTGTGGTCCCAAAATGAAATCTCGTCATTCAACAAGTTTAGGAAAGTAGGTGTTTGATGAGTATAGGCACTTCCTCCATAGAAATCATAAGTATCAAACTAATGAAAAACATATTTTCAATGGGAAAGAGGAGACTACATCAAAACCACGAAGAATGACACCTCACCTATGGAAGTTGGAATATAATAGAATTAATCGTCAAGGTTATACATCGGATCAAATTGTTTATCTATCATATATGATATGTTTTGAATTTATATTTTTATATTGTGTTGTGTTTACTCATGTTGTAATTGACAATGATTTCGTTGTTAATTTGTTTAACTTATATGCTTCATGAAGGTCGTCAAGCATTAATGGTCGGCTTCCACAGGGACTTAAAAGTTATCCCGACAATTAGTAGGTTGCCCTACTATGAGCAGCTACAAATTGTGCATTTGTTTGATACAATGCATATCGGAAAGAATATAACGAAACGCTATGGAAAATATTGAATGGAAGGTATGACAAAGAAAAAATTGTAAAATTTGTAGTGATATTTCAGGAAGCCAATCATGCAATGAAAAATGTCATTCAATTAAATAGCAATGGAGACCAAATTAATATAAGTTCCCTTCCTTGGTTATTAACAAAGTAGCAAAGCAATGTTATAAAAGAAGTAATAAAAAAAATTCAATTTCCAATGTGATTTGCTAAGCAACATAAAACAATATAATAACAAAGAAAGGTGAATTTGCTAGGGATGAAAACGCATGATTGGAATACCTTCATTAAGGTAATTATTCTGGTATATTATATACACTTATTTATTGCATGTACTTTTCAATATATTATGTTTACTACTTTTGGAAAAATAATGAAAAGATCATTTTATAATTGTTGCAGTAAGTTCTACCTCAATCTCTCCAAGACAACTTCGATAACAATATCAAGAAATTTATATATGATCTTGGAAAACACATGAGGTA
>VDFB02047230.1:258485915-258565543 GCA_007258455.2 Sequoia sempervirens | reverse complement strand
TGAGAGTGATGTGAGGGGAAAGGAGAGGCCAAATGAGCTCCCACTGTCATGTGGTTGGCCTTGTTAAGTAGAGAATATTAAACTATTTTCGAAACAAAGAGAAACTCAATAAGGTAATGACCTTTTGAATATAAGAAATGCATCGTTTGAAGCATCAAACCAAATATGCAAAGATGAAAGAAAGTAAGCAATTTTTCACTATGGTGGCAAAAAAATGATTCTTTATACCCTTAATTCATGCTCTGCATCATAATTTGAAGTTGTTTCCATTCCAATGTTCTGAGTTTAGTTTGTTTGTATGGTTTTGTATGAATACCACATTGTGTTGTGTGTGGATTTGGTTTCAAAGCTCGCTTCTTCATTTTTAGTGGTGACATAACTCTAAAATTTGACTTCTTTGCATAATGTGTTAGTGGAAAAATTGACAGCTCAAGGGTTTAGAGGCTTGATTGAGATAGATACACGGATATTTGGATCTTGTTGTTGATGGGAGGCTTCGACTTAACCATGAAATTTTGTACCATCTATAGGTATGCAAAAGTTTCTCTACTTACATTCATTCTTGATCATAAATGTTGTAAATGATATTAATGCTTCAAACTTAAGATTCGTTTCATTGTTATAATGATCAAAATGTTATACTTTGCTATACATTCAAGCATTCTCTTGCCCCTACCCTTTGCTCTCTCCCCCCTCCTTTTAAGAATTTTCTTTGTCATAAAAGATTCACATTTCTGTCTCATTTACACAAATTTATCTGAAGCACTAGGAGTGAATAAAGATATGTAAAAGATGATGGATTATGTCTAAACAACAACTTTCCATCTTATAGCTAATTAAATCCTTAATATTTGAATAGTTTAGAGCTCGAATAATGCTTGTATATGCATGTGTAGCAATAAGGGAGCCTATGTGAAGATTGAAATTTAAAACATCACTTTGGTATTTTTCCTTAGGCAGTGAAATGATATTTTGAGTAATACAAACCTGCACACACATTGATATTTTTTGGCATTGCATTGAAGAAATTTTTTTCTCTTATACCTACCCTCAGCTAGACATGGAGGTACATAATATTGGTTTCTGGGTTTATTCTGTAAGTAATTAATTTCACAGAGGAAGACTAAAATCTTCTTAATGTCCTGTGTCAGGTGTGAAAGCATATGAATCACTTTTTGAAGGCACCATTTTGTATTAATCCAAAAACTAGTTTGTTCTTTTTTTTATGCTCTAGAGATGTAGCTTGGCTCTTTCCTTTGCACTTTTCATCTATTTTGATGATTACAGTAAATTGTCCTCATAATTTTTCATGTAGATTTGTTTGTAACCTTATTTTCTACCAATCAATTTGCAAACCGCTCACATATTAAGGACCATTTCACTAACTTGTAGTCATCCATTACTTTATATGTTGCAGGTTGTGTCTGTGTGCCAATAAATCTTGATGATTGCAAGAACTTTAATCCTACAAGTGTACCCAATCTTTCTCAATTAAAAGTCTTACCTTATTTTATAGTACTTTAAATGGTTAATTGAAGGTGCTTCTTTAGATCTAAGATAGTTGAACCCTGGATTAAAATATGGTATTAGATGGGCAGTATAATGATAAAACTGAGGTCCATTGAACACAAATTTTGAACATAATTTACTGGACTATGAATAGTTTTACAATTATAATTATTTCTCCTTTACCTACCTCTGCATTAATGAAAAAGATAGATCCCTATAAATCTAACCATGAAAGTGTTGAAATCTGCAGTATCTGCAGGACTCTAGAAACTATCAAACATATTCTTTTTTAATGTTTTTATGCTAAGGAATTTTGGTACTTATTCTGCCATAAGCTGAAGGTCTATAATAGCAATGGTAAAATTAATTGGCATGATATTCTGTTTTGTAATTTCAAGCTCAAGTTTGATTGTAAGCTATTTTGGTATTTCTTATCCAATGAGATCATGTGGCATTTGCGGAAGGTGAGAAATGATGATAAATTTAAGGGTAACAAGAGGGTACTTACTGATTCTTGCAAGAGACTCACTTTCTACTCTATTGCTCTACAGGTTTCAACTCTTGTGGAGATCTCAATGGAGAATTTCTTGAAGTCAATAACTGAAGGTGTTGCTAACAATACCAGAGAGGATCTGAGAAGTGGACCTGCCTGTAGGTTGAGCTTGGAAGAGACCGTGTTGTTCCAACAGACATTTGATGAGCTCCAGAGAGCAATTGATGAAGCTACAAGCCCAGAAAGATAGTGTGGCCCCCATCAGTTGGACCCCCAAGGAGAAACAATGGCGAACCTTGATATTGAAGAAGTCAGCAATGAGGAGAATGTAATCAACACTATGTATTGTTTACATTGATTTGAATAGCAGCAACCTATGGTGCTGTTAACAGCAATTTGTATTATCTATGTTGGTTTTGAAAACAACTGGTGCTTTTTGGTTTCTTTCATGTTGTGTAAAGTACTAATACAGTATATTTCATGTTATGGAAA
The DNA here is from genome assembly GCA_007258455.2 of Sequoia sempervirens. Lineage (NCBI taxonomy): Eukaryota > Viridiplantae > Streptophyta > Pinopsida > Cupressales > Cupressaceae > Sequoia > Sequoia sempervirens. The sequence continues at coordinate 258,563,049 of VDFB02047230.1, read as the reverse complement.
TGTTTTGATGTTGTACTGATCCTAATTCCGGATAGGCATTTTCATGATATGTAATGGACCTTAAACTATTTTCAATACAAAAAAAAAGATAGTAGATATTGGAAGTTCATTACATGTCTCATGTATGTGTTAGTATTTTAATTTTGTTTAAGTTGTTCAAGAGCTTGATTAGGTCAAGAATATGTTCTACAAGCTCTGTTCTCTTGACACTGCTCAGCATTTTTCCTGCACATTTTCTCTTCAATCTAGACAATTCTTAACTCCTTCCCTTGTTAGCCCTTGGTTGTTCTCAAGTGTGATGCTTTTTCTATGCATCTTGCAGTTTGTATGTATGATCAGTCATCTCTTATGAAGCATGGATAACCTTTCAATGAATTGTTGTTGTAATTAGACAATTTCCATTGTGAGAATAATCATTTAATTTGTATGGAAGTAAGTCTTTTTCATATTATTTTACTTGGTATTGTAAACTTGTCTTTGCAGGATTCTCTCAGGGGGAACAACAGAACTATGATGATAGGTAGAGTTGTACAACACCATAAATCATTTGGCATTATCAATATATTGCTTATAGAATACTCTGTGCAAGTAAAATGGAATGTGAAATGACAATTGGTCTTGAATTCAAATCTAAATATAAGTACATTATACACAAGAAGATGGAGAATATGAACTATAGAATGGTGAAGGGAATTTGGGCCAAGCTGAGCACAATGATTCTCTAAAAAATTTCAATAACAGTGATAGGGAAGATTGCATGAATGTCTTCAAGAAGAATCTGATGAATTCAAAGAAAAACCAGGTGTTTGACAGAGGAAAGTATGGGCCTTTCTTTTGGGTGGCCTTGAGCCATCATTTACTGAAATGTAATCTGATTTTGTTGCCAAAGGAATATAGAGGATTAAGGGTTGCCAGTGCATGGACAACTCTTGACAATCCTCTCAAAAATTTCTATTCCATGCAAAGTAGTTTAGGAAATAAAAGGAACAGGAATTTCCAGTACATGGACAATCCTAATATTCCTTCTTTTAAAATAAATCTTTCCACGTATAGTAGTATAGGGTCATGCTCATCTCCATTTCCATTCATTCCATCTTGCTCACTGGTCCATCACCTTGAGTTTGGTCTGCTCACCCAGAAATCTGGATCCTTGCAATGATCTCAAAATCATTCATCCCCAGACGAAGCCACTCTTAGAACTGTAAAATTTTGAAAATTTCATGGTTGCACATACTCATTAGTTCCCAAAAATGCCCATACCATAAGCACAATAATCCTCTCTTCATAAATTTTTTTCCTATATTATGTCATGTGATCCCATAGAATTCATCTAACCCTGAGTATTTCAATGTATGATTCATATCAGCAAGAGATGGTGAGGGTCTCCCTGATCCATAAATCATTTTATATTAACGTATATTTTTTGCAGTCTATCGGCAAGAGTTTAGGAATGTCATACTGATATGATTTCATCTGAAGACACATATCGGCAGGATGCAGTTCATTGTCTCAGCGACCAAAGGATCCTATCGGCGAGAAAATCTTCATTGATATAAGTCATAACGAGCACATGTCTGTTATACCGATGAAGCACAAAATGATTGTCGGCGAGACCTAAGTGATCGATGTAAGTCATAACGGGCTTATTTTTGTCTTACCGATCGTGGTACAATTCAGGAGCATCAAAAAGGAATCTGCAATATTCTCAATAAGTTTCCCTAAAAAGTGGGTCCCATCGGTAGTATAGTACCATCGGGGTGAGTTCGAGGAAGTCTTGCCATCCCATCATATCGCTATAGCAGAATTATATCAGTAATAGGACTTAGCGATATTCATTGTCTTGTCGATAACAAGATTCATCGACGAGATTGGCATCATCGGAGAGAGTTATGGAAGTCAAACCGAATATAGCTTTATCGGTAGGAGAAACATTTTGTTTTGGTGATCAGAATTGCCAAAGGAAGGTTCTTGGTAAGATACATGTAGTCGAAGGAAAGTCCTAGTGACCCCCAAAGTCACAGTGATAAGTTATCATTGGTGAGAATCATAGCGATACACTTAAGACTGAAGGAATAATTCTCGGGGAGACTCAGAACGTTGGTATAACTACATGACACCATAGCAACATATGATCTATTGGCTATCGGTGAGACTCAGAACATCGATGAGACTATGTGACACCAAAGCGATATGTAATATTGACTGTTGAAGAGACTCAAGGTGTCAGCGAAACTACATGACATCTCAGCAGGTGTCTAATAAACATGGAAAATGACCGAATAAAATAATTGCTCGAGATTTGAATACAAAGGGACACGACTTGATTGATCTCTCATGATGGTACATTTCAATGAATATTTAAAAAAAAAAATTGTATTGTTTCGTCAAAATTTTGACAAACACAACCGACAAATCACCGAAAAGGTCCGACAAAGTTGCTATAGCTGCGATGAAGGCTTCGTCGTAACTCCTTGTCCATTTCATCGCAATTTCGACGAAGTCCACCGACGAATAACAAAAAAGGTCTGAGGAAGTTGCTTAGCAGAGATGAAGGCTTCGTCGTAATTCCTTGCCCATTTCATCGTAATTTCGACGAACGCCACTAACGAATCACATAAAAGGTTCGACGAAGTTGCTTACTATGACGAAGACTTTGTCGTAAATACTTTCCCATTTTGTCGAAATGGTGACAAACTTCTAGTGTTCTTTCGACGCTTCAGAAGAGCCATTGCAATTGCATTTTGGTTGTAATTCGTTGGTGGATACATGAAGTTTTCATCGATATTCCGACGAACATCCGAGTCATTTTATGATGCCGACGACTGACGAATTTGTGCTGTTATTTCGATGTTTAATTCTTCGTTAGGATTGCGACAAAAAAATAGCAACAAAAATGTTTTCGTCATTTTGTCGCTTTTCTGACAAAGATTTGTCGAATGACTGATGAATGTCCGTCAGAAAATGGTGTCAAATTCAGTAGTGTTTATTAAAGAAAACACAAATAAAATACTGGGGTGGAAGAGGTTTGCGTATTGGGATAGTGAAGCTAAGGTTATGATCATCTTCCACATACTGCATATTCAACATAAAATACTCGTGATTGAGTATAAATTCACCAGCATTGTCTTCCACTATAATCTAGAAAGGTTCAACATCCCCATCGGACCATCACGAGAACATGATACCTTGTCCCACTGATAGAAGATCCTCACACAAATGAAAAAATAGAACCATTGATGCATCGTTGGAACTAGAAGACACATCTAGTCGATAGACCGATAAGGTGGGGGCAGTCATTTCCATTTTTTGTAATGTGGTAAGAGTCATACAGGTAACATTATGTTAGGCTGGGGAACTCTTCTTGGAGGTTCTAAATGATTTTACTCTTTTTTATAAGACTGTGTTGGTAGTGCCACCTAGATCATAGTTGTTTGGTGGGATTCCAAACCCAGACAATGAGGTGCAGTTGTGGAAATCTCATAGAGAGAAGCTACAATCTACCATGATGATTTTGTCGAGCGAATTTATATTAGAGTCTTGCTTAGCATGGCTTAAGACATGTGCAGATGATATTCTCTCTGTAGATAGGCTTGGGAGAAAGTAGTTGCTTGATCTTGTGAAAAGTGGCAAGGAACTTGCAGAGAATGAGACATTGATCAGAGAAACATTGGACAGTTTGGATGCATTTAAAGGGAGCTTGGAATGGCTAAAAATGGTTTTTGGTTCAAATGTTGAGTTTCCATGGAAATGCATGTGTGAGATTGCTTTGAAGCACTAAAAGAGTTTGTGGGATGAACTTTTTGAAAGCATGTTTGTTAGTAGGATGAAACAAATAATAGTTGATGGATTTACAAATATGCGTGAGAGAGTTAAGGTTGGTAAATGCCTTGAATCCATAGTTACATCTTTGGCAAGTTACAAAGATGTTGAAACCCATTTGCACAAATTAACTACTAGTGAGGGTTGGATTTTCAAGAGAGGGGACCTAAAAAGTGTCAATTTATCTGGGTTGAGTTTTAGATTTTTTATGAAAAATGATGAAGACTGGTTTGGTCACCTTAACGCTTATTTTGGAACTGAGGTTAGTCAAATAAAAGATACCATAGATGAGGGGTCCAAGAATATTCTGGAAGACCTCCCAAGTATTCTTCATGCACATAAATCTCCTTCAAGGATAAATGATTTAGCACCTTATTTGCAAGAGCAATGCTTCCATTTTATCTCAACATTGATTGTTGAGATTGAAGAACATCTTGTACATCTTTCAAAAGCTCTCTATCAAGAAATGAAAAATGAGGAGATGCCAGAAAAAATGAACAAGGAGACACTAGAACTGACAATTATAGTGGAAAGAGCACTTTTCTTAGGAAGGCTTTTAGTTGCTCTTAGGTAGAAATTGGTGTTTCTAAATACTATTGTTACCAATTTGACAAAGACAGAATTGTTGGATCCATGTAGAGAGGATACAACATTGAACAACTAGTAGCATATAACCAGTGAAATGAATAAAGTTAGAACATAAGAGACTGCTCAGGCTAAAGGTATAGAATCACAACTGCATACTTCACACTTTTTACTATCTTTTCTTACACTCTTTTGGGTCACTCAATCATTATTATGTCTCATTTTTCCCATTTCTAGTCCCAAAACTCATCACAGGTGTGCCAAGTCACTCAACCTAAAATCCCTTCTATTGTAAAACTTTTTTTCCCCATATTTCAAATGGCTCTATCATGAGGGAATGTGCTAGTGTCTAGTTCAAATTTAAATTCAAATTCCCTCCAAACCCATGAATTCTCACCCTAGTGAGTTTTCTAACAGCTGGTCACTTTATAAAAGAAAACTTAGCACTCAATTGGAACCCTAATCTCTCTCTCTAACATCTTTATCCTCCTCATATTCCTCTACTCCCTGGAAATCTTCATTTTTCCTTTTTTTTGAAGAACATGCACCCTTTTATGCTTTGAAAGGTTCTTGGTGGAGCACATGATGTTTTTAAAGCATGGGTAGACAATTTGGCTATTTTTGTTCATTTTCCAATCTGTCTTTTAAGTGTATTTGCATGTCTTGTGGGGACATGTCTCCTGAAAGTTAAGAGGCATTCCAGAGAAATATCTAGAGAGAGCCAAAACTATCTTGGTCATTTTCTAGGCATATCCAAACCCATCTCCCATTTCAAAATGTGTTTCTATCACAAAGACACATACCAAGAGTCATATTCACTTGATACAAAGTTTACATAATCATCATTTTACAAACTTGAGATAAGAAAAAATGTGCAAATCATTCTAGCACTTTGACAATTATAACACAGTGAACTATGGACATACCTGAATATCATCATTGAAGACAAGGTGAGATGAAGAGTACTTCTCCAACAAGGTAAAGGCATTATGATTAGAAAATTCTTCAAACTGTCATAAGAGCACACATTTCTTTAGTTTCCTTAAGATTTTGTAAGCTAAAGCAATAAATAGCATAATATGGATTAATGCTCTGAAAATCACAAATAATGGATTGATGAATATTCTGCATATATTATTTCTTCCAATGGCTAAACATTGTAGATTAGGTATTAATTGAAGATGAAATTATTACAGAAAAATTGTGTTAGGTATTCACTATCAGTTACAACAAGGAAAATTCTACAGGAAAACTTAGACCATATTCTTAACCCAATTTGACAAAGGAATCTCAAGTTAAAGATCCATTTCAATTAAAATCAGGGGCTCCTCCTGACCTGGATAAGGACTTTCTCTCCATAAGCTTGTTTGACAGCAAACATGAACTCATGAAGAAGGTTGTCATATTCCTTGAGTACATAATATAGTTAGAAACTTGTACTATGTAGACTTGGGCCATAGGACAAATTAGAAAAGTAAAGACAGAAATATTTTCTAGTCAAGAACAAAACCTGGCCTGTAGCACGTCTATGTCTAAGCCCTATGTAGAATTCATCATTTAGCAATGTTCCATTGTTGGTCCCAACATCAATAGTTACTAGAAGGCACTGCTCACATACAAATTTTTAGACTAGAATTGGTGTCATACATGGGTCAGGCTATCATATAGCATAATTCAGATCCAAATTACCCAAAATGCATTTTACTCCAGAACTTAGTGGTACAGGTGCACCCTTGCAAGGTCATGCCTCCATGAGGAAACTTCAAGTTTTTGGTGTAAATATGATGTATTAATGTTGTAATAAGGTCTAAATGGCCACTTTGAGCATGTAATAGGTCCTAGTTAATAATTTTAAGTTTATTGGGCATAAAGTGTAAAAGTTGCAAAATTTGACAAATTGTTGTCAATGCAAAATTGTAAAAATGCAACAAATTGCATGATGATGGAAGGTGAAGAGTCAAGGTAGTTGAAGAATTAGTTTTAGGTGTTGGATTGGCTTTATGACGGCATGTTGTAGCCTCACACATTTTGAGGAAGGTTGGGGAAGGATGTATGAAGAAGATTATTTATCAAAAAACTTGTTATTCTGGTATTTTCCAGTATTTTCATGGATTTTAGGCCACTGTATGGCCATTTTTATGCAAGTAACCTCTCCTCATCCATTTTATATGATAGCCTTGTGAGTATCCTTTAATTTTCATTTTTTTTCATTTAAAACCATTTAGTTTTGTAAGAGTTATGAGTAATTTTGTCCAAGGCGAGTTAAAACCCTTATCTAGGGTAACAATGTGCAATGAAAATTAAGTTTCTCCTATTTGCATTGTTGGAATCACCTAAAAATTGGTGAGAAGGTAGTTTGATATGTCCTTTAAAGGATCCTAGAGTTGCAGAGTCATAGAATATAATTTGGGTCAATTTCTAGCAAGCCCTAGGTCTATAAATGGAGAAAAGATTGGTAAAACCAATGCACAGTGATGTTTTATTGAGTCTTGTTTGTGTTGTATGATCCCATATTGGGTATTAATGCTTTAAATGGATGATAAGATTTATTTATAACCCTTACCTATTAGGGTTTTGTGAATCTGAAATTTTGAGTCCATTCATTTTGAGATTGTCCTATTAAGACAATTTGGAGGACAGTCTTATTAAGGACAAAATTTGTGGATGTTGTCATGCATCTTGAAAGACCATGGAATCATTTGAAAAGGATTTTTTTGAGGATTTTTTAATTCCTTTGAATCAATTTGTGAATCCTTGAGAGATCATTATTGTGGTATGTCAAATTGAATGAACTTTGGAAGCCTAATTAGGCCGGTTGGGACAATCTAATTTGGAGTTTTTCATGTCTGAAATGTTTGACTTGGGAATCAAGTTTGGGTAAGCCATTTTAATGTTGATTAGGGTGTTTTGAAGATTCATCAAGAATTTTTATTCCATATTCTCAGTTTTGGTGCTGTGAAACATGAGTTTTGTGAAGGAAAAGTGAGTCCTAGTTGCAAGGACAAGCAAGAATTGGTTGTGCTCTTGACAAGTTGAGTTTTGGTTGAGAGGTTTGTGGTCATGCATTTCAACACTCAGTGCCAACCTTTTGAAACATACACAAGAAAAGGGAAAAACATTGATACCTTTCACATGGTATCTTACTAGCTAAAATCCATTTAACGAACTAAGATTATGCAAGTTTGTGCATGAGAAGCAATACAGGTAGTACTCTAATAATCAATAGAAACAAGGTGTTCTATGCAACTTAATATTGTTCTAAGTCAAGTTTTATGTTGTACCAATTTTCCAGAATCAACCAGAAATAAGTTACCACTAATAGCCATAGTCATTTGATATATTTGATATATTTAAATGATCAAAGACAGAAGGAAAAAGGTCAAAAACCACTAAGTAACCAAAGAAAAAATTGAAAACATTTTAAATCTCTGGTTTGCATTCCTTTTACAATGGAATTTATCCATGCACCTAAACAGATATTTTGAAAATGCAGCGCAAAAACTTTGAGGTAAGTGGATTGAAGTGGATGAGGTCCAAGCTGAAAATCCATTAATTGACAGTTCACTTGTTTACAACTTTCAGACACACCTTGGAAATACCAAAAGCCTAGTTGAGACCTAAATTCTCACTACATCAAAAGAAGATAGATCTAATAGGTGAAATAACTAAGATATGAAAGTCCTCACCACACAGTGAGAGACCAAGTAACATGCACTAAAATCTAAATGTCCTTGTAGCATAACAAGTTTATCAGATCATTAAGAAAAAAATCACGATAATTAAAAATTGAAAGAAATGCTTGATAGAAAATTAATCAATCCCAAAACATATCAATGAAAACTTTTGAAATTTTAGAGCTTTTTATAGAGATTCTTTAAGAAAAAATCAACAAAAATATTGTATTACAGTGTCACCTAGATGGAAATTGCTAGTTTACTAATGAAATAGAAAGATGAGAGAAAACCATTAAGTAAAAATACCTGATGATCTAGGCGAGTTCCATCAAAAGGGACTTCCAATCATTGTTGAAGATTTCATAAGCTTTTTTCCTAGTATTTGATTAGATATCATTAGAAACTCTCAAATATAATATATATAGGCAGTTCTAACTGTTAATGGCTATTTAACAAAACAAAAAAATCTTGCACTTAAGTTCTCTGGATCCTGAATCTTTCATTTAGTAAAAAATATAGACAATAATTCCACAGTTGTAAAAAATTTATTAAATCAGATATGGCATTCATGTTGAGCATTACATCATGTGAAAATGCAAAATAATATATGATTCATAGTAGCTACTTATGCAGATATGAGAAACAAAATGTGTCACCAAACAAAACACAAACTAAAATATTACATAATGAGCTACTTAAATTGAAAAAAAGTTGCCTGAATGAATGGAATGACAACTATAAATTTCAACAAGATCATATTTTGAAAGCACCCACATTGTTTATCCTACTTCAAGAACTTACTATAGGCCTTTTTCTTTCAAGAGATGATTGTGTTGCTTGCATACTATCAAATTTTCTATTATGCAAGCATTTATAAACTACTAAAAAATGAAGAGATTTTAGTTAAATTTGCATACCTGAAGAGTACTAAGATTGAGTGCAAAAACCTTCTAGTTGTTCCCTTGATGGCCTGTGAGAGAACGAAAAATAAAACTTCCCAACCATGTTCTTGATCCCAACACAACATTTTTTGTAGCCACAACCAAAATAACTAGAAATTAAGGCTCTAAATAATGAAACTCAAAATAAGGTTGGATGTTAATTACATGCTTGTAATTGTAGAAGTTAGGAGTGTGAGTTAAAAGAACAAAGATTCTTTACTGTATGTAGGCTAACATAAAATATATCATGATGAATAAAACTATTAACAATGATTAAATTACCTTTAAAATGATTATGATTTATCTTGATATAAGGTTTTCATACTGTTCCATCTCAATCAGCCATACTCAAAGACTAATTCATTAATTATTTTTTCTTGAAGAATGGTGTATATATAAAAAAAAATCTCCTGAGATGCTCCATCGTTTAACATTAAATTGCTTCTTCTATTGATGAATCTAGATAAAAGTCATCAATTTTCTACTATTGTTTTGTTCATCTCAGGAAAGTCTTTGATTGGGTCCCAAGCCACTTTCTACATCATTTGCTTCTTGTTGACGTAATTTTTGATACTTTCACAGGGGATATTCATACAACTCAAGGATTATTAGACTACATTATAAATACAACTGATGAAATAGGCATGCCTACTTTACCTCGCACTTTTTGGCATCTATCTTGAAATGTTGACGCTTATTCCATTTCTACATCATCTTATCTTAACTTCTTTTTTTAGATGATGTGATCCTTATAGTCTTCATGACATTGGAAAACTAATGGTGACTTTTCAAAAAAAATTATGGTTTTTAACTTTTACTTCCACTCAATAAGCCCTTTCTAAGTTTCAAATTTTTTTCAAAACATAGTTGAGTGTAATCACTACACACTCTGGAAAATAGGTTTATTTTCTTTACTTCTAAAAACTTGGTTTCTCTCCTTGCAAAAATCTTCCAAGCTTATCTCCTTACTAGAGCTTGGCACTTATTCAAAGAAAACTAATTGGACACTTGGTTAGCCATAGTTTTTCCAAACCTAATTTTAGTGTAAGATTTATGACAAACACATTTCTGGAGATAACATGCATCATTAGTTGTGCCTGAGACAGTATTTCTAGCTCTATTTTCATGCATTACCTTTCCATTGGGAAAATCCTCAAATTTGGGTTTGGTTAGTTCTCAATCCAGGTTTGGTGCAAGTACAATCAGGGTATGGACCGAGCCTTTTTTCACTTTTTAGTTTCTTCTTGTTATTTGCTAAGTAGCCCATTTTCCCAGTATAGACCCCAACTTTGAGTCTACTTCAAATCTAGTTTGGGATCCAGGTCGATCCAGATGGGGATTCAGACAAGGGGCATGCTTTTAATTGTGAGTTCATCTTGGATGAACCCGAGCAAACCCACTCACAACAAACACCTAAAGATTCCAAAAAATAAAATTCACTGAAACCATGGCAAGCGACTTACTTAAAAATTCTACCCAAATTGTGTTGTGGTGTCGAAGATGCTGATGATACGTACTTTAAAACCCTCGTCAAAACCTTATTTTTAGGTTGCAGCTCGCCAAATTGGAGAAGTGAAAGGTCAATACCAAAAAGGAAGAGTTTGGAGGAGCGAGAAACCAATAGTGGTGGGGAAAGTAGCAAAAAATTGTGAAAAACATTAGAAAAAATAGCAAAAAATGATGAACATCTAAGATTCATTTAATTGTCTTGCATTGATATGGACACAATTTTATTAGTTAATTTCTATGAATAATATTTTTTTTAAATATTGATGGAATGTCATAATTTTTAGATTTTAGTCTATGGTATAATTTAATAGTTTCAATTTAGTATATGTAAATGAAATGAGTGGTATTAATAGCATGTGTAGTTGAATAATACAATTCTATATCTTTATATGTGGCAAATGGTTTGAATCAATGGTAAATGAATTGAAATTTTCAAGAAGTAACTCTTCTAAAATAAAAAATGTAATGTGTTTCACCTTCATTCATAGAAGATTCAAATTTAATGCACTTCTAGCCAATGCTAAGTGGCAATGGTAGTAATATATACCTAGGCAATTTCTTTTTTATTTATATATGTGTTCATTTAAATTATGTATGTTAATATGTTAGAGAGTATGTGTTGAAGTTAGGGCTCCCTAACATAATGAGTAATAAAAGTTAAAGAATGTAAATGTTAAAAAAAATTATAAAATATGTGAAGACCTTAAGACTGTGCCAAGAGGCAATGCCTTCCACAATAGGTATTTTTGGTGCACCAAGCAACCTAGGCAGCCAAATGGCCTGCTTAGGTAGGGGTTCCATGAGGGGGGCTTAAGCTCTATGGATTATGATCAAATTTGAAAGAAAAAAGAATAGAGTAATATTCATTTATTTAGTCATTAATTTAGTCATATATTTAGTCATTTATTTAGTCATTTTTATTTTTCTAATATTAGTCATTTATTTAGTCATTTATTTGGTCATTTATTTGGTCATTTAGTTGTGATTTTACCCGATGACCAAATTAGTCACTTATAAATGACCAAATTAGTCATTTAGTTTCCAAATTCTACTAGTGTTAGTCATGTGACTAAAATTTTGTCACGTAGTCATTTATTTGCCAAATTCTACTAGTGAGATGAGATATACATGGAAGCCATATACCATATTGAGATTATGCAAAAATAAAGAATGAGGTGGCATGATCATTTTATCAAGACATAATAGTTTACTATAGGAGATATGGCACTACTCTATGACTCAGGTATAAGGATTACAAGGGAAAATTAAAAACAAGATGGATTAGGCCATATGAAATCCAAACTTTTTTCCAAATTGAGCAGTTCAACTCATAACAATTGATGCAGTAAGGTTTTCGCTTTCAATAAATGGCCATTGATTGAAGCTTTATAAATGGCCATTGATTGAAGCTTTATAAATGGCCATTGTAGAAGGATTATTTTTTTTGAACACTACCACATTAATTGGAACCAAAGTTACATAATTCATCAATAGTTACCAGCACTTCATCAGAGGCATTAGTAGATGAGATACCTAGCTCACCTATTGCTATTTCCTAGGTATAATTGTACTACATGTATTAGATGAATACAAATGCATAGGTGACATTCAGAACTCTTCATTTTTTGAACTTACAATAGAGCTCACAAGACCTACAGCATTTCTCCAAGGCGTAACATTCAAAAGGGACCTATTTCTTCAACAACCCATAGCACTTTCACAACCATCATATCACTTGTGCCTGTAGCAAATATCATTCATTTTCATTTCATCTAAAATTCTTCATACCACAACACGTAGCATTCAATATTCACTTTTCAAATTTCACTATTCATTTCATCCCACATACTTTCCACAATCTTTTTCTCACCACTACCACTTTCTTGCCACGTGCTATGCTCAAACTGAAGTTATTTTTCCCACGACCACTTGTAGTCCCTATCCATCGCCTCAAATCATTTCAAATATTTTCCCATGTTGCATGATGACATTCAAAAAATTCACACTCAACATCCTTCACTTCACAACATGTCAACAAGTACCTATCACATTAACTCTCATAATTACATTCAAGCTTGCTAATTTTATAAATATTTATCATTCATTCACACATTTCAACTTCATGTTTCAAATTACACTGCTTAAAATTTATTACCTACACCCTTTCCATACCTTCTAATTTAGGATAATTAGCATCCTTAGTTGGGGGAGAGGTATCCAAAAGGCCTTAGTTATTTTCAATTTTCTACCTTTCAATTTTTTGCCATTATGAAGAGAGTAAAGAAATATCCAAAGGAAAATTCTGTGATCAAGCATAGAGTATAGAAAGGAAACACTAGAATTGAGTGAATACATAGAGAAAAGCAAAAAAAAAAAAAACTGGTGACATTATAATGGGAGGTGATATAGTAAGGAGAGAGCCCTCAACTCATAATTTTTTTGCTAGAGGACGAGTAATTCTTACCTATCTTCTAGTAGGTAGGCTAGCTATATTATTTCCTTAGACTCACAAAATACAATGAACTCATGACCAAACAATTATGAGGGGATTAAGGGTAGATGTATTAGAGGTGGCCATAGCAAAGGTGTGAGGTCTTCCAAGGGTTGGAGAAGAATTTCCAATCAGGTCAAACATAATCATAGCCAAAAATGAATTCTCCTTACCTGGAGAGAATTTGAATTCCTCCTCACAAGGTACAAAACATCTATCTTTACTGGTTGTGGGCCACTTTAGCTGCACACATTATCAGATATTTAACTTGTGATGTCCAAGATAATCATTATTATACACAATGTATTTTAAGTTGCTCAATAATTTACGCCATCAGAGGTTGGTAAACGTTCCAAATTTTTTGTATAATTTGTTAAAAAGGATGTCATAAAAATATAAGAGAAAAAGGAATCAATCGGCTTTGTCTCATTTCTGTTTAGTCACTTTGCTTGTTAAAAGAAGTCTTAGTGTTCAGTTTCCCAATGTATCTTGGGAAGATTTTCTAAACAACAACAATATAAACAAATTTATTCCAATAAAAAATGTAGAAGAAAGGGGTTAGAAACAAGTAGAATAACCTCCTATGGCTACAATAGAGGGAGAAATACCCTTTGGTTCCCCTACTGCAACACCTACCTGCAGCACAGAGGGACCTGAAGAGTAGGGACTATAAGAAACTTAACCTATAGCCTCTTCTAAGCAGCTCGTAGCGGAAGAAGATGTAGAAACCTTACCTTCTACTAAAATCCCACCAAATCCAAATAAAAGGAAAAATGTGGCCTTTGCCTCTACATCTGTGAAGAAGCAAAAAAGGGCCACACAACCAAGAAGGCGATCACATCGCCTAAAAAGGAAAGGGCCAATGAAAGGGAAAGCTAAAAATCCAAAAGAAGATATTTTAATGATTGATACTGATACAAATTTTGAGGAAATTATTCTTGAAAGTGATAAAATAACACCCATTGTGCAACCCCTGTATATGAGCAACACTTAAGACTCATATTCAGAAGATATCTTTATGGATAGAAAGAAAGAAAAAACCTCTGAAAAGCCATGTTTATGAAGGGTTTATGCATTCAGAGGAGGTAGGAAAAGAGTAGTTTTTGGAGATAGAAAAGGAATTCTTTTTTGAAGGTGATGGAACCTACAAATTTGCAAATTTGAAGTGCCTATGTCTTTTCAATGTGTCGACAGAGGTTAGGTCGACATACTGTTAAATCTACCCCAAAGCCCATCTTCAGCAATTACAATTTTGCAACTGAGATGCCATCTTGCAAATCCATATGGTAGAAATTTTTTTGGTACACATGGTAGTATTCCTGCTCAGCTTCATGCTCCTTGGATGAGTTCTGATACGCTATTTGATGCGCATCTGACTGCGATTGAGCTAGATTTGGTGTTCCAGAAAGTTAAAAATTTCAAAATTCTAAGGGCAACCCATTTCATATTTTTTCCTAAAACCTCTTCACTTGTAGTTTCATCAAGATCTAAGGTCAAATGATGCATTATTTTAATGCTTTTTGATTGTAGCAAACACCTCTAGTGGAACCGTTTACAGAGGAGGTACCAAAATTTGGATAGTTGGGCAAGATCCAAAGAAAAACCCATGTTTTATTTAATTAATTATGTCCGCTCGCAAAAAGTCTTAACTCCAAAGGTCCCCATTTGCGTGCAATGAATTTCCACTATTTGGCCAACATGAGAAATTAAAATTTGTCCATTTCCTAATGTTTTCAAATGCTAGTATTTAAAATATTGTGAATGTTTTAAATATTATGTAAATGTGAAAAGGCATTTAGGGAAAATATAAAATACATTTTCAAATATTTATTGTAAAGTAAGTTTTAATTCTTGTTTCTTATTGGCTGAAGAACTTCATGGCAAAAGCCTTAAATTTTGAAGCATTTATCACGACATCGCACAACACATCTTGAATGGGCAAAACAAGGTTCAAATCTGTGATGCCTTATGGTTGGGAGATAGACTCTCATTGGTATATTTTTTAAGGGAGTTGCATTCAAAGCGATGGTTTCTTATTGGTCAAAGGAGTTAACAGAAATTTGAAGTTTGTAATTTAGCACACAACACATTTTTGGATGGGAGGAGCAAAAGCAAAACAATGATGCTTTGATATGATGCGATGAGATTTTAGGGAATATATAATTAAAGTTACATTGCAAAGGGCAGATTAAATACATTTCCCAATGTTTGTGGTAGATATTATTAAACATAAGAGAGTGCACATTTTAAACCATCGCAAGTTTTGTAATTTTCTTGAGGGAGAAAATGTGATGGTGTGATGGCTCCAACTCCCATCACACCATTGCATCTTTGAGGCTGTTCCTCATATTAAAAATGTGTTGCATTGTTTTCCAACGATGGGTGTTGATTGGGAAAAGGAATTGATTTATTAAAATGGTAAATGGTTGAATTTAAAGTCTAGTTAAAGGCTCTAGATTGAGGTGGAATGCAACAACGTTGTAATGGCATGAATTTACACCCCTTGTAAATTCCATTTTTGCGTACCTCCTAACTTGGAAAATCAAGTTTGATAATGCAATTCCATGTCCTTCATTCACTTCCCATCAACTTGGTAGTTTTTTTTTGTGTTGGTGGAGGATATTTTATCGGGGACGTTGGTGCGACACATGGGCGTCTGCACAGCGTGCTACCATATTGACAGGATTCCTACCTTTGGAATCCACAAAGGCATTACAATTCTCCATTGGTGATGAAGTGTAACATCTCTACTCCCTTGACTAACCTCAAATGACTCCTTTGCCTCCAATTTCAACTTCAAATGACTATTTCATTCATTCATTCACTCTCTCTTGAAATCTCTTGATCTCATTCACTCTTGGAAACTATCTACACACTTCATTCACAACATTCTCAACTATCTACGTATCATTTTTACATACATTGTTACTTCTTTCTCTCACAAGAAACCTAGACTCTCGGTGTGAAGTGCAATAATATGGGTGGTGATACGGTGAGGACAAAGCTAGATAATTGTGAGGAGTTTCAAAATGATCCTCTAGTCTTGCATATCTGTGTCGAAGGTGGGATGGTGTCGTTAATGGAATGCGTGGTTGGTCATGATCCAAGGATTTTGGTGTAGTTCACGAGCTCATGGAAAGACCGAAGAGTTGGTATCTCCTTCGAGGTCAATGAGGAGGTCATTGCTTAGGTGACTGGGCTCTCTTGCACCAGAAAGAAGTATTCTAAGCACACCAAGGCACAAGACAATAAAGGCCTCAGTGCTTTTTTTAAGGAAAATGAGAAACATGTTCGCACCTAGTCTGGTTTCGAAAGAGAAACTCTCCCTCGGCCGTGGGACCAAGTTTGTCTAGCTCTAATGAAGTATGTGACTCTAGAGGGTATATATAAGTTTTTCTATTTTTATCACCTACCTCTTTTAAATCATCTACCCCAAAAAATGCTTCTAAGTTTTCCTTTTTTCCTACTTACTGAGTTGGAAATTTTTATTGGGAAATGTCTAGATTCCATTGCCCAAAACCCTGATGAAACCCCACCCCTGCCACTCCACTAGGGCCTCATCTTGAGGCTGTATCATTTCCATTTGGCTCTCTTCTCACCCAAACCCATCTTTGTTGTTCATATTGATGAATTTGAACCCCCTCTCCATTCCACTGTGAATCCCTCTCCGGTTGAGTCTAAGGGCCCCAAAAGGAAATCCTCTCTGGTGAAATCTGAAGCCCCCGGGCCTGAATATCCTGCCAAAAAGAAAAAGGGTGGTGTGGGGAATATTCAATCGAAAGTGGCGGCTAGTCTTTGTGAGCTCAAAGTTGCTCCCCGCAAGATGGAAAACAAACCTACTGCAAAGAAAAAAGTGAAAAAGGAGGGGAAAGTCTAGGTGGAGCTATCAGCCACTAACAGCAAAGGGAAGAATGTTGTTGGTAAAGATTCCAAGGGGGACACTATGGTGACGGCTATTATGGAGATAGGGTTAGAGAACACCGGCATTAGGTGTTCCCACAGGTTGGCCAAAAATAGTAAGAAAGTGTCGGTTAATGAAATTTCTAGTGATGAGGAGAAGTCTGGCAACAAAGGCAAAGAGGAAGGAGGAAGACACTGTGGAGGAGGAGGAGGAGGATTTTGTTGAAGAGCCTAGTCACTTATTTTACTTCAACAAGATTCTCAAGGATGACTCGACAACCTAGTCCTCAAACCCCCAAGCTATGGAGGAAGATAATGAAAAGACTATGGACAAAGCGGAGGACCATGACATGCTGCTAGAGAGGGTGGAAAAGCTCAAGAATAAATTCAATGGTTTGTCTCAATTCACTGTCAAGATGATCCACCATGTGGCTAGTACCCTATCCACTGTGCTCAAGGAAGAGATGGATAAGAAGGCTATGGCGGAGGGCCTCAACTGGGTTGGGGAGGATGTTATTAATCTCCTCTCTCAGAATTGGGAGGGTGCTAGTTAGTTTGCTACTATTGTGTTTGTTTGTTGGGTTGTTGGTTGTTTGTTGTTTGTCTGTTGTTTGTCTGTTGTTTGTGTGTTTTGATTCTCTAGACCTAATCCTTTTTGGCCCTTGTGACTCGTTGTGTTAAGGGTACAACACCCTGTAAATGCTACTTAATCTATCAAAAACATTCTCACCTCCATTAAAGGTGGAAGTTGGTTTTTTGTGGACTCAATCTCCTCGTTGTTGTGGAAACATCAACATTTGCAAGCTTGCAAGCTCACTCCTCCCATTTTCCTTGAGTGCACATTGTTGAAGGTGATATTTATCCATCTTCCATTCACTTAGCATTATCGTATTATTTTTGTAGCATATTTTTTCTTAGCATAGCACTTATTGCTTTCACTTCAATATCTCTCTTTATTGCATTTCTCTTATCATTGCTATACTGGTTGTCTGTGGAGGTGGAAACACCAAAGTAGGGGATTGACCATGATAGTCCTCTATACACAACCCCAAAAAATTTCCATCTTGTGTGTGTAAGTTGCTCTTCGAGTGAAGACCTTGAAGATATCAACTTGTGGGTAGGAAGGTGTGCTTTCCTCACCCTCTTTTGTCAATTCGTAGTTAGATCAAGTTAAAGTATTCCTCTTGCTATTATGTTATTCAATTGCTTTCTATTTTTTTCATCGCATTAAACTATACTTGTTATGTCGTTAGTATGTTTCCCTTGATTTCTAATTATACCTTACACTTTCTTTCCATATGGATGTCAGTGCCCCACTAAGACACCAGTGGAGCGCACTATCGTTCGTGTCACATGCTGGAGTCCTCTAGTAGTCAGTTGCCTAAGTTGTAGTATAGACTCAGGAAACTTGCTCGCCTGACTTCCAAAAACTCTTAGGTTGGTAGAAGGAAAGAGATAGATCAGTTGTCCTTCCTTTTCACCCCTTTAAATATCAAACCCATATTAAACATTCATCTAGCTTGAGGTAGATCAAGGCAGCCTATTTTTCTAGACCCTCCTGTGACCTAGTGTCCTGAGCAGTTGGCCCCCCTCCTCTACAAACACATTTTCAAACCTCTTTTCCATTTAAAAAAATGTGATGTGTGAGGATTGTGTGTTGGCTCTTCATTGAATTTCCTCTTATCGCATTACCTAAAGCCAACGCAAAATGTGTAGGTTGGAGTTAAACCAAAAATTTGATGAGTATTTTTTAAGTGTTAAAACTACTATTACTCACGTTTTGGCCTTCGAGCCACAATTAGTGAATGTTTTATGAAGTAAATACATTGTTTTAACCTCCAAAAAGTTTCCACAACCATTTTTCATGCCTAGGGAGTGATTTTCCCAATATTTTGGGCCTTTTAGGAGTACTAGCAAGCCAAAAAATGACCTACAAATGCATTTCACGACCTATTATTTTTGGGGTGCCCTTGTTGGGGCAATTTGATCTTGTTTTTAACCTACAAGTGAGTTGTGAACTATGTGAAGTGGAGGTTGATCATGTGCAGAGATTTTGTGCAAAAATAATTGTGCCTTTCCTGAGGTACACAAGGTAGTCTTTACTTTCAGAAAGATGTCCAAGTTAAGTAAAGTTCTATCTTCAATGATGGTAAAATAAAAGTGGAAATTGCAAGGGAAATGGAGTACAAAATTGGATACATGCCAAATTTTTGATAGAATGTCAAACCAAATACAAATTTAAATGAAAGATCAGAAGGTTAAAATGTAAGATTAAAAAGCATTTTTTAATAGATGGGTATGTGGGTTTTGATCCAGAGGTAATATCTTTCAATTGCAAGTGAAAATAGAGCCATTAAATGGGTTTTTACAAATAGGTAAAAGGTTTGCATGGGAATGAAAAGTAAATTTGTGCCAATTCAATTTCAATTATAAATAAAGAGTGAGAAAATGAAGAGTGAGAAGCATCTTCCTAATGTCAATTGATTGCAAATCAAGGGAGCTCATATGTGCCATGTGTCAATAGTGGATTAATTTTAGGGCTTCCCTATTTTATTCTCCTTTCTCTTTAATGATAATTTTTTCATTGTAAGGGGGTTCTAGGTCTTTTCCAAGTCTTTGGTACATTGTAATTTTGGTAGAGGGTTGTCTCTAGATTAGGAGTTCTTCAAATTCCAAGGTTCAATGTTGTAATCCATTTTTTAATGGCAATAAAATCAATTTGTAACTTGGGATGAACCATGTCATGTTGTAATGTATGCATTATATTTTCAATCAAATTAATCAAGGATTATAATGGTTTTTGTTGCACATTTTTTGCAATAAGTGTTTGTATTGTTGGCTTTTCTTCAAAGAACAGGTTAAAGTGTGCTCTCAGTCAAATGTTGAATATATTGTGTTGCATTTAGGATCAACGTCCTAAAGAGACCTCATTATTGTAAGGCGGTAATGGTTTAATGGTCACTGGTTTTGTTTTTGGGCTATTATCATATGGTTTATTTCATTTTGACTTTGTTATGGACAAGGCATTGGTCTAGTATGTTTATTTTGTGTAAACCCTGGAAGGAATCACGCTTTGAAAATTTTCAAGAATCTTTTCCATTTTCATGTTTAACTTATTTCTAGTTTTTTGTATCTTCATGGAGATTAAAGAACATAGAGGTTATGCTAATGATTCTACTATAACTTCTTTGTGTGTTTGATATGAATATTTCTCTTAATTAATATGTTCTCAGTGTTGATTCAAGGTGCAAGGGGATCATGTCTGAATGTAATGAAATGTATAACACTCTTTATACATTCATCTGAGAACCATCCACATGTTAGAAATATGTAATGTGTTGTCTAGTGCAATTCATATTATATGTGCAAATCTTTGAATAGGAACAACCTCCTAAGTTTTGTGGAGCTCAAAGTGTAAAAGGTTGATTATAGCCTTGTTCATTGGCATTTCTTTTCCTTGATGTGATGATAGTGCAAGACCTTTGTATTAACCTCTTGATCCCTTGGTTTATGCATTGTGATTTTCCTTAGGATTGGGGGTTGAAAGAAAAATCACCAACATAAGGAAGAGATACCTATTGTAGACATGCAAAATTTCTTGATTGATATCACACATCATTAATCTTTCATTTTCATCATATTCATCCTTGATCACTACATTCACATCATTTTCATCATTCACATTACTAATTCTTCTTTTAACATCATTTTCTATCATTTTTACCTTATTTCCTCCATTAATTAAGTAATTTTTAATTATTTAATTAATTTATCATATTTCACTAATTTTCCTCTAATCTCCCCTAATTAGATAATTTTAATTATTTAATTAGCCATAAATCTAATTTTCTCCTAATGTCTTGTGATTAAATAATATTTATTATTTAATTATCTATTTCCCATCTCATTCAATTGGAATATTCCTTTTTAATAATGAATATCCTAATCCTCCATAATTAAATAATATTGAATTATTTAATTGTTCTAATTTTCCTCTCAAAGGCATATTCCCATGGAATATTCTTTTTTCAAAAATATCTCATTCCTCTTATTCATTCTTATCCCTCCATTTCTTGATTTAATCTTCACCCTCCATTTCAAATATCCTCAACCAATTTTCCTAAAATTGTGGAGATATTTTGAGTTCAAATTGAGCTTGATCCCCCATCTTCCTTGATTCACTCAAATTCATGGGTCTTTAAGGATTAATCTCAACCATTGATCACAAACATGAAAATCTATAAAACAATCATTCCTCCTTCATTATTACATTACCTAGATCATTTGAGAGCATTTGAACACTTGAGCATAGCAATATCATAAGCTTTTGAGAAATTATCTTTATCTAGGTCATCAATCTTCATGATTTTACAATCATGGGAGCTTCTTGGTCAAGAAATCCAACATCCCATTACCATTAAAATGGGAGGCAAGGTTTGCACATTGGTTGGTTTCATATTTTGAATTGTTTTCACTATTTATCTTGATTTCTAACCCTTATATGCATTCACTTTCATTTTGTAAGTGGGATTTGATCTTCCATTGTTTTGGGTATTCTTGATTGCTAACCCTTGTTTTGATATCAATTCCATTTTCCACTTCACATTATTAGCACACCTAGTGGGACCCACATCCTTGAAGTTAACGAAATTGTGCAAGTTGTTGTAATTTGTAGGTTTTTTAGTGCATTTTAATTTATAGGGGTCATGTTTGCTTCACTTGACCGCCTTTTATTTGCATCATGTCACCCCTGTTGTACATTCTACCGCATTCGAATTTGAAAATGGTCGTGTTTGAGAAGGTTATTGTAGTTTCTTTTTGGTTTCAAGGTCTATGCTTATGTTTTTTGTTTGTGCAGGAATCATTTCATGTATGTTCAATAGTCAATCAGGTCTACATAAAATAGAGTCGTGTTCACTTCATCAGGTAGCGTTTGTTCAACATTTGGTAGTGTCTAATAGATTACAGAGCCACTTCTATCAGAAGGACCATGTTTACATAGAAATATAGTCATGGTTGTAGGTATCTAGGCTCACGTTTGATTTTCACTCTCTATTTTGATTTTGGCAATCACTTTTTGGTTTCAGATTACCCTAACCTAACCCTAGTGTGCTTTGTTAGTTGTTTGTGCTATTTTTTTCTTATCTTTTTATGCAGCTTTTCGTTTGGGGGAAGATAAATTTACTTAAAAATGATAACATCATTTGTCTTGTAGGGTTTTTGAATGGTCCAATACTAAGCCATTTGAAACTACTAGTACATTGATTTTCAGGTTCCCAAGATAATGTTTTATCATTTTATCATATATGTTATCTTTGTTTGGTAGTTTAGTGCACATTTGAATTCGGTGCCTAAAAAAAATTTGATTGACGTGTATTGTAAGTTAAAGTGTACATATCCTCTCCCCTTGCACTTCATGCGATCTTGGGTAAAGAGAAATACCTTCAATTTTTCTTTCTTTTCATTTTGCTGAAAGTGTATTGTCTACGTATCCTCTCCCCTTGCACTTCGTGTGATCTTGGGTGAAGAGAAATATCACCTTTCATATTTTTTTCTTTTGGTAGGATTCCTGACTTAGGACACATCCTAACAAAGAACCCAAGGGATCAACCTCAAGTGACATTTTTTAGCGTACTATAGAAAATGGACAAGAGCAAAAGTTGTAGTTTGATCTATGCATGTAATGCTCCAGACTTTCACTAGGGAACTATGGTTTTTGATTTCTCGAGGAGACATCTAAGAGGCCAATGGTGTTCACTGATGTTCCACCCACTAAGAACCAATTTGTACTTGAATCCTAAGACCTTTTGAATGTATTTTAAGTGGTGCAAGGGATGCAAATTGTATCTTGAAGCTACTTACCATGTACTCTCTTAGGTTGAGATGGAAACTTTTTGGGTTGCTAGAAATAGATTCTTAAGAAGTGAAAGAAGGTGTTCCCATGGCATCTATCGACGACCCTATGCCATGGGACATCTAATATCCTCCTCCATAGGAAATGGTTTTGAAGCAATTCACTACCTAATCTATTTGAGTATTTACCCCTTAAATGGGAGGTGAGCCTACTTAAATTTATACACCTAATACTAAAATAGGTTGTACTTGTTTGGTTGTATTGATCAAATTGGAGTCAGTCCTGATTGTTCATGTTTGTTGTTCATATCACTTCCTACCAAAAACAAACACTCAAACTTGAACATCACATCAAATTTCATCAAACTTTTAGATACAAACACATAAATCACATATTCTAGAAAAAAGAGTCACCTTTGCACAACATATCATCTTGCATTTTGTTTTGATTTACATTTGGCTGCATTTTGTAACTCACTTTAGATTTACATTTGGCTGCCTCTGCTCAACATACTACCACCTCTATTAAACTTTCCACTTCTACAATAACTTTATTTTTCTAGACTGAAACCTGCATAGTATCACTCTTGGTTGCACTCTACCACATTTGATTTTGTATCTTGTTGTGTTTTCCTGGAATTTGGCTGCCTCTGCTCAACATACTACCACCTCTATTAAACTTTCCACTTCTACAATAACTTTATTTTTCTAGACTGAAACCTGCATAGTATCACTCTTGGTTGCACTCTACCACATTTGATTTTGTATCTTGTTGTGTTTTCCTAGAATTTGGCTACCTCTGCTCAATGCTTTATCACATTTTCCAAAAATAGTAGCCACATTTTCCAAAATAGTTGTGTTTTCTTGTAACCCAAGTTCTTTCAAACCTATAAAAATTTTGAACTAGAAACTATCATAATTCTTGGCATTTCCATGAAAACATTTGTCATAGTGGATCTTCCACTTTTGTATAGTCATTTGTACCTTCAAAACATCACAACTATCCTTCAACTTGATTTTCATAGGAAATGCCAACATATCTCTTTTGGATAAAAAATAGCAAACATTTTCAAACATCAATAACCATAATCAACATCAGTCTTTTGAGACCATCATTACCATCCTTTTGGATCAAACATCAAACATCCTTTTTGGAAATCAACATATCAAACCTATTAACCTTTGCTAGTACCTTTTGATATCATTTTTCCATATCTTGTGAACTTATCAACTTAGTAGAACTATTTATCTCCTAGGTCTACAAATCATCACTATCATCCCTCTTTATTTGAATTCATGAGTTTATTCCAAAAAAAGACCAACAAATCATTCATCAACAACTTGAGATACTAGGATAAATCAACTTTTTATCCTTTTTATCCAAAGGTTAACCATATAGTCTAAAAATCAACTTGAATGTCATCCAAATCCCATATCAACTTGAAAATCATTCTTTTGAACAAAATATTTATCTATGCATCCTTTGAAATCTAACTTTGAAACAAATAAATCTAAGCATCATCACACACCATAGATATTTTCCATAACTTAGGTCTATTAGGACTTTTATGACTACAACAAGATCACAACATAAAAAGACAATGACAACCAACACTAGTATCTCAAATGTTCCAAACATTACCAATGTTAATACAAAAAATGTTCATACCAAAGACATTGAAACTCCAACCAAAATTCCATGGGGGTACTCTACTCCTCAACCAACAAACATAAATCCTTCTTTTCAACTTGTTGAATACACCAAATACTGAGAGGGGGGGTGAATCAGTATTCTTCTAACATAATTAATTACTAACCATCCAATTATTAACACATATCTAGCTGCAACCATAAACCAAAGCATGAAAGGAATCATAACACATTGACACCAAGATTTTTACATGGAAAACCCAAAATGGGAAAAACCACTGTGAGGATTAACTCCCAATATATTATAATTGGTTACAAGATATTATAGGGCTCACTATCAGGACACATTGTCCTTGAAAGGCTCACAACATGAATACAAAATGGCTTACTGTCAAGATACAAAAAGTATTGCTCATTGCCAAGAGATGAACTGAAGAAGTACACCTTCAAAGTGCTAAGATCAATTTTGGTTAAGCTCTAGAAAACCAAAATCCTACTATGGTTGAAAGTATACAACAATTATCAATAACTTTGCACTATAACACTTGTCTCAAAGCTCGTATCATTGTTCACACGCCCACACATGCATACATATATCTTTTTTCATCATCATAATTACTGCTTTCATACTTCCATACATATATACAGCTATATCTTCATTCATCAATTAGGTCGGCCTAATTGAATGTGAACATACAAAATTCAAAGTGACTTGTCAACCCAATTCAAAAATATTTTTGGCGCACAAAAAAAAATGTATCAAACACAAATTAGGTCAGCTCGGACCTAATAAGGAACACTTTAAACATTCATAAGTCAAGCAGTTCTTAACCGTGTCGACCAAAATAATGTCAAACTTCTATCATTTAAATAGCTCAGTTGGATCAACTAAAGTTGTTGAAAGCTTGTTCATAGTTGTAACTAATACTCTTGAGCAACATATCAAAAACTCATAGAATTACTTTTTTATTGAGAGAATTTTCAGTTCAAAATATTGGATTAGTGTAGATACACAATTTACTTGGCCAATTACCATTGGCCAAAAAATGTTGGCATCAATGACAACAAACCCAGAGGTTGCCTTCTTCATTCTTCCAACAATCTCCCCCTTGGTCATTGATGGCAACATGTGCCAAAAATGAAGCTTGCTTCAAAATAAAAATTGTGCAATAATAATGTGCTCAACTCCTCCTTACTCAACCTTCCCTTTCATATATACAAAAACACATAACTGAACTCTAAAATACCCCTTTTTTATATAGAATCTTCTCCCCCTTTGACATCAAGGAAAAAGGATGGAGAAAAGTAAAATAAAATTTTAATTAAGAACTGGGGCCACCTTGTAACTCCTTTTGCTCCAGTAAGAGTTTTGTGCAATGATTCAAGCTCTGCTAGGCATTCTTCTCGTTCTTTCAAAGTGGAAGGAACAATGTTCATCTTCTCAAGTCTTTTTGCATCTATCAACGCACTTGATACAGAGACATTTTTGTAGACTACCAGGTCTCCAACCTGGCCAAACAACCTTATCACATCTTCCTTTTGCCTCTATAGAATGAAGTATTTGTTCTGAAGATCTGCAATAGAATCCCAACCAATATAGCTTCTATCATCTGCAACCTTGTAATCATCGAAGGCATCAGAAAGCTAAGACTCTATTGAGTCCATTAAGTCCTTGATACCTCGAGTGGTATCAGGCCACTTCATATAGTAGAAAAATAGCAACTGAGCTTTCTCATCACAGTCTCTAACTTCAAAATTTGCAAGGCTCTATCATGTGCAATTGCACACTTATCTTGCAGAAACAACAATCTTCTCTCTAGAAGATTTGATTCCACTTCTTTTTCATTTTGGACCTTGAGATTAGATGTGTAGTCCTTGACTGAATCAACTACAAGCTTTAAATTCTCAATTGGTGTTAAAGAATTATCAGTTGTGACGTCGGGGGGGTGATCCCACAAAGTTGGTTTACAATTTCTGGGAGATTCTGATTTTTACTAAAATCAAATATTTTTATAAAATATAATGATTTAAGCCTTAAAAATTTCCATTTAAAGCATTCCAATTGAACAGGGTTTGATCAAACTACCTTAGATCAAACCCCATTGGATAGAACCCCGCTAGTTTTAAACCATACCTATAACAGAGTCTCCTTTACACCTATCAAAATGTTGATAAAAAACCACTTTTGATTTACCTTTTGGGGGATCAAATGAATTCATTTAAAATTTATTTTTGTAAGTATGTAGTCCTTATTATAAGCTTCCCAAAAAGTATAATTTTAAATAAACTTAATTTTATTATTATATTTTTTTTATTTCTTGTGAATGTAAATTTTTCATCGAAAATCAAGCTCTTTGTTCTGCACATGTGGAAAAATAGAAGATTATCAAAAAAAATTGAAAAATATGAGTGCACTAGATATTGAATTCTATCCAACAAAAAAGAATGAATTTTGATACATACAAAAAAAATTATGTTATACAGTCCGCTTATGTCTAAATTGTAATTGGTTTGAATTTGAAACTTTATTAAGTAAAATAATTCAATAAAACACTATGAAACCAATTGGAAGCACTAGATATCACAATTACAAATCTAAATTTTAAATAATTATAATTTTATCCTTCATGGAAAAAAAGTTATGTGTTATACGGTGAGCATCAGTCCTTAAAAATGGT
The DNA here is from genome assembly GCA_007258455.2 of Sequoia sempervirens. NCBI lineage: Eukaryota > Viridiplantae > Streptophyta > Pinopsida > Cupressales > Cupressaceae > Sequoia > Sequoia sempervirens. The sequence continues at coordinate 258,535,949 of VDFB02047230.1, read as the reverse complement.
GTTTACTGAAAAAAAAAAAACTAGTTTTTGAAGGAGATGGAGAAAGAAGTGCAATTTGATTCCAAAAATTTTGAAAAAAATATATTTATAATCTACAAAAAAAATGTCACAAATCACTAGTTTGCATCATCTTCAAATTCTTCACGGTTTAGCCGCTATAGGTGCCCAAAAGTGAAGATTTAGTTAGAAAAAATTAGTTCAGTGTCTAGTTTGGCCAAAAATTGTAAACCAGTATTGTGGGATCACCTGGCTATCTCCTGTAAAGCTCTAATAGCTTCATTTATTAGTTCATTTTCTTTCTAATATGATTCAGCAACTTCTTGTGTGACTGAGTTGAGAAAATTACCACTTAGTTTTATTTTGTCACTCGGTGTAATCTTGGTTAGATCCACATAACCCAGATGTGATGGAAGCTTAACTAGTTGGGGTGGGACCACAAGTTGAAGTATTGTTTTCCTTGATAGAATACCTTTAAGATTGCTTCCAGATGATTCTTCGATTGGCTTTGACAATTTAGGAACTTTGGGGTTTTCTCCTTTACTTTTCTCAATTAGAATAGCTTTCTTTTCTTCCTCTTTCTTCTTTTCTTCTTCCTTTTCTTCTTCTCCTTTTTCTTTTCTGGAGAATTTTTCTTTGTTTTCTTTTTCCCTTTCATCATCATTTTCCTTGTCACCATTATTCTTTCTTCCTTCACTTTCATCTTTATCTTCCTCATCCTTGTTTCTGGTAGATTCTTGATGTTCTTCTTGCTTATCACCGATATGATCTCTATGATGATCATCAGACCTTTCACTAGTTGTCTCTTTTGTATCAGTATGAGGGGCAGGATTCTTAGAGACATCATGTATCTCATCAACATTTTTCAAGATTGGATTATCCAACACTTCTGTGACATCAACGTGCATTTGTGCTTGAGCTGTATGGGACGAAGAGCTAGTTCTTGCCCCATAATTCCTTGCCAACTTTCTAATTACATCCTGGGTTTCTTGGCTTACCTTTTCTATACTCTCTTGCTCCTTATTCATTAGCATATTAACTCTTTTCTTGACTCTAAACATAGTAGATCATTCTTTTCGCAGATTGGCAACTTCTAACTCAGAAAGAGAGGAACCACAGGAAATTAAGGCATCATCCTCATCTTATCTTCAACATTTACAACCTCTTGCCTTCTATGTACTATTTTTTCCAGATATTTTCAGTTACTTTGTTTTGTATAGCCTCCATACTTACATTGCAAATGAATATATACTGAATAAATGCATTTATGATGGTTTTCTTTCCTTCATCATTAACTTTATCACAAAACTCAACAGTTGGCATGAGATCATTTTCAATCATATTATTTACTAAGGATCCTAGAATTAAGGGTGGTTGATCACTTACCGGAGGAGAGCCAGGCATGTCCTCCATAGGATCAGATGAGCCTTCTTCATTCTTATTTTTATGTACATGGATTCTATAAGTATCCTCTTCTTCCTTTGTCTCCTCATCTGTGGAGATATCAACTTTGGTTTTAGCAATAGATCATCTCCTATCAATTCACTATCCCATAGATCCTTGAGCTCTTGGTGATTGAATTCCTCTAGCTTCCCATGAATATGTGTCCTAGTAACTTCAGTGGGTAACACATTGCTCGAAATGTGCGAGAATGCACCCATGGGATCTACTTCATAAACTTTCCAAGAATGTCTTCTAAATTTGGGTCGAGGTCTCTCAGAGATTTCCACAATGGTAGGAGTGGCCATTTCTCCTCAAACAACTTGATTATACTTAATAAAAAGTTGCTTCAACTTAGAATCCACAAGATTTAGATAACAAAATAATACCTTTTTCACACTTTGTCGAGAACTAGGGTTTTGATGCAAAATAACTTGAATCGCCTTCAACTCTCTTCAGCTCGCTCTGCTTCTCCCAATTGTGCAAATGTGCTTTAGCTCAACTTAGTTTCTTTCTTTATGACATGAATTTTTCCCTAATTTGCATTTAATGCATTCCAACCTCAAAATATGATAAACACTTTATAAATTACATTGCAAACCCAAAAAGGTTCCACAATTCTTTGGATCTGCATATTTTCTACCGGAGATTTCTTCAGCATCTTCAAAATGACAGCTTACATTAGATATCTGTGTGTCACTGCTTGACACCTCATATGTCAGGGGATTTTTAGATTTCTTTGTAACTGCTCCCCTTGAAGCCACTACTAGGTTCATTTTTTAGAAGAGGTATCTGCACTAGATGCAGGTACAGATGCATTTAACTCATCCTTTTTCTTAGGTTCTTCCTTTTTCCTCCAAATTATTTCCATTTCTTTTCTCACTTATGTAGGATCCACTTTTTTCGTAGGTTTTTTCTTTTGTTCTGGATTAGGTTTCTTCCCAATTTTGCTTCTACAAAATTTTGAGATATATCCTCGTTTGTTGCAGGTGTAGCACACAACTTGTTTTTGGCCAAACTAATTTGCATTTATCATTTATCTGCATTGATTAGCCTTATGTCCGAAGACATTGCATGTATAGTAGTAGGCTTGAAAATACTAAATCCTTCTGCTAGCATTGAATCTGTTCAACATCATCTGGCTTCTACACTCAGTAGCTCTATGTCCAAACTTATTGCAAGAAAACCATTCTCCAACAAAGAATCCAACATTCTGATTCATTCTACTCTGGTTCATTATACTTCTACATTCCATTTCCTTATGACCGAATTTATTACATGAGAAATAGAAACCATTGAAATATGGGTACTTTTGAGCATTAGGTTTTCGAATGGGAATTCTTTTGGTATTGCTCCTTTGGTTCTTGATCTATTTATTAAATTCTTGAGTCTTCCTTTGATTGTCCACTTTGTTGGGAATCTAATTTTCCTTTTAACTTTTTCCTTCTTCAAGTCCTAGACCACCTTTGTCCTTAGAAGGTTTCTGAAATGCAATAAACTCATCAAGCCTTGTAGAACATTTTTTTATTTTTTCTTCATGAGCTTTTTCTTTTTCCAGATCTGATCTTAGGGATACCACTTCTTGTTTAAGGTTTGTGCATTCATCAATTTTATTTTGAATTTCAACTTTCTGACATTCTTCAATTATTTTTTGTTCCACTTGTACCTTCAGTCTGGTAATGTCTTCATTAGCCTTTTTCAACTGATCATTAACTTCTCTATGCCTTTCTTTGAACTTTTTGATTTGTTCTCTTAATTTTCTGATACATTCATTCACTTCTTTCAAGTTTCCATTCAGAGTTTCTTTCTCATCTTCACTTTTGTCCAATTCTCCAAGGGCAGCATTGATTTCCTCAAATGTAGAGATTTCTTCTAGAGGAACAAGATAGATTTTGTTAACCATGTATTCAAATTTCAAGACCTTCCTCAATCTGTAAGACTTCTTCAGAGGAACCGTGCTCTGATACCAATTGTTGAATACATTGAATACTGAGAGGGGGGGTGAATCAGTATTTTGCTAACATAATTAATTGCTAACCATCCAACTATTAACACATATCTAGCTGCAACCATAAACCAAATCATAAAAGGAGTCATAACATCTCATAACACATTGACACCAAGATTCTTACGTGGAAAACCCAAAATGGGAAAAACCATGGTGAGGATTAACTCACAATATATTATAATCAGTTACAAGATATTACAAGGCTCTTGCTAGGATGCATTATCCTTGAAAGGCTCACAATCTGAATACAAAATGGCTTACTACCAAGATACAAAAAGTATGTCTCACTAACAAGAGATGAACTAAAGAAGTACACCTTCAAAGTTCTAAGATCAATTTTGGTTAAGCTTTGGAAAACTAAAATCTTGCTCTGGTTGCAGGTATACAAAAATTATCAATAACTTCACATGGCTTGCATCATTGTTCACACACACACACATGCATACATATATATATATATTCATCATCATACTTACTGCTTTCATACTTCCATACATATATATGGCTATATCTTCATTCATCAATTAGGTCAGCCTAATTGAATGTGAACATACAAAATTCAAAGTGACTTGTCGATCCAATTCAAAAATCTTTTTGGCACACAAAACAAAATGTATCAAACACAAATTAGGTTGGCTTGGACCTAATAAGGAACACTTTAAACATTCATAAGATAAGCAGTTCTTAACCACGTAGGCCAAAAGAATACCAAACTTCTGTCATTTAGATATCTTAGCTAGATCAACTAAAGTTGTTGAAAGCTCGTTCATAGCTATAACTAATACTCCTAAGCAACATATCAAAAACTCATAGAATTACCTTTTACTGAGAGAATTTTTGGATCAAAATACCGGATCAATGTAGATACAAAGTTTACTAGCCAGTCACAAAAAAATGTTGGCATCAATGACAACAAACCCGGAGGTCGCCTTCTTCATTCTTCCAACACAACCAACAAACATAAATCCTTCATTTAATGCAAATTTAAATCCTTATTTTCAACCAAAAAACATAATTCCTTCATTCCATGCAAATTTTAATCCTTCACAACAACCAAATTTTGATCCTTCACAACAAGATCTACATCGTCCACATCAAGACTACATAACTCAACATAGGAATCAACCAACCAAAAGACTGGATGGTTACATAGAAGATGATTCCAATGAAGACCTTACCAAAGAGAAGATTTAAGAAATGACATAAAACCCCAAAATGTTGAAGGTCATGGATAAATTGCTTAGTTTCAATCCCAACGCATACTTTTATAGACTTGCACAACATGGTACCAAGTTACCCTATGATTATAACATTGACAATCTTAAGGATACAACCCTTACTTCTAGAGACAAAGATACAGTGGTTAGACAAGTCTTCAAACCTCCTATACCACCTAAGGTTCCAAGCTTTTTTGCACAAATAAGTGATCCTTCTCCTCAGATTTCCACTTCTCATCATTTCGATCATATAGGGAGGCCCTCTCAAAGTATAACGAGTAGAAAACCCATTGTATAGGAAACCATCCCATATAGAACAAGAAGTGGAAGCTCAAAAAAATCAATTTGATCCTAATATATTAGGAACATAAAACCTACCACAACAATCTACAAATCCTTTTACAATGCCTCTTGTAACTCACAATGCTTCAACTAGTACATGGAGACCGAACATATCTAGAAATCTATATGCAACCTCTTGGGCACAAAATTCACTTCCATAAGGTCAAAACTCTAACATGAAAAATGTGTTAAATCTTCATCCTAGACCACCAAATCCACCATTGCATGCTACCATGCCACCACAACCACAACACATGGCATCACCCATTTATAGTGTACCATTTCTAAACAATTCACCTACACAATCACAACAACAACCACCCACATATCACCACACATAAATCAATCCACCTCAAAAACAACCCATGTATCAACAACATAACATTCCTCAAGGCATGGTGCAACAAAACACTCCCCAAGGTTTGGTTCAACAACAACACATTCAACATCAACCTTCTTCTCAAGACCCATCACATAATGATCAATTTCCACAAGGTTCAAACTTTCAAAATCAAGATCCTAACATAATGTTATATCAACATGGTCCTTCATATACATAAACTCCTCAAAAAAAAAATCTTGTCCCTCAATAAAATCTTATTCCACAACAACAAAATATGAATCCATAATATCAACAAAATCTTATTCCTCTACAACAAAATCTTGTTCCACAATAATAAAAAAATGTGAATCCACACTATCAATAGAATCTTTTCCTCAACACTTTACTCTTGTTCCACAATAATAAAATTATGGTCTACAACATCAAAATGTTAATCATCAATATACATACGTCAATTCACAAGATCTAAGTGTTACTCTACAATATCAATATAATTCTCCCCAAGGACCAAGTGTTTCGTCACATACACATAATGTTCTTCAAGATTCAATGCATAATCCAAACCCATCTTACAACTCATCATTATTTGGACAACAAAGCTATAACCCACCTAATCCTCCACAAGACACACAATGAAATGAGTTAGCATTACAAATTCAGAATATTAATCAAAAGATACATGATAAACAACTTGGGAAGACCAAGAAAAGCTATGAATTGGAAGACATTTTTCCTTATCCTTTTGATCAAAGCATATCCATGATTCCCTTCCCTAAGAACTTCAAAATTCCCAAATTTTATAAGTACAAAGGAAGAGGAGATCCTATTGAACATATACGTGAATTTTCCATAGCATGTATGGACATGGCTAACAATGAATCTTACATGATGAGACTATTTCCAAGGAGTCTTGGTGCAAAATCCATAGAATGGTTTTATCATTTAACTCCTAGACTTAAAACATTCAACAAACTATCAGAAAAATTCATCAATCACTTTTCATACAACATCAAACAAGATATCATTGTACCTTGTATAAAATCAAACAAAATCAAGGAGAGCCTTTTGCAAGTAAGTGTAAATGGTCCCTCCTAGAAAATAAACTTGTAGACATATTCATGGGAAATATAAACACCGACTTAAGCTTCCAACTAACCATGTTATGTCCAAACACATTTGATGATATCATTTAAAAGGGCATAACTGTTGAAAGAGCTCTTATTGCAAAAGAAGCTATCAAACTATACAAAAATTGATACCAACCTTCTAATTCAAATGATAAAACTTGCTTGTGGGAAAAGAACAAAAATATCACTAATGATGGAGTAGTGGACACAAAATTTGTACAAACCATACAACCTCCACCTAATAATCTTCAACCCCATGTTCAAAGCAACCAAAAAAATAATCCTCCAAGAAATCAAATGAACAATCAAAATTAAAATCCTCCAACAGGACCACCAAGATCTAATGATAATACTTTCAATCAAACTAGATGAAAATACACTCCTTTGGGAGAACCCGCTGAAGTGGTCTTACGAAAATTGCTACAATCAAAACTTATCAAACTACCCAAATAAAGAAATTGTAAGGAACCACAATTTAAACCCCCTTGGTATAATGATAATGACCATTGTGAATTTCATAGAACCAAGGGACATACAATAAATAATTGCATGAAACTAAAGAACCTCATACAAGATCTAATTGATAAGGGAGAGGTTAATATTGAACATCGCCCTAGAACTTCCGGTAACAAGGACTTGTGAATCTACAAGGATCCAATCCCTGACCATAATAAAGGAAATGAACAAGGTAAGGGAAGGGATTACAATAAAGTTGTATATAACTATGACCATGTAGTGGGAGATACATTTGAAGCCAATCACCATATCACAATTGTGACTATAGTTGGTAAAAATACTGAGTGTAACATCACTACACGACAAGGGAAGATCACAATCCAGAGAACCACACCATAATCCAAATCTTTTCCTAAACCTCCACAATCCAGCTACAACCTTATTGATCATCTTAAAAAGAATCCAGAACATATTTCCATCCTCAAACTTCTCAAGATATCCCCATCTCATAAAGATGTTCTAGATAAAGCTCTCCTAGACTCATCAATTCTTAATACATAAGCACTAATTAGTTTCAAGCCATAGTGGGTACATCGCTTCCACTCACAACATCATATTTTTTGAAATGGATCTTTCATTACACACCTATCATAACCAAGCTTTACACCTTGAAGTTTACATCCATAAGCACAAAATAAAGAGAGAATTGATAGATGGTGGTGTAGGCCTAAACATTTCTACCTTAAAATTGGTAAAACGGCTAGGATATTTTTATAATGTTATAGAGAAGTAAGGGATTATTACAATCATAGATTATGATGACAACAAGAGAGACTCTAAAGGTACAATCAAACTTCTCGTGTAAGTGGGACCGGATATATCTGAAACAATTTTTCAAGTACTAGATCTTGAGCTACCCTATAATCTTATCTTAGGATGCCCTTGGATTCATGCAATGTAATTCATTCCATCAACATACCATCAATGCTTGAAGTTCCCTTGCCATGATAAGGAGGTCAGTATCTATGCTTATCAAGATCCTTTTCATTATTATAAGAACTTAGAAGAGAAATATGCAAAGATCTTTCAAAAGCCTAGCAATGATATCTCCTTTCATTCATTTGAATATGTTAATCCTACATATTTGGCCTCATCATCCTTAGCTCCATCATCCTCAGAAAATCCACCTAAATCTGATCGCAATATCCAAGTGCTAGACAATGGTTTCGAGGATTATCACATAAAACAATCCATTTGTGTGGGAAAACTTCTGTTATCACCAATATCTTATGGAAAGTCGTAGGAAATCAAGGAAGCACATACTACAACTATTAACTTCAAACCCACGGTCTTCTCTAAGTGGGGATATTTGAGAAAATAATCTATAGAAGAATATGTTTCTACCTGGTTGTACAAGGAAGAAGAAGAGCATGAGCTAGAACCTACCCCCTTTGATCATAACAATAAGGGTTTTCAATTGGTTAAGAACATGGGATTCATAGGAAAAGGTGGCCTTGACATACATGAGAAAGGTATGAGAGAGGCTCTTATCCCAAAGAAATGAAAGAAGAATCAAGGACTAGGATATGGTTCATTGGACAAAGCAACCCCTAGCAATAAAGCACAATTTGTGAGGAAGTTTCTTCCTCTCTTGTGGTTAAGACATCTAATGACGATGTTTCCATCATGGACATATCTATGTACATCACCAACCTATTCAAGAATTCCTTTATCAATACCATCACTACCATATCTTTTGACCAACCATTTGAGAAACATGAACTTCAACTCGTTTATCCTCAACTAATAGACTGGGACCAATAATGATTGTTGGTTCTAGACATATTTCAAAATGATGAAGCTATTGTTGAGTTTATGGGACTAAGAGATGGTATACCACTCAGGGATCATAAGGAGGACTTTGAAATTGAACTTGGTGAAGATACATACTTTGGAGGAGAGATTGGGTCCTTTAGTCACAAAAGTGAAAATCTAAAAATCAAAAAGAGATCCTTTAGTGAAAATTGTAATATGACACTATCAAATTGAGAAAAAATAAAAATAAAGGACATATCTAAGGGTGAAACCTCTTTGAGGTACCCAAATATGGAGGATACAATCTCCCCAACATTGTTCAAAACCAAGAGAGATCAACCATATTGATAGAAGACTCTGAACAGATAAACGTGGGAACATCATATGTACCTAGGATCGCCTTTTATGTAACTTCTTTGGACCTTGATGAGAACAACTTCATAGATTTCTTGGGAAATTATACAATCAAATTTTCTTGGTCCTATGTGAATATCCCTGGATTAGACCCAACCTTGGTGGTTCATCACTTGACAATCTTTCCTAGAGCAAAACCGGTAAAATAGAAGCTTCGTAAGATGTATCCACAGATAGAACTTCTAGTTAAGGTTGAGCTACAAAAATTCTAGATGTCGGCTTCATCAGACCGATTGATTACCTTGAGTGGGTATCCAACCTTGTACGTATTTCTAAGCCCACTGGGGGCATAAGAATTTGCACTAATTTCAGAGATCTCAACAAGGCATGTTTGAAAGATGACTTCCCTTTATCGAATATCAACATGATAGTGGATTTGAAAGTGGGTCACAAAATGCTTTCCCTTATGAACAGCCTTTCGGGATATAACCAAATCAATATATCACCTGAAGACTTGCACAAGACTGCATTCACTTGTCCTTGGGGAACATATTGTTGGAACGAAATGTTATTTGGGATTAAGAACACGAGAGCCACCTATCAAAGGGCGATGATCGCTATATTTTATGATATATTCCACATGACTATGGAAGACTATGTAGATGATCTTCTACTGAAATCCATAACAAGACAAGGTCATTTATATATCTTGACATGTATATTTGACAGGTTAGAAGAGTATTTCTATAGCTTAATCCAAAAAAGTGTATTTTTAGCATCAAATTAGGAAATCTTATGGGATACATTGTATTCCATAGTGGTATAGAAATAGATATAACTAAGGTTAAGGAAATCATGGAATTACCTCCCCCGAAGACTTTAAAATAATTGTGGAGCCTTCAAGGTAAACTATAGTCCATTTGAAGATTTATAGCCCACTTAGTAGATAAATGTCATGCTTTCATGCACCTATTCCATAAGGATGTTGCCTTTAAATGGGAAGAGAAGTGTCAAGAAGCGATCCAACAGATCAAAGACTATTTGGTATCACCTCCATTTTTTATGCCTCCTCTACCAGATAAACCATTGATCCTTAATATATCAGCAACATCAATAGCCTTAGGTGCCCTATTGGCACAACATGATGAGAACATAAAAGAAAGAGCAGTGTACTACATTAGTCATACACTTGTAGGCTACGAACTGAACTATACACTTGTGCAGTAGGCTTGTTTAGCTATCAGTTTCACATCAAAGAAGCTTAGGAACTACATGCTTAATCGACAAATCAAACTAGTCTCTAAGGTGGATCCTTTGAAATATCTCTTAGCTAAGGAAACTCTAATAGGTCAGATGGAAAATTGGATCATGATCCTTACGGAATTTGACCTAGAATATGTTGATATAAAAGCTATTAAGGGACAAGTTATAGCAGACCAGTTGGTCGAATCACCTCTTGATGATTCATCATCCCTTGATATCAGAATTCCCTGATGAAGGAATCTTGTTTACAACTCAAGTAAGTTGATGGAAACCATATTTTGACAATTCTCACACCCAACATGGATCAAGAGCTGGTGTTCTCTTTATTACACCACAAGGACACACTGTACCCAAAGCATATAGGATCACTTTTCCCTGTACCAAAAATATAGCAAAATATGAAGCATTGATAACTGGGTTAAGAATGGTCGTTGAATGGTAGATCAAGGAACTACAAGTATATGGAGACTTGTTTACCCTCACTTTTATTTGCATGTATACTATTATATGGATGCATTCCAAATCAAAATAAATAAATTAAATAAGCTTTCAAAGGTTATGTATCTGTATAAAGTAGTAGATCATTCTTGAATTCTTCTTATAATGAGTGTCTCCTCATGGACCTATAAAATAGAAAATAGAACTGAATGAGTATCATCCATAACATGATTTAAAATAAGCATTATTTACAACTTCATTGAAAAGGATCTATCTTTGAAAATAGTGATGTAGAAGGCTAAGAGATTCAACCTATTGTGGAAAGTGATGAATGCTTTATCTATACAGAAATATAAAAGGTCTCCAACAATGTGCAATATAATTTCTTGATAGAGTACTCCATATAGATACAATAATGAATCTGTATTAGATACCAAAAAATATCAAAACTATCATCACTGCAATTAGAGTCCTTAATAAAAGTTAGTGATAATATATTCCCTTTCTAATTGATTGCAAAAAAAGATACAAAAAATGGAGGTAAGGGAAATACAACATTGTGCAAATAATGTAATAAAAATTAATGTAACGTCATGTAAAGTACATGAAACATGTAATAAATGTTGATATATATCACCATATAAAGAACATCAAGCATGTAAACCAATAAGTATGAGATAATTGTGGTGGTTTTTTATTATAGGTGGCATAATTCTTGTACCTTGTTTGAAATGTTTCTGAACATGGCTCATGGTTAAGAAAATTACCCTTAGTCAATTTTTGTAATTTTATTGGTGTACATTAAATAGATAATGAGTTTTTAAAGTTCAGAAAGTACATGCCACTTGATCATGCAAAACCATCTTGATCTAATGGGGTGCGGAGATTTAATAAAAAATAAATAAATAAATTTATATGAACCCTCATCATTGGTTCATGTTACTAAATAATTCCACTATCATTTTTATATTCTTTATTGGCAATGTGGCCTACTCTTTTTATTTTTTTATGTTATGTTGATGGGTTTTTATAACATGTGTCACATGGCATGCTCTTAAGGCTTTAAAAAAGGTGGAATAATTCTTCCTTAGAGCAACACAAGCCATTAGATCTTGTCATGTTACACATCGTATAATCGTGTGTGAGAAATAATGCTCATTCCACCACTAATTTCAATAGTGATAGAGCTTAATAAAAAAATTAGAGTTTGTGGCATCCTTAGAGTAGTTCAAGGTATTTTAGTTATAGAAAGTGCACATTTAATAGCATTTATTTTGTGATATTTAAACTTTCTATCCTACAATAACCAAGGAGCATTCAAATCCTAGTGAAAACCTCTCCTACACGATCCATGACTTGACATCCACATACCTAGCAATAGTGTGTGTGTAGAGAAGGAAGTTAAAAATTACAAATAGGTATCTTCCTAATTTTGAGGGCACTCAAACTAGTAGAGGGGGAGTTCATGGCCATCACATTGCTTTGATTTTGCATTATTCCTCTCAACTTGTAGTTGAATCCTTCCTCCTATCAATTTTAAATTTTAACATAGTGGGGGAATTTTTTATTGTAGAATGACTATTATGCTATAAATTAAGGCTTGTGTGCCTTTTTATAGTGAATTATGCCTTGTACAAGTGAGATTATGAGCCTTGTGTATGAAGATTTTTATTAATTCTTTTGTTTTTGACTATAGGAGAACTTTTGTGTTACTGAATATAAAGTGGTTGAAGTTTCTTTGTATATGGTTGAAAAATACTATTTGAAACATTAATATAAGAGGTTGTTACTCTAAAAATTATGATTTTGATTTCTCGTGGAATAATTTGTCTGATATATGATTTTTTTGTTTAATTCATTTATGTTTAATGTTATGATATGATTATGTAGACACCTAAAATTGTCCTAGCCAACGAACCAACATACATCACTACATTTCACATCATCAAGCATCAAAAGCATCAATTGCATCCAAAACCCTATTTTTTCTATTAATTGAATAAAATGACATAATTTAATTAATTCACTTTTTTATCATTTTTAACGAATTAAATGAATTCCATTTATTTAATAAAGTCCTGAAAACCCTATTTTTGCTATTAATTGAATAAAATTACATTATTTAATTCATTCATTTTTTCATCGAATTCGACCAATTAAATAAATTTCATTTATTTAATAAAGTCCTAATCTAACACTATTCCTCCTAATTGATTAAATAGTGCCAATTATTTAATTATGTTTCTAATTCACTTTATTCCCCTAAGTCGATTAAATTGTTAAATCATAATAATTTAATTAACTCACTTTCCCTCCAAATTTGAATAAATTGAATAAACTATTCAAGACATCATCAAAAATCAAATCAAACTAATGCAACTTTGTTTGCAAAATTCAAACTTGATTTGCACATTCAACTCCAAAATGAATGAATTAATTAAATCAATTAATTAATCATTCTCAACCACTTTTCTAATTGAGTAAATTACAATCCCCTAATTTCTCAATCTAATTTTGACTGATCAATCTAATCCTGATTGATGAATCTAAATCCTAAATAACCAATCTATTCCTCAATCACACAAATTGTGTAATTTACTTTGCATGGATTATTCATGTCTAAATCCTCTCAACAACTTTCGACCGTTGATCAAGATATTCTACAGCATGATCCTGATCGTCCATTTCAAATCACATTTTCTATATAACAAACCTCTTTCCTCACAAAAAAAGGATCAAAGAATCAACATCATTTGAACAACAAAGTATTGTTAATCTTCCTAATCACCATTGATAGAGCTTCAACATATCTTCGATCAACCAACACTCACATTGCATCAAAGCTTTCTTGAACGCAACAATGGAGGCCTCACAGTGATATAAACAACCCGACATCATGTGAACACACTCCAACATGGGATGGTAACCTCTCTTTGTTTTGAATTCAATTTGGTAATCGTAGGATTTCATTATATGTTTTCAATAGCTTAGAAGGTAATTTCGTGAGTGTAGGAATATATCTAGATTAGTGTTCTTGATTATAGATTAGATATCTATTTAAATTGAATTTGTCTTGCATAAGCTTTATGATTTCCCCCCTTACACAAATTATCAAAACACTAATAGGTTATTAAAATATCTATTCAATATGAGCCTTTGTATTTCTATTATCTATTTTTGTATTCTTCTCCTTTTTCTCCTTTCAAATATATTTAGATTGAGAATATGTAGAACTAGCCTTTCAATCTTGGAGATTGACTCGTAAATTTATTCCACATCTATGAGGCTTTCCATGCTTGGTGGCCAAGTGCAACACATTTATTATGAAATAGCATTTAAGTAATCACTAATTTGTGGCATCCTTGGTGGGACATGTGCATTCTTGGTGGGACATATGTGAGGCTTTCCATGCTTGGTGGAGATGCACATGATTGGTAGTGAAGTCTTAACTACCATTTTCTTAATAATTTAATTCTTATTAATTCACTTGGCAACTCTGCATGCAAACCAAGGATACCCCATGATCTCTGAGAGTAATAATTGTCACACATTTTTCTTAGTCTCACAACCTCAATCCCTTGTTAGTATTTTCCTTTGAAAAGAGTACCATGAAAAACCTCAATCCCACCTCAATCTAATACCATTAAAAGTCCTATAGTCCTTATAAATTAAGCAAATTCCATAGCCATGCCCCAAACTTGGCAACAATACTTTGTAAAATGGAATTATGACAATACTTTAGTTGCACTTGTAAAATGGAATCACATACTTCTATCCACTAAAAAGGACCTTCCATATTGTGTAAGAGAAAAATTTATGACCGTATTAAACATTTTCAAGATATAGCCAACTTGTGTGCACATCATGATGTAATTGAAGATGATGCAACCATGAAACTAATAAAAACATAATTCAAAGAGAAGGCCATGGATTTATATAGATAATTTTTCCTTAACTCTTTGAGATCATGGAATGAGTTAGGAGATAAGTTACATAATAGGTATAGGGAAAGGGAACTACCTCACAATGCTAGAGAAGGTCATCTATCCAGAGATCCCAAATGGAAATTACAATAGATTTCATAAAACTAGGAATAAAACTCCCTAGGTGATTAGGTGTACTTCCCAAATTATATTCATGTAGTATGTAAATGCCTCTAATCATAAGATATCTTTTATGATTTAGTATATGGGTAGATCTAACTTACTTGTAACCTATGTTATAGCTATTTAGGGAAAAAATAGTTTGATACAAGTTAGGAAGATTACTACTATGCATGTTGTAGACATCTAAAATTGACCATTATATTTGGTCAATTTATCCCTAGTTCGTCTATTCTCGATCACACATATTAATTAAATAAATTTGTATTTATTTAATTAAGGTTTCTTGTTTATTCATGTTTTCATATAAATCCCATCCTCTATATTAATTAAATAATATTTTCTTAATTAATATTCCTTACATTTAATCTATCTCCCTTAGTCCCAACCTAAGGTAAATAATTAATTATTTACCTATCCTACCTTAACCTTTCTTCTCATAAATTAAATAAATAGATTTTATTTATTTAATTTTACCCTCACATGTCACATCCTCCAATTTTCCCACTTGCTCTGTAATCTTAATCATAATCACCCACCTAATCCCACCCCTAAACATGTGTACATTCCTAACCCATGATTAGGAAAGGGGTCAAACCTTTTCCATTTATTACTCACCCTCCTTGTACTCTAGCCTTAAAAGTTTTCCTCTTTTGGGAAGGGACCCCACAGGGTTCTTGTCCCAAAGGTACACCCAAAGTACACTAAAGGAATTAAAAATCCCTTTATTCCTTTCATGCCCCTCCCCTTTAGAGTGTGGGACAAACCTTTCCTTTATGGAAATATCTTCCCATACTCCAAGGTACCCTCACAAGTACCAATGTCTTCTCAATCCACCACATTGTGCCACTTGGCACAATCTCATGGATTGAGAGATCCCATTCAATCTCTGCCTTTGATCTCCCTTATAAAAAATATATAAATTTTTCCTTAACCCATGCAAATTCATTGCACTTTGGAATGCAAGATTATGTTGCAGAATTGAATAGCACACATCAAATTGATCAAAGGGAACAACCATTTTCATGCAACTAGGTGATCTAATATGAATTGTCTAATTGCTTTCATATTTTTTAAATTTCTTGACACCTAATTTGAGCATTTGTTTATTTGTTGTGCTTGATCAATTTAGGTGTTTAAATTGACCAACTTTGCATAATATTTCACACACACTTTATGGCACGCTCAGTGGGACCCACTTCATATTTAGCACTAACATTAATTGGTTATTTTTTAAGTTTTCACATGTGTAGGTCACTGGTTGGGAAACCTTGTCATCAAAGTGTTAAAGCATAAATTTCACCATTTCAATTTATATTTTCCACTCTTTGAAAAATAATCCCTCAATTTGCTGAAAAAAATTGGTTTTGCATGTTTAAATGACATCTAACCCATCTCCTAAAACCTAAAATCATTTTTTTGTTGATCAATTTTTTGTGTGTGTAGGGATTCATAGTTGGGTGGCCTCGTTATATACATGGGCAGTCTCATTACATACTTGGGTGGTCTCATTTTGACAGGTATACATTCATTTCCTAAAATTGTTTATCTATATTTGGGTGGCCTTGTTCTATGTTGACGTTGTCCTATTTTAGGTTTTTTCTAGCAATTCAAATTTTAAGCTATTTTGACCTATTCTACTTGTCACAGGGGAATAATGGGTGATGGTTAGAAAGCATAATCAAAGCAATTAAAGTACATAAACACTAAAATCCCAATAAATAATGATCAATTACACCCATACTCAAAGAAATTAGAATGCCAATGCTTCAAAGGTTCAAACTAAAAGATATAGAAAACTAATTCAAAGGTAGTTAAATCAAAGAAATATGCAAACCTTATAATCCTATTGTGGAATTATGACAATTTATGATGTGGATTGCTCAAATTGTGCATAACCCATGTTGTAAAAGCTAAGATGATGAATTTGACTCATAACTAATGCTCAATTTGCTTAAGAACAATGAATGTTCAAGCTCATGAAGATTGTGAATGAATGTGAATTCATGCACATGAGGATTGCGAATGATTTTTATGAAGAAATTACTTATTTTATAGATTTTCAAGATGTGTGGTCAATGGTAGAGATTGAAGATGAAGATCAATGGTTGAGAGTGAATCGGAGATCAAGGGTGGAGATTGAATGAGATCCCAAAATATCCCTAATTTAATGGAAAATTGGTTAAAGATATTTTGGAGGGGAAAATATTTTAAACTTTGAATTTTAATTATGGAATATTCCTTTTGGAAGGAGAGAAGATATTTTGAGAAAAGAGAATATTCTTTTTTGAAAAATCAATATTTTTTGTGCAAGTTGTATAAAAATTAGTGAATTAAATAATAATAAAATTATTTAATTGTGAGAATGAGAGGAAATTAGGATTTTTAATTAAATAATTGAAAATTATTTAATCAGGTGGGGCTGAAGAAAATTAGAATTTGTAGTGTTGAAAAATGTACACCTTTACATTTTCACACTATGTTTGCATCCCCTTAATTAATTGGACTTAATAAAGCCTTTAATTGGCCCAATTATGCATTCATAAGCCTAATTAATTTTGTTTTCCGAAAGGGAAACCCACATTTAATCAATGCCTACACTTAATTACACATCTTGGAAAATGTGTGTCCTAGGTTTAGGGCCTAGGACCCATTCGCCCAAGGGCGAATGGGTCCTCCTTAAGTCTTGGATCCCATTTTTAATATGTTTTTTTCAGCATTTTAATGATTGAAATTCAAATTGCAAAGGTCGAATTGTGGTGTTTAATTGTCAGGTAATTAAGACCTATAAATACAAGGTATTTTTATCAATTCAAATCTAAGTGGCATAATTCAAATTTCACAAGAGAAAAGATTATTGTCAAGAGCATTAGAGAGAATATTTTAGTCATTTATTGCAGCATTCAAGATCCTATAATGATGTCAAGATTTATGTGTGTTCATGCATGTTTTTGGAGCTAACATTGTGATGTAGGTTTTAAGTTTCAAGCAAGCATTCAAGAATTAAGATCTATCAAGCAATCAACCCATTTCATGAAAGATACAATCCTTAGAGATATGTGTTAGACTTCAGTCCTCTAAGGGTGGATATTAAAGGGTTTGGTGAGGTGTAATAAGCTTTGTTCATTCATCAATTCCTTCATTTTATCATTATTTCATTATCAAGGTTTAATTACCAAACTAGGGTTTGACCAAGGAAAACCCTTATCCACCGAAAATAAACAATTTTTCTCTCTATTTGTATGTGTAGATTTGTAGGTGAAGAAAGATTGAAATTTGATCAAAAGTGCAATTTTGCAAATTAGTTGTTAGAGTTGTCACCAAAGTTGTCAAGACACGAAAACTCACCTACAGGTTTTATTTTTGGATTTTTGATAGTGAAACCTAGTGTAATTAGAAGCTTAGATCTGGGATCCGAGGACTACAAAAATAATTTTCAAACCCTTGTATAGAGACCCATTCGCCCCTGGGTGAATATGTCCTTCAGCAGAGTCTAAAACCCACTTTTGGAGCCAAGTAAACACCATCCTAACCTTCTCATATTTGTTAGTTAATTGTTGTTTTTGATAGTGTTATCATAATATTTCATATTCCAAGTGTTAGATCTCATAGGTTTAATGTTTAAAACACTTTTATCTTTCTCCCAAAACTATTTTTCAGTCATTTCTATCATAAGGAATCCAAGGCAACATAGTGTCCAAAACCTAGGGTTGACTCATCTTAAGGGTTGTAAGTAAATTCAAATCATATGCAGCACTATCCCTCTTCCTAATGAATAAGGGAAAGGTTTATTTTTATTATTTGGATGCCCCCTTTTGTTTTGACATACTCCCCTTATCACATCATTCTCACTTTTAGGGGAAGAATCCCTTTTTTTTCCATTTCATTTTGGTGAACCTGACATTATACATCCTAAATTCTGATTTGGAGACCTTCGAAGCCATAGATATAAGTTTGCATTAGTGTGCTTTCCATTGCATTTAGGGTTTATTTTTGCATATTTGCATCATTTAAATTCATAAGAAAATATAAATTTTGTTTTAATTTTGTGTACATCTTGCATTGTAGTTACATCAAGAGTGTCTTTCAGTCATTTAGATTCAAAATTTAGCTCAAAATTGCATCTAAAAATTTGTTACTTTGTTCACTATTTTTCATTAGTCAAACTTGCATTAAGACACCTAAAATTGGAAAAGTTTGCCATAGAATTCACAGTCTACAACCCTAAACAAAGAACTCAAAAATCAAACTACAAACACAAACTTTAATTTTTCCTAACCCTATACAAAGACCCATTCGCCCTTAGGAAAAATTGTCCTTGTACAGGTGCCTTTTCAAACTTTTGGGTATTATTTTGTCTTTGTTTACTTTATTTCATTTTGTTGTCAAATCTATGTTTCAGTTTCAGAAAACAAGAAATTTTGTACTTTCTCTCATTAAGTTCAATTGGTCAAAATTAAGTGCATTATTTGAAATCAAATTTCACATTAAAAAGACATCATTTTCAAGTTTTTGCATAGCATAATCAGTAAATTATCATGTTCCAAATCTAAAAATTACAAAATATTTTTACACACTTGCATTATGATTCCCACTTTTGGGTGTTCATTACATTTGTATAGTACCTTTTCTCCATCTTGGGTGCACTTTTGGTTTGGTGAAACTTGTATGAGCTTCACAACCTAGTGTCCTATTGCCAATACTTTAGTGAGATGTAGTTCGAGACTCATGCCATCCTATGCTAGTACATCTGATCTGGATCTTGAGTTTTCTAGCTCTTTCACTCATAGTATTGAAACTAGTCAACCCATTATGGACCATAGCCTTGATACCACATTTCCCGTGACTATTTTACCAACAACTAATGTAACTAATGTTGAAAAATAGTTGCTAATTTCCCTCAAGAGAAGCTAAAACAAATGGATAAAGCCTTATAAAAACTTCAAAACTTTGTGAGTGCTAAATACATTGATTTTACTATGGTTCCTATCATAGATAACATGAGGAAAATTCTTGATAATGAATAAGGATTAGAAATTGTGCATAGCCTATCTCATATCATTGAAAATCATGTTCCTACAATGGTTAGTTGTGCTCAAACTTTGGGTACACTCAAATTCAATGTGGAAACCAAATTCCTCCTTCTACAAATGTGGCCTCTATTCCTACATACACTCATCCAACTGTTACTACAACAAGGCAACCAACTAGCAATGTCAATCCAACTTTAGGTATTTCCATTGGGAATCCTTTTAGCTTTTTGAATTCAAACATCATATCTCCTAACCCATCACCCCTCACAAACTTGCAATTCACTTGTCCTCCAAACACATATACACCCCCACCTTATTCACCTCCATCTCAAAACACAACCAATGATTCTATCCTCAACCAAATTTTTCAAAATGTTTCATCCCTCTAACAAAAAATTTCTACTTAAACCAAAATCAAAATGGACAACCTTCACAATATGTCAAAAGAAACCCATTATCATTGGAGATATTGAGAGCACAAATATGATAAGGTATAGAGATTCCTAGATTTGAGAAATATGGTGGTAAAAGAGATCCTAGCAACCATGTTTTAGCATACACAACCTTATGTAGTGACTTCATTTTTTAAGACAAGCTATTGGCTAATCTTTTTCCTAGGTCTTTGAAAGATATAGTCTTTGAATGGTTTTTCTCTCTATCGAATAATTCAATTTTTTCACTCAATGAACGTGTTGATGCCTTCCTCAACCATTTCCAAGTGCACATTGGTCCCAAGATGACCTTAGTTGATTTAATGAAGTGTAAACAAAATTATGATGAAAAGATCACTAATTTTATAGCATGATACCAATTCCTTTACTAACAAATCAATATTAAGATTCCTAATGTCGATCTTCAAAGAATATTCATTGAAAATTTACAAAACAAAATCCAAGACAAGCTTAGGATAATGAAATTTACCTCCTTCACACATTTGTGCACGACTCTTCATGACTATCAGAACTCACTTAACCATCATGAAGCAAAAACTCCCTCTAGCCACCCTGAGAAATCTGAGTATGTGTCCCATAACAATTTCCAACCATTCGAGAAACAAAATAAGATATTTTTACAAATAAACCCACCTCGAACAAGTCAATATGTTGAGTCTCAAGTGGTTGCCATAAAAACAACAAATCCATATCAATTCAGATAGCGTAATAGAAAATTTACCCTGTTACCTGATACCCTCCATTCCATCATCTTGCAACTCTTGGGTAAAAACTTAATTACCTTATGTTAGTGTGAAAGGGATGCTTTATCTAACTAGTTCATTTCCTAGCTAGTTCTCCACTTAGGTCCTCTTCAAACTACCTTAACTTTACATAGGGATAAGGTTGTTGAGCTTTAATGACTTTGGTTGTCACACCTCATAGGATGACAACACTTGTCATAATCTGGTTACATCCTATCTCTCGCCTTGGCCTATATAACCAAGGCATTTCCTTTGTAATCTCAATTCTCAACCTCATAGAAGCTTTGCATTATCTTGAGAGGATTACAGTTTATTCTTTCTCATATTTTATTTATGTATTTTATTTCCTTCAGTTATTTGAATCTTGGGTAAGATATTTAGAAAATCTTATTGTTACCTAATTGTGTTGTTCAGCCCAATCAAGTTAGGCTGGGACAACACTGATGTTATTTACTTTGAAGAAGGAAAAAGGTACACAAACGATTATGCTAAAAGATATCCATGATCATGTAAATAGTGCCATGAAATGAATTTCTAGTTTTCATTATGCATTTGCTTTACAGAAAGGAGGAATAGTGCATAAAACTTTACATAAAGTAGTTGTTTTAAATTCATTACAAGAGATGTTTATGAGTTTCCCACACAAGGCCTGGGAGTAACTAAATGAGATACAATAGAAGACAAGTTGTACATCTGAAAGTAAAAGACATATAAGAGAGAAGGGATCTGTCATTGCCCAGGATTGATGAACCTCATTGTTGACTAGATGCATCTTCAATTCCTTTGTTGATAGCTCCAAAGGTGTCTACAAGGGATAGAGAAAATGATGTTAGAGCTCAGTATTCCATGTCTCTAATATGTTAAACCAATAGATATGTAGCCTGTCTCTTGTTATGCATCAAATACAGATACACAGATCAGATATAGTTATCATGGGTTCAGGAAAAGTAAAGATCATCTAGTTATCATAAGGGGCTTTATGCTTCTTAGATTTCTTAACTTATTTGTTGATTGTGTAGGTACAGGTATAATCTTAGAGCTACCTCATCAACAATGAAAATAGTGCAAGGAAATCATGGATTAATTCATAGACAATGAGCATATTTTTCAGGAACAAGCAAAAGGCAAAGTTCAAGATATAAAGGACAGTATTCTTCCTTTTGTTGATGAAAGGTATGAGTTCCAATTTAAGGTGAAAGTCATGAAGGACACATGGGAAATCATTTTAAGTGTTAAGGGAATAGCTGCAAAGACACAGAGTCAGTCACCCTGTCACAAGGGTTTTAAGGGGGAAGTCACTTTGAAAGGTAAAGTGTTGGCATGAACAGCAGGTCAAGAGAAAATTTCATAGTTTGTAGTAGATGCACAATCACAATGGAATACTAGTGCACTATCATCCATCAAAATTGAATGAGCTATGAATAGTCCAAACTACAACAATGGAACAAAGGACAGGCCCCGTCAAGGCAAGGCATAGTCATGCTAGTTCAGATGTAGAGTTTCAAGGCTTGAGATGAGCAATGGGTAGTCACCTTCATATGCACAATCAAATAAACCAAAGCATTGAGGACATTCAAAAATAGAGCATAATAGCAATGGCGAAATGCTTATATTCTTGCTTTACAGAGAAGATATGAAGACATTCATATAATCATAAGTTCATTGCAAAAGAGATTAAATAACAATAAAATGGAAAAACTTATGCAAGAGGACAAAGCACAAACACCTTTTTCTGTAGACAATGTTACAAAAGATCATGTTGTTAAGAGGCTAAATATCTTATGAGTGAAATATCAATCAGAGGCCATATACTTGATGTTGTCACCTACACTATCCTCATTGGTTTTTTTTGTCGAGGACATTTAGTAGAGGCATATAATTTTTTGAATTGAATGTTGGTTAGTGGTTACTGTCCAAATGTGTTAACATTAAATGCATTGATATACTGCTTTTGCAAGGGTAGTAAGAATGCATGATGCCATTTAACTAAAATTAAATGCTTGGAAAGGTATGACAAAGGACACAAAAATCATAAGGTAGGGTTATCCATTGAGGCAGAGCATAGAAAGCAACATCACTTCTAGACCAAACACAAGGGAAATTATTTCCCATCAAGAAATCAATGTATGAAAGAGCAAGGTTTAAGTTTTTTTTAAGTAAATGACAGCCTACAGAGGATTTTTTTGGAAATCTCTAGCATGTGAAAATCAAATCTTAAAGGGGACTGTGTGTTGAACCTTTATCAGAAATTCTTAATGTTGCACAAAGAAATTAGTAAGGCTCAAGCTAAGCTTTCTACAACCATATATATTATTTTATCCCTCAATGAATCTTTCAATATCAAAGATAATGATCCTAGGATGCCTGCTAATTTGCATCTCATCACTCAAAAATCTACTTTGGGAATAGTATTAATGGATGATATGGAATATCATCAAACCTTGTGTGTGGAGAGCCCGTGACAATTTTTGTTGATGATGGTATTCGTTCTAGTGCATCTTTGTTTGACCCAGAAAATCTCAAACTTGTATTTGAGAAGGGTGATTGCACAATAGCTGGAAATATAGAAAACATTTTGTTGAAGAAAAGAATGGGATCGAGAAGACTTTAGGTCTTTCAATGAATGTGTGCAGATTGTTTACCTTATTCTAAAATTTATGCAATAATTTTATCATAGGCGTTGTTTAAAGTGCAACTATTGGAGGAAATTTTCTTGAAAGACCAAAAAATAAGTAATGCACAGATATTAAACAAGGTATGCCATAGAGTGCTCATGACAATAGACATAGAAAGTACCATTGAAGAAATGACGAGTTTCATCATTATTTTGCACAAACAAAGCATCTGCAATGTTTCTTTCACGGCAAACAAAATGTGAAACTATTTTCATTCAAGGAAGGAGCTTACCGACACTCAGTCATAGTTCAATCATTGCCAGAGAATTCCCAAAATCTAGAGTGAAGTTTCAAACCCTCAGTGGCAACACAGCAACATGAAACAATATGCATGAAAATGAATGCAAAATGAGCCTATAGCTAGGGTTAGAGTTCTTTTTTGAGTTTCTTAAGAAAGACCTAATTTTGGCCGACCAAAATAGGGTATTTTCACCTTTATTTTATAAAATGCATGAGGATTAATACTTAAGCCATGGTCAAAGCTTTCTTGACATTTTCCTAGTAAAAAAAATATGAAGTCCACAGGAGTTAGGAGATAAACAAATTTATTTTTGCCCCTTCTATTTTTGCATGAAGTTAACACAAAAATAAATATGTAAATAAATATTAAAGGTGATATTTTACAAATTACTTTAATATTTGTCATGTAATGAAAGAAATAAACAGCTACATAAAAAATATTAAAGCAAATCATAACTGATTGTCTTTAATATGTGTTCAAATAGTTTATTCTAGTTCCAAAATCATGCAAAAACAGAAGGAGGAACTGAACTGAAGTGTCAAGCATGCATTTGGAGTTCTATCTTTGACTTCAAGTCAAACTGAGGTATTTTTGGAGTTCTTTTTTACCAAACAGTTTGAGAGGGGGAGTTTGGAGCTAAATTTGCCCAAATTGCAGCAATTATGAGCCCCCTTTTTAGGGATTTTTTGTTTTGCTCATGAGATGGATATTTTGGAGTGCAGTTGACTGCAAGTGACACCTCTTGGCACTTTGGGACAATTTTTGTATTAAAGGAGAAAAATATTATGATTTTTTCCTTAGTTCTTACTTTTTTCCTTCTCTTGCATGTTGATGAGAGACTTAAAGATTTGTAACTCAAATATTTTCACATCTTATATACAGCAGTAGTTATTTTAGCTCATTTTTATCAGTGTTTGCAGAGATTCCTTCCATTATTCAATAGAATCAAGTGTTTACCTTCTTATTTTTAGGTTTCATGTCTCTTGTGGATGATTTTGATGATGACTTGATGTGTTTTAGTAGTAAAACCTTTAAATTGTTGTCTTATTCATAGTTTCATGTATACAAAAGCAGTTAATAATCACAAGTCATAGGTTGTGCATTGTTTTGTCTCATCTTTCCAAGTTGTGAAAACTTTTTTTTCCTTCAAAGAATCCTTTTTATGAAATATTCATGTTATTAGATTGCCCAAACTGAGTTGTGTAAACAAGTTTTTTTTAGTAGTTGTGAATCAAGCTGCAAGTTTTTCAATTTGGTGCATCACCTCCTAGGATTAGTTTTTCCCATTTATCAGTTATCTTTCTATCCCTTTTCCAAATCAAATCCATTAGTTTCTAGGAGATCTAAAGGGGAACTATCCCATAATCTGGAGATTCATCTTCGTCATGAGCAACCCACAAGCTCGAAGATGTTTCCATGTTTCACGGGATTGTTGAGCCTCCAAGCTTAGCATATGGGTGCAATCCTTTGTGACAACACTTACATCATATTAGAGCAAGAATGAGTTGTGGGTTAGCACTATTTTAGGAAATTTGAGAGTGTAGATCTATTTTTTAAAAGCACTGATTATGCTCTTCTCTTGCATCCTTGGATGATTTGGAGAATCATAAAAGTGTGGAGAAAATATTATTTTCTAGGGGGTTCATAATTGACTTGTCAATTGTAGGTTATCCGAAGCTTCCTGTAGAAATTTTGAGCTCACCGTTGAGTACATAGCAGCTGAAAAAGTCAAATTTTCCCTTTATTTTATTTGAATTGAACACCGAAGGCCAAATCCACAACAATTTGAAGTGGGAGGTTCATTGCCAAATCTAGCAAGGAACCATTACTTTGGATTATTTCAGGTCAAATCCAACCCTACCATCGTGCTCAGAAAGCCTGAAAACCATAAAATCAATATTATTTTTGTCAAAAAAATAATAACTTAAAAAATACATTATTATATTTAAAATTAAATATATATACATATATATATTTTAAATTACAAACATTTTTATATTATTTTTTACAAAAAAATAATAATTCTAAAAATTGTTAAAATAATTTTTAAAAAAATTGGTTAAATTTAAAATTAACAAAAAATATTTAAAAAATAGTATTTAGGTACTAGGTACCTACGCTTTTGCACAGGCCCTATACATGTGACCCTCTTGGGTAGCACACCCCTCTTTAGAGGGGTGGCTCCTTAAAGGTAGCCGCTACCTCTAAAGAGTGGTGGCTCCTTGAGTAGCCACTAACTCCATTCTTGGAGCTGAAAACTTGTGGATGCCTAAAAATGGGCACTTAAACTTGCTTGCCAAAAATTTTGTGTGCTTCGTGCAATGTGACATTCGTTGCTCCTTCGGGCCTCATGCCTTGCCATGGGTTTGCTCGGCCATTGGGCCTTTAAGCATTATTTTTAATTTTTTTTTAATTTTTTTTAAAATGCTAAAAAAATATAAAATTCTTGAATTCCACCCACACCAATAATTTTTGCCGACAGTTTTCTATTTTTTCTATTTTTTTAAATAAGCCTTTTAAAAGTTCACCAACATCGCTAACTTTAGTGGATTGCTAATTTTATTTGGAGATTCGCTAAATTTAACGAAGGTATAAACTAGCTAGCAAATATTTAACTTTGGCAGACCACTAAATTTGGCAGAATTTCCACTAAATTTGGTGGGAATTTTTCACACCCCCTCTTCGTTGATGAGTTGGTGCTTGAAGACCAACTTTGAAAGCTCATAACTTGAGTTCTAGAGCTTCGTTTTCAATGCAATTTTTTTATTTAGGATAATTTTTAGCTCTCTTCGCTTTGGTGAAGATGGTTTCAGATTTAGGTGCATGTATTTTTCAAAAATTGTTGATTCTCAAAGAGGACACCTCACTATTCTCGTTTTTAGACCTTCAAAGTTGCATTACTTTTACATATGACCTCGGATCGAGCCTATTCTTTTTTTGAAATTGCATAATTTTTTGTGTACTTCGTATTGGTGTTGCTTATTTCATATGAAATTCTACCAAAATTTATACTTTTAACATATGCTCATTTCTTGAGGACTTGTAAAAGCATTAAAATCCATAAATTTGTAACTACACTAAATATAAAGTGCCAAATCATTTTTCCTAGGTGGGTTCTTTGATTAGGTGAAGAAGGGGGGTCTCTTGTTTTCTTTGTGCTTGTACATCTCTTCTACTTTGTGCTCTATTTTTCCTTCATAATGGATACATTTAAATTTCCATTGTTAACACCATACAACTATGATACATGGCATCAAAATGCATGGAATGCCTTAATGAAACTATGATATACACCTTATTTTGAGAAGAAGGTAACTAAACCCACAAATGATAAGGAAAAATTACTCTGGATGTTTGAACATACAAAAGCTCTTGGTTGTCTAAGGAGTTTAGTTTCTCTTGACATAACGTTTCAAATTGAAGAATATAAAGATTCACATGATGCATGAGAAAAATTAAAAACTTTGTATGGTACAACTGATGAAGTTCGTGGTTATCAAATTGACAACAAATTAATGAGTCTTGATCTGAAGTCTTTTGACAACATCCAGGATTATGTAACAAAGGTCAATGACCTTAGAGCACAATGTAAATCATGTGGCTTAGAGAAGAAAGATATTCAACTTGTCTATAGCACTCTCAACAAACTTGGACCTAAATGTAGGTTTTGTTTCTAGCTTTCATACTCATAGGTTGACAATGGGATCTACATTCACTACACCTTCTTTTGCTTCATTTTCTAAAATTTTGATACAAGAACAAGGAAAGCTTCTTTCAATAGGTCTTCTTAAGCCTTCACACTCACAAGATTTGATGGTTGGTCAACCAAAGGGTCGTAAAGAATTAGGGAAACCTGACAAAAAATAAAATAAGTTCAAGAAAAAGTCACCAAAATATCAAGCACAATCATCTTCTACAACAAAAGTTTACTCCAACTCCTCATCTTCAAAGGGGAATCTTAAAAAGAAGGAAAGGCCAACTTGTAGCTACTGTAAGAAATCTAGTCATGAGGAACATTCTTGTCATAAGAAGTAAATCAATGAGTTAAAACATCTTAAAAATAACAACATTAATCGGCCTTCTTATGTTGCTCAGCATTCCTCTACTCCTTCCAAATAAAGTAAAGGGAAAGCAACTGCACTTGTTGCTATTTTTTATTCTTCACAATAGTGGATTCTTGAATCGGGTGCATCACATCACATGGGTTCTATTAAAGAATAAATTTCTTTCTTGGAGCCTTGTTTTGTGCCCCACATTCTCATCAGGGATGATTCTCCAATGGATGTGATTAGGAAAGGTTCAATTGATGTTGAAAATGGTACATTTGAGGATGTCCTCTATGTGCCTAATCTATTAGCCAATCTTCTCTCTGCCTACCAAATCACTCAAAATGGTAGAAAATTTTAATTCACTTTAGATTTTTTCAGCATCAAGAATCCTAAAGGTAATGCACTCTTTGCAGTTGGTGAGGCCAATCATGAGTCTCGCTTGTATGCTTTCTCTCATTCTATACCCAATTCACATTCGACCACATTGCTCACCCATTCAAATTTCATGAGAAAATTATGGCATGAGTAGTTTGGCCATCTCAACTATCACTATCTTTAGCAACTTAGCAAATAGAATATGGTCACGAGTCTTGCTCAAATCTGATGGTGTATGTTCGGGTTGTGCCTTGGGAAAACATCCTAAAAGCAATTTTGACAAAGGGAAGGCTTGGAGGGCTTCAAAAGTCCTTGAATTCGTTCATAGTGACTTTACAGGTCCATTTCCATCATTATCTTTTAGTAAGGCTCGTTATTTTCTCACCTTGATTGATGACTATTCCAAATATACATGGGTCTACTTTCTTCGACACAAAGAAATTTTTTAATAAATTTCAAGATTTTAAGGCTTGTGATGAGAAGTAATTTGGAAAGTGTGTCAAAATTCTCTGCATTGATAATGGTAGAGAATATGTGAACCATTGATTTGAGCAATTTTGTACTCTTGAAGGGATTGATCTTCAACATACTGTTGCCTACACACCACAGCAAAATGGTGTCGTTAAGAGAAAAAAAGGTCCCTGAAAGAGATGGTTGGCTACATGATCCACGCATGCTCCCTTGCACCTACATATTGAGCATAAGCTATCAACTATGTTGCCCGCATCTAGAACAAAGTTCCACATAAGACATTAAAGGGAATCACTCCGCTCGAAGCCTAGTGTGCCAGGAAACCTGTTGTGGGGCACTTTAGAGTTTTTGGCTCCCTAGCATGGGCACATATTCCTTCAGAGAAGCACAAGGCCTTGGAACCTCATAGTTGACCTTGCATCTTTGTTGGTTACCTTGATGGTGTCAAAGGATATCGGCTAATGGATCTTGAAACACATGAGCTCTTCATTGAGCGTTGTGTGCAATTTGAGGAAAGATCTTCTAGCTCATCCTCTACTCTTCCTTCCTCCATAGTGGAATTAGAGGATTCTAACATTGAGGATTTTCCTCAAGCTTCCTCTAGTCGTCAGTTGATCATGAGATTTCATATTCCTCTTCACAAAGTTCAAAATCTCCTCCTCCATCCCCTACCATGCCTCGTTGGGCTTGCCAAACACTTGAGTCTATAGGAACTCTAGTTGGAGATATTAAAAATACTAGAGAGGACTCAGTCACAACATCATGACATTCCACATTCCTACATCACCATAGCTTCAAATCCACAATAATTTTGTGAAGAATCTAGTATTACTGAGTGGGATTCCGCAATGGAGGAAGAGTACAACTCTTTAATGCGGAATAAAGCATGGGATCTTGTTCCACTTCCTTAAGGAAGAAAATTGGTTCAATGTAAGTGGATCTATTGAACCAAATTTACAATAGATGGCTCAATTGACAAATATAAAGCATGACTTGTGGCTAAAATTTTCTCTCAAGTACAAGGTATTGACTACACTGATACCTTTGCCCCTATTTCCAAAATGAACTCCATTTGCTTGCTACTTTCTATTTCTACAACTTATGGTTGGGTTGTACATCAAATGGATGTCAATAGTGCATTTCTCCATGGAGACCTACATGAAGAAATTTACATGGAACAGCCACAAGGATTCATTCAAGATTATTCATTGGTTTGCAAACTAAGGAAGTCTCTTTATGGCCTCAAATAGGCTCCACGAGCTTGGTATGCCAAAATGGACTCCTTTCTTCTCTCCATTGGGTTCTCTAGATGTCACTCAGATCTAAATGTCTATATCTTGTGGAAGGAGGGTGCTCTTCTCTTCTTGTCTCTCTATTTTGATGACTTTATTGTCACTGGGAGCACTTCATCATCATTGTGGCTATCAAGACTGCTTTGCATAATAGATTTTCCATGACTAACTTGGGTCTCTTGCACTACTTTCTTGGTATTGAGATCACTCAAACCTCTTTCAAGATCTCTCTTGCATAGCCCAAGTATGCTCTTGATCTTTTGTCGCATTTTCATATGGTTGATTGTAAGCTTGCACCAACGCCCTTTCTGTATGGAGTTAAGCTTGAGGAAAAAAATTCCACACCCCTAGTTGATGCTACTTTATATCATCAACTCATTGGTAGCCTCATCTACTTGACTCATACTTGCCTTGACATTTCCTTTGTAGTTGGCATTGTTTCACACTTCATGACAGAACCACATGAGGTTCATTGGAAAGCTGCCAAACGCATCTTGCACTATGTCCAGGGGACTCATAGGTACAAGATTCACTATGCAATAGGCACAAGTTTAGAATTACTTGGATACATAGATTCTGATTAGGATGGCGATATTGATGATCAAAATTCTACCTCTGGCTATAATTTTCACTATGGTTATGGTCCCATTTGTTGGTAGAGCAAGAAGAAGCATGCAAGTGCTCTTTCTTCAACTGAGGTTGAGTATCAGGGGCTGTCAATGTTGCCACGGTCTATTTGGCTTCAAAATATCCTCATTGAACTTGGTATCACCTTTTAGAATCCATCAATTATCTATTGTGACAATCAAAGTTCCAACCAAATCTTTAAGAATCTGATCCATCATCAACGAACCAAACACATCGAGATCCATATGCATTTTCTTCGAAAGTTGATTTTGGAGCAGCTCACTGAGTTGTGATACTATCCTATAGTAGATCAGGTTGCAGATATATTCACCAAACCCTTCACTAAGAGAAAGTATGTTCATCTTCGGTCTCTCTTAGGGGTGAGGGAAATCTCTTCTGGGGGGTCACTTAGACCTACTTCATTCAACCTCTCATGGGAGGGACTTTTTTCCCACTAGGTTTTCTCCTTCTTTTATAGTTGAGAGTGATAGGAATTTGAAAAAATTTAGTGGTTCTATGGTTACATTTCTAAATATTGTTCATTCAATGGTCATCTAAAGGTTAGGGTTTCATTTTTTTTGTTAGGGTTCATCCTTAGGGCTTAAAGCCTCCTAAAACCCTCAACAATGCAAAATCACAGTCTTTCCTTCTAATTGTTTGTTGACTTGAAATCACCAGTTTTTGGTTAACTAAGTAATGACTTAGGCCTTTGATGTCATTTGATCACCAACCCCTTTTTCCTAGTCTAACTAGTTGTGATGTAGGGGGATTCGCTGCTCATGAGTTCTCTTCATTTAGAGATCCTCACGGGGCAAACTGCCCTATATCACCTCAATGGAACAGTAGCAAGAGTTCTGGAATTTGAAAGAGTGGGTCACAGAGGTCCTCTGGACAAATTGACAAGCTCTCGGCCAAAGGACATCAGTGCAGAAAGTGAATGATAGCACAACGCACTAGCATCTCAGTTGTGCGTTGGTGTCTCGTACGGACCAAAGATAGAGTTTATCATAGAAAATGCCTAAGTAATCGCTAACAAGTGGATTACTAAGAACTGACAGAGTGTGATAAAATAGTAGAACTGAGATCAAGTAAAGAATAAATGATAACGATAAGGAGAAGAAAGGAAAGAGATACTTACAACCATGCGAGCGATGAAGCCTCCACCAAGCAAATGTCTTCAAAACCTGCAAGTATGATATCTGGAGAGAATGTTGGGGTTGTATAGGGGTTTGCCTCAGTCCAACCCCTGTTTTGGTGTTTCCACCTCCACGGAAAACCAAGAAGATAAAGAGAGTGATGAACAAAGTGTGGTGAAAGTAAAACCCGCCTAGGAGTAGAACCCGCACCACGAATAAGCATGTGATAAAAGCAAACCCCACTCAAGGAGAACTTGTATCATGAAGTAAATATGCAAATAGTAGGGGATATGGAATCCCAAGATGCTCACAAGCATGGAAGTGGAATTGCAAGAGCCAAGAAGGCTATCAAGAATTTTGTAATGGAAGCTTGTGAGAGCTTGAAGCTGCTACAACAAGCTGTATGTGTAAGCTAGTGGTGGAGTCAAGCTAAAAACTGGCAGAGTGGAGTTAGCTATTAAAGAAGCCCCCAAAATGAAGTGAACAAAGGACTTTTAAGGAGGGAAGAGAAGCTTCCCACACCGTTTCAGAGAATCCCGAGCCGTTTCCACCGAAAAACTTAGGTGACAAGTGGAAAACATGCTCAGAAATAGTCATCTAAGCATTGAAACGTCATAGGACGCTAGCGCGGTGCACGGACATCTATGCGACACGCTAGTTTCTGGACACGTCATGCTACAAAACAACATGAACCCAAAAGACACAAAGTCCGACGCAGAATTAACATGCAAGGGTGGTTGCTAAAAAGGGGTGTTGGAGCATCTTGAGAGGGAAAAAGGCTAAAGCAAGGGCCAAAATGAGCCTATTCAAGATGCTAAAGGAGCGGACACTAAAGTGGAAACAAAATGTAAGGGAAATCGCAGGGGTGCAATCTCACTCTTATACATTTTTCCCCTAGTTTAGTGGGCATATGCATCTACATTAATATGCACGCTAAAGGAAATCTATTAAACATAAATAACATCATATGCCAAAAGGATACTGTAGATGAAGCAGATAACTCTTTGAACCATGAAAGTATGCCCCCAAGTTGACGATCTGCAAAACCAATACATTAGACAAGAAGCACCTACACCGGATAGCAATGCTAGAACATAAAAATCTAAAAGGATTTGAGTCATCAAAGTGAAAGAGACCTTGATGTAAAAGGTTGTCTCAGTACTATGCGTCATTCCCAAATAACACACAAAAGACTTTAAAGATGAAGAGAGAAGGAGCATATACTCAGGATGAAGAAGGTGCATGTCTTCGATCCGGTATATGCAAGAGATAAGAGAAATGAACAAAGCATGTGGTGAAAGAAAAACCTACTCAGGAGTAGAACTCGCACCACAAAGAAGGTGATAAAAGCAAACCCCACTCAAGGAGGAAATTTGTATCACCAAAAAGCACCTTACAAGCCCGCAGACCTGCAAGGAAGGTATCCTTCAAGAACTCTCACCTGAAGGAAACCCCAAGAAGCGAACTCCATAAAGTCTAAAAGTGTCGACGTGTCTACTCATAGATAGAATATGTCTAAAAGCGTCGATACGCCTACCTGCAGATAGGATGCATCTAAAAGCGTCAACATGTTTACCCGCAGATAGAACATGTCTAAGAGCATCGATACGTCTACCCGCAAATAGGACGCACCTAAAAGCATTGACATGTTTACCCATAGATAGAACATGTCTAAGAGCGTCGATACATCTACCCACAAATAGGACACATCTAAAAGTGTCGACATGTTTACCCACAGATACAACATGTCTAAAGCGGCCAGTCACGCAAACTGTGGAACTTTCAAAGGGGTCCCTCAGGAACCCGGTGTGAAAAGAGAGGGGTCCACTCAAGGGCCACGTTGTTTGCAAGGCAAGGTCTAGTAAGGTTGCCCCCAAGCTAGACACAAAGAGTTCATTCAAAATAAAGGTTTTCAAAGAGGTCCCTCAGGAACCCTTCAAAAGGAAGAGGGGTCCTTAAGGACACACAGCTCCAAAATGAGTTATCACTACCCCCAGTGTATAGGGGAGGAGAACCATACAAAATACTTTGGATAGGATAGAGGTGAACCTTGATATCATAAGCAAAGTAGAGGCAAGTATGTCAATCAAACAGGAGTTTGATGGCACCTAAATCACAAAGTTGTACTTTTTCCTTCAAGGCTTTACATTCACTAGTGGAATGACCAAGCACTCAATGGTATGCACAGAAAGAATTTTTATCATGGCCATGAGATTTCTTATGTGTAGGAGAAGGAGAGTGATTAAGTGGGATTTTAGAAGCCACAACAAAATATGCTCTTATTTAGATAAAGGATGAGGAACAAGAAGCAATCCTTTCTCCTATGGGGAAAGGTTTGACTTCTCGTAAGAAGAGGAAGACACGAAGGTGGAAGACAAGGGAGGATAAAACAACCTATGAGAACAAGATTGAGTGGAATCCATGTATCCATCCAACCGTGTTGTTCTTTTAAATTGTCCATCCAAACAACCAAGCCCTAGATTATGCTTACAAGGCACTATTTCTATAGGGACCTAAATGCCTTCTTTGTTACACCCACAACATTTACGATCATAGCCACATTTAGAGATGAGCCTAAATCCAAGGCCATAACGTGTTTGCAAGTCTTGAAAAGAAGGTGGATCCTCATAAAGAGCATTGTCCCAACAACGAGGGTCACACTCCTCTATGGGGTCACCATCATTCTTATTAATAGGACTACCAACACTATCCTCCTTAGCTGAAGCATAATCCTCTTCCTCAAAAGGAGGATCAATGCTAAGGATATTACAATGATTGCTCGCCATACTCCGCAATATAAAAGAATAATAATCTTTGATAGCGGGTGTGGGTGATGTTGTTGGAAGGTCTAAGTGGATCAGGTCGACTTTATATTCTCCAATGAAGGATTATGTAAAGTCTAGAGAACCTTGATCACTACTAAGGCATGCACTCCTTTGAGAAGAGGTGGCAGGAGCACACTTAGGACTCCTTGCTTCAGAAGGATCTTCTTTAGGGATGTCCACCTCAAGAGTACCCTTTGTAGTAGGTACTACTAGGGTAAACATCGACACACAAGAAGATACTGAAGGAATAAGAGTAGGCATAGTTGGAGCTCGACTAGTAGCTGCTATCTCACATAGGTGCATAGCCTCAGGGTCAACCTTAATTGTGACTACCCGATCGTTACACATAAACTTAATAGATTTGTGCAAGGTGGATGGGACGGCACCCATAGCGTGAATCCACGATCTACCAAGAAGAAGGTTACACAGAAACTTTTCTGCCATGGCATATACAAGGGTAGGAACAATGACAAGTCCCAACCTCAAAGGAAAGACTACTATGCCTAGGGATTGTTGACCGACATTGTCAAACCCACGGAGGACAAGAGAAGAAGTATTAAGAGAGGATGGGTCAATATTAATCTTAGGCAGAAGATCAATACTACATACATTGAGTGTCAAACCAACATCAATGAGAGTGCGTCTAATGCCTATCTTATTGATATTGACTATAATCATTAGAGGATCTGCTTGCTTTTGTACTTTCGAGGGCGGGAGCTCTTGCGCGTAGAACATAATATTCAGTGAACCTACGCGAATATATGCCATCAACGCATCAGCATCTGTCAGCCTAGTGGAAGAAGGAAAGAGGATCTTTTGCAAGGCTTCCTAAAACATACCTTGATAAACCAGAGCAGACCAAAGCAAGTCCCATAGTGAGATCTTATCTGAACTAATCTGAGGTTGTTTGACAAGATTGCAATCACTAGGTGCTTTAGCTGTAGGTTTAGGAGCTTGAGGAATTCTTGGTTGTTTATTCATATTGTTATCGTAAGTATAGGCTACCGCTCTATAAGAGGGAGCCCTAGGAAAATTAGGAGATCCATTATTTAATGGACCACCATCGATAGCACAAATCCTTTTAGGAGCGGGACTAGCTGGAGTCGCATGAATGATCAGTCTCTTAGGCCCTTGGGGGGAAGTGGAGACGTCTACCACATTTATAGACTCATTACAACTAGTAGAATAATTACTTGAATACATATTCTCAACATCAATCCAAATAGTCCATCAAATGTGGAATAGTTACTTAAAGAGACATTCTTAACATTGATCCAAGGAGAATCAAATGTGGAAGGGGGTTCATCATTTTCTAATGCATTATCTCTAAAAGAGGGTGCATTAGAGCAAAGATGAGATTCATCATTCACCAATGCATCATCTCTAGACGAGAGTGCATTAGAATGAAGAGTAGGTAGAGTAACATTGAGAAAGGTATCAATGATTATGTCTTCTTACAATAAGATATCCTCTGAAGAAAGAGGAATCTCATGAGAAGGATCAAAGATACCAAGTGACATGGACAAAGCCAAGTCACTATCACATGCATTAAATGGAACCTTATTAATATCTTGGATAATATTAGATACGGAACTAACAAAATAACCTATTAAATCCATTTATAGCTTTTTGAAGAACAATGTTCTTCATGTCAGGTTCACCAAAATGTGATGTAGGGGGATTCGCTACTCATGAGTTCTCTTCATTCAAAGATCCTCACGAGGAAAACTACCCTGTATCACCTCAATGGAATAGCAACGAGAGTTTTGGAATCCGAATGAGCAAGTCACAGAGGTCCTCTGGACAAACTGACAAGCTCTCGGCCAAAGGACACCAGCATAGAAAGCGGACGACAACATGGCGCGCTGGCATCTCAATTGTGCGCTGGCGTCTCGTATGGACTAGAGATCGAGTTTATCATAGAAAATGCCTAAGTAATTACTAGCAAGTGGATTACTAAGAACTGACAGAGTGTGATAAAATAGTAGAATTGAGATCAAGTAAAGAATAAATGATAACGATAAGGAGAAGAAAGGAAAGAGATACTTACAACCATTCGAGCGATGAATCCTCCACCGAACAAATGTCTTCAAAACCTGCAAGTGCGATATCTGGAGAAAATGTTGGGGATGTATAGGGAATTTCCTTAGTCAAACCCCTATTTTGGTGTTCCCACCTCCACGGACAACCAATAAGATAAAGAGAGTGATGAACAAAGTGTGTGGTGAAAGCAAAACCCGCTTAGGAGTAGAACCCGCACCATGAATAAGCGTGTGATAAAAGCAAACCCCACTCGAGGAGGAGAACCCATATCAAAAATAAGTGTGTGATAGAAGCAAACCCCACTCGAGGAGGAGAACCTGTATCACTAAGTAAATATGCAAATAGTAGGCGATATGGAATCCCAAGATGATCACAAGCATGGAAGTGGAATTGAAAGAGCCAAGAAGGCTATCAAGAATGTTGTAATGGAAGCTTGTGAGAGCTTGAAGTTGCTGCAACAAGCTATATGTGTAAGCTAGTGATGGATTCAAGCTAAAAACTAGCAAAGTAAAGTTAGTTTTTAAAGAAGTCCCCAAAATGAAGTGAACAAAGGACTTTTAAGGAGGGAAGAGAAGCTTCCTGGACCATTTCAGAGAATCCTGAGCCATTTCCACCAACAAACTTAGGTGACAAGTGGAAAACATGCTCAGAAATGGTCATCTGAGCGTTGAAATGTCGTAGGACGCTAACGCAGCACATAGATGTCTGTGTGATGTGCTAGTGTCTGGACATGTCACGCTACAAAACAACACGAACCCGAAAGACACAAAGTCTGACGTAGAATTAACATGAAAGGGTGGTTGCTAAAAAGGGATGTTGGAGCATCTTGAGGGGGAAAAAGGATAATGCAATGGCCAAAATGAGCCTACTCAAGATGCTAAAGGAGTGGACACTAAAGTGGAAACAAAATATAAGGGAAATCGCAGGGTTGCAATTTCGCTCTTATACACTAGTTA
This sequence comes from Sequoia sempervirens, assembly GCA_007258455.2. Lineage (NCBI taxonomy): Eukaryota > Viridiplantae > Streptophyta > Pinopsida > Cupressales > Cupressaceae > Sequoia > Sequoia sempervirens. The sequence continues at coordinate 258,498,128 of VDFB02047230.1, read as the reverse complement.
TGCCCCCTTTTAAATATTTGCCTAAGTCTTATGTTTTACAGGCTAAATAAATTTCATGTCTTATGAATACACTTTATCCCTAGGTTCAAAAGTGTTTTACTATGTTCAAATGAAATAACCTAAGGATGGCCCCGCTTTAAGTTATAAAATTAAAGCACGTGCAATAAAGACTTCAAAAGGCTCAGCTTGGCCCCACATATATCAGATACTCAACTCTCATTCGTTCCCTGCTATCCTATAGCAATAAAATATTCAAGGAAAAGGTAGTGTGGGATAGCGGGCATATGTCGTGTGTCAAGTTTCTTTAGCTAGCCTTGCAAGATTTTAAAGTGGCGATGGTGGTGGGCCTAAGATCTAAGGGCTCATATGTGTTCTACTTAATTGATCTCGACCATTCCCCAACATCCTTCAAGGGATCCCTCTGATGATCTTTATTTTGTGTAGGACAGCAGATGGCTACCACGTGGCAGTATCTAGAACATTCAACGAACTATTATAGGAAGCAAATATTTCACCAAATATTTTAGGAGACTTAGGGAAAGCTAAGGGTCATGATACTAAAGGGATTTGAAACTTTATGGTTAAAAGGTGATTGAGATGATATAATCTCAGATGTCCATCTTGCAAAGATTTTAGACATATGTTGAAAAGTTTCTAAGTATGGGTGTAGGCTTGAAAGGTTAAAGAATGCACAAGTTGGACACATGGAGGCATCTAAGAGCCTTTCCCGCTATCCCACAACCCTTGATATTTTTCCCAACAAACTCATGTGGGATTGTGGGCAAGTGACATGTAAGTGCTTTTAAAGATTTCAAAACATGGTGGAGCTCATAATGACAATAAGGAAGTGATTCCACATGGAAAAAATGTATTGGATCAATGTTGAAGTCAAAATAAGTCAAGTTTTCAAACTTTTGTGACTCCATCTAAGTCATCCTTTGGTCCAAATCATCAAGAAATCAACGGTTGCAATTCAAAATTGCTAATTGAGTAGATTGAGCCATTTTGGTTCATGCGAGCGAGCAGTAATGGTGGACGTGATGCTATTCCATCAAATTCAAGGGCTTTATCACCATAAAAGCAAGAGCTAAAGCATAATTTGAGATCACCAAAGCATTCTAAGGTATCCAAAGATTGATAGCTACATTTTTCAAGATCCTCGCTTCCAGAATTAGGGTTTCCAACATTTCAAACACCAATAAGTAAATTTTCCCTTTCTATGTTCAATTTCCATCAAATTCATGTGCAATTGCTAGCTCTATGTCTTGAATTACTTGCTAAGATTTCTTTTAAGGTTTTACATTCATCAATTGTCATTCAATTTCTTTGAATTTGTCATGCTTTTCTGCATCAATTTTAAACCCTGGTTTACATAACCTTTCATTGAAATGGTACCCCCAAAGGCCCAAGCTTTTGGTTCAGCCCCAAAACAAGCCCAATTTGATGACCTATTATCCCAATTACCTTACTCAACAAATGAGAATATCAAGGGGAAAATTATGTTTCAAGGCCCTAGAACAAACAAGGGTATTGTGGACCGACAATATGCCATCAAAGATGTTGAGGTGTTGGTCACTGGGTGGGAGTTATTCAAATACTATTTTGGGAAGAGGAATACCAGTGTCCCCACATGCAATGGTTAGAGGTTAGACATGGGAAAACTTGTTGTCCCTAATGTATACCTCAATGTTGACCTACTGAAAGCTATAGTTGCCAACTATGACCCCAATATTTGGATCATGAGGTCACATTCTGATGTCAAGATGATTGACCTCACCCATGAAGGAATAATTGAGGTTTTCAAGTTAAACCCTAATGCTAACAAGCCAATTGACCTAAATCCACTAAAAGAAGAGTATGAGAACAACAAGACAACTTTTAGAGTCACAATCATACCAAATTTCATGGGAAAAGGAAAGAGGGGGATAAAGATAAGACTTACATTAGCTAATATAGAACCCTTCCCAATATACATGTTTGAGTTTTACTTTGAGATGTCTTACTACACCTTATTCCAGATCCTAGGGTTTGACCCTCCTAAGAGGATGCATGTGGCACTGACATTCATGTACATGGCTACAAACATTCAACATGTAATTGTGAACAAACTATATGATTTTTCCACTTACTTGTCTAATGAAATTCACAAAGGATTCGTGGCTCTCAAGTCTCATGAGATAGGAGTGAGGTTTTGGTGATATTCCTTGTTATTTCACATGTTATTATTCAAAGGAGTAGATTACTTTGGATAGGATATGAAATTGAATATGAGGGGTAAAAGAAATGAACTCCTCTCTTTCTAAACGTAGACTCACCACTTGGATATGCATGATCCAAGTGCTAGTTTTTTCACTTTTACAAATTTGTTTGGTACGAGGTTGAGAGGGTATTTGGTGAGGAATCCACCAAGAATTCCTAAATAATTGCATGATTTCTTGAGGCCCAAGGAGAGAAGACTTGACCTAGGCATTGATCACAATTGGGGAGACATGATCCCTTATCCAGATTGCACAATTATCAAGGTGTATGGCACAAATGTTGCTCCACATGTTTTCCCAAGAGATGTTCCATTGATAATTGGTTTTCTAGAAGTCATGTGGCAAATGGGAAGAGTTGAAGGTTGGCACCTTGCAGGGTAGAAGAAGGGGGCTCTTTTCCCTGCATACTCTGTATTTTCTGATTTTATCATGATTAAGTATGGGTGGAAAAACATCCTAAAAATTATTACACCTTTGGTTATGAAGAATTGTAGGCCAAGTAACCATGATCCAGAAGGGTTCATTGTAGCTTTCAAAGTAAGAATCAAAGGAGGAAAGTTTTGGAATAACTTCTTCTACCCTAAGGAAATAATCATAAATGAATTTGACTCGCTAAAGGCATAGGAGAGAAAATTAAAATGGTTGGAATTTTCCAAATTGGAGCAAACAAGGAAGGAGAAGGGTCCCAATTTCAAGGGAACTTATATGGATATTGATGATCAAATATTGAGAGTGGAGAAAATTTTGCAAAATTTTGATAAGGTGGTCAGGCATCTTAAAGAACAAAAAGAAGTGCCTGATAAGGGAAAGTCTCTTGTGGTTGAAGAAAAACCAACTTATCAACCACCTAAGAATCAATACATCTTTTAAAGGAGGAAGGAAATTGTTAGGAAAGAATAAATTATTGCTACTCCTCATTCAGAGGAGTCAAGAGCACCTTCCCCTGTGCAAAACTTACCACCATCTCCACCTCGGATGTCAACTCCTCCACAAGTCATTGAAATTGACTCACCTCCATGTTCGGAAAATGTGTCTCAACCTTGTAATTATATATGGTTTATTGGTGATAGGATGTATATATATTTATATATATGTTTCCTAGTTACACCGATACGTGTATACAATGGCAACACGGAGTGAAATGTGAGTGTGTTAACATTTTTAGGAAACTTCTAGAATGGCCAACATACATTAAATAATGATATATTATAAATTTGGACCATTCGTTATGTTACCCCTGACATTTATTTCAAGACAAGTTGTTTAAAAACTCATCCTTTTATGGTAAACTTGTGTAAATTGCGGCTTCAACAAAACTTATAACTATCGCAGCCTTGTTAAATTTTTGAACCAATCGCTAGGTTTTGAAGTTTTGAAATCACCCGACCTTTTGTAGCTTTTGGAAATGATGTTTTGTGTTGTCGGGATATCGGCAATTCTAGAAATTCCAGAACTTCTGACCCACAGTTATAGGGTTCTAGCTCGTAGCGACGGGGCGACCTCAGCAAGATATACTATTTCCAAAGTGTCAGTGCATTTAATGAAGTGTGTGGCACCTTTAAGGAATGTCTCCTCCAATTTCTCGAGACTGAAATAGAAATTTTAAACGTAATCTTTAAAAATCCTCTGAAAAGACAGCTCTTTAATAAGGAAGTTGGCGAAATGGTTTGACACGTTTTGCTTAGCGAATAAATGACCACTTTTTGTTGCTGAAGTTAAATAGGCCTACATGTAAGGGAAGGTGGCAGTGTTTTTCAATTTCAGAGTTTTCTCAAAATGGTACTTCCTGGTGATGTCAGAGAATGGGAAGATGAACTTGTTCATGTTCTTCAACCTAATGTGAATTGGCCAGAGGAAGAGCAATTTGACATCATCTCTCAACTGCATTCACTGGCCTAGAAGGAGAAAACTAGCTACGTTGAGTACAATAGGGCAATCCAGGCTTTTGAGGAGGAAGAAGAACATGTTGAATTCAACAATTTAGTTATGGAAATGCAATTGGAGTTGTATAGAGTTTCGACACCACCAATGGTTTAGTGACATGCATGGAATCTTTCGCAACATAGAATAATAACATCTTTTCTAAAAACGGTTGTCGACATCGGTCATTTTCAATACCATTACTTTTTGTAATGTAACAATTTTGGTGTGCATGTATATATGGGCCTCCAAGTTAACTATGGGGGAATCTTTTGGCTATTCCCAGAAATAGAGGAAGTAAGGGAAGTTTTGGGTTTTTCTTTTGTACGGTTGGTTGTGTAAGGTGTTGGGCCTTTGTGCTCATAATTTTGATATTGGAGAAATAAAGAAAGTGTTTTCAGATCTTTGCATTTGTAAATGTTTCTTTAAATTTTCAATAGACTTTGGGCTCTTGCAATTTCCTTCCAATATTGATTCTATCATAGCAAACCATATGCGTTATTATTTTTGGAACTTTCAATGCAGAATAATTCGCCTATTGAAAAGGAAATTCATTGCTCGTTTTTTTTTCTTATTTCTCATTGTGGGTGTGGAATAAATGGGTTTTGTATCATTTGTTTGCATTCACTTCACTCTAAATCAATTCATCACATTTACTTTCATGGTTATGGGTAAATGTTAGTGTTCCTTTCCTGCTTTCTGGTTAAAAGCATACCCTGAGTTCTCACTCATTACAAATCATTCGAAGGTAGATGTGCCTTGTAAAATAAGCATAGAGCACTTGCGAATACCATTGCAAGTGACTCAACTATTAGTACTATTTTTTCTTCTTGTTGGGCATTCGGAGTCATTTTCTTTCATTTATTTTCAAAGGACAAATCTGTCAACTAACATGTTATTAGATTTTAGATCTAATGGCAGATATTTTGTTGGCTTGTCTTGCCCTAGAATGTAACTCTATTTTATGAGGGCGTTGTATTATGACTACAAGAGATATTGTGATGATTTCAAAGAGTCTGATAGTGGTTGTGTTGTCTCTTGACCTCTAAGTGGTGATACTCCTATGAGAAGCTTGATTTGCAAGTTTAATGTAATCTTTGTGATTTACTAAATAATATATTGGGCAGCTTTTGGAGTGTCGAGTTTCTCTCTCGAAAGGGTTTTCCCCACGTAAATCATTGTGACGTGGTATGCATGATGTTTATGTTTATTTCTATTTAAGTTTCTATAACTATTAAAGATCTGTAAAAATTTTACATTATTCTCCTCTCAAGATTAGTGTAGGAAGTTGTTATGCTACCTTAGCTTCCTTACACTCCAAGGGAACCTACACCAAGAGGAGAAAGGATGAATTAGTAGGATTAGTTGATTATCCCCTAGATTTTGATGAGGAAATTTTTGTCACAATAGATGAGATAATACAGAACATGCCCTCACCCCCAAGGGAGGTAAATTTTCTAGTTCTACAACTCAAAATGAATAAGGTTGTTCTAAAAGGGATTGACAATGTTGATGATGTGAGGGAAAATGATTGCAAAGAATTTATGGATGATGATTCATTTGTAAAGATAGATGTTTTCATAGAATTTGTGTCGAGAACAAGGAGAGATGAATATGATGACAAGGTGAAGGAAGGGATGGTTTACTCTCCGGAATTGCTAAGAGATGTCATTGTCTCAAGAGTCGTTGTTGTGATGAAAGCAAAGCAGAAGGAGATGACACCGATGAAGGAAGGAAACTTGTAAGAGAAAGTGGTTTAATTATCTTACATGAATGGGATATGGCATCTACCATAGCTTTTGATATTATGAGAAGATAGGGTTCACAAGTTTTTGCAACAGATGAGGAGGCAATGTGTGCATTGCAAGGGTCAGCCTTCAGTCTTGAATGGGATACATTGGAAATTTGGGCATTACCTTTGAACACTAGCAAGCCTGAAGTTGTAGAGCTTGCTATAGATTTGAGAGGAGGTTTGATAATAAAGAGAGTTTCAGAAACTCTAGCAATTGAGGCATCCACATTGGCTATGAATGTGGCTCAATTCACCAAAGCCATTACTGAATCTTTACATGAAAAGTATGATGCTGAAACAAAAAGGTACAATTATTTGGTAATCTCTTACAATAAGGATGAGCATAGGATTGCAGAACTAGAATTGTAGAATGAGATGCTAAGGCAACAACTGCAATCAATCCAATATGTAGTACCAATGCAAGATAATGTTCCATCTTCTCCACCACCTCCTCCTATTCATTCACCTCTTCCAAAATCTATGGAAATGGTGGTATACAATGAGGAAGATGTACCAATTGGGTATCTTACCCCAGTACTTCAACAAAGCCTCCTCCACCAAGAAGAAAAGTAATCAAAAGGGATGTATTCAACAGCTAGAGGCATATGAAGAATTCTTTGCATTATATGAGGATAATAATATTTTTATTGTTTTAAATGTCCTAGAAAATTGTTTAGGGAAAGCAATAAAAAGAGTGAATAGTGTTCACTCAAATTATTCTTTGATGTTCAATTCAATAATGATGTTTGAGGGGGATAGGTCAGTTGTTATTCCACTAATGCAGAAATGGATTCCTAGAATAAGTTCGTTAAAAAGTATGGTTAAAGGATCCACACATGATCAAAACAAGCCACTATAAATTGCTCCTACTTACAAGATGGTGAAAGAAATTGTTGATTGTTAGGGGTTAGTGGATCCACTTGAGAAGAGGATCAGAGCATTGCTCTGGTAGTTTGATGAGAATGATCTTGGCCTCTTGCCAAACATTCTTGATAATAATGGAGCTATCAAAACATATGAACAATGGAGAGCTCATATGGATGTTGTCATTGTTGCAAAGGCTACCTTAATTTGTGAGCATGGAGATGTCAAGGTGTACATGTTGAAGGATAGCATGAATAAATTGTATGTCACTAGCACATTCCTAGAGGATTTTGATAAAGATGCAACTCAGTTAATGAAGAGGTATGGCCCATACAGAACAAAGTTGGATGAGTTCAAGGCCTTCAATTTGCCTTTAGAAGAGGATTATATTTCTTGGGACAAGAAGTATAATGGCATTCCTGACTTGTAAGATTTCTTTTAGGGTGATGTGGAAATAAATTTTGTCTATTTTGCACAATCATCAGTTTTAAAAGATTTTCAACAATGACAACAAAGGTTTTTGTCTTCTTACAAGGTTTTATTCTCATCTTCCAACTCATCTTTCCTAGGTCCACACAAGGAAGAATGAAGAAAGGAAGCAGAAAAGGCTTCAACTAATTGCTTAAATATTTTAGGAAAGCATGATGAATGCAACAAATTTTGTAACTACTTTGTCCTCAGAATACTCCCTCCATGAGCTTGCAATTGCAACTATATTTTGAAATGTAAATGTATGTCAAATGAATATGTGACATGTGTAGTGGCTCGAAGCTTTTTGCTCCCTTGTTTTATAAAAGCGAATTCAAGGTCATCCATTTACACGGGTTGTTGATTGATTTTCTTGAAGAGCTTTTGTAATATAGAGCATAGATACTTTTATGTCTAATTATTTTTCTAGGTCTTGAGTTTTGAGTCTTTGTGATTGTTAATGTTGTATAAGAGTACTATCATTTTTGGAATATAATGGCATACTTCCAAAGCTAGTGTTCTCCTATTGTATATTTCACATGAATTATGAATGAAATGAATCAAAAATTGTTCAATTCATCTTCACTCTCTTTCCTTTGAATGTTTATTTACTGTTAATGCACTTTCTTAAAGAATGAGTTAAAATTTCTTTAACAGAGATAAAGATTTATGTGAATTTATGTAGGGATCATTTAAGTATTATTGGTTTAGATTTTTGAGTTTAATGGTGTAATGCCTCATTAATTGTCTCATTTATGCTTGGATGGAATATTGTTGTATGTTTTCAATTGCATTGGTTGACACTCCATACCCTAAGATAAGACATTGATCACCTTAAGTTGTGCGTATGTTACATCTTCTTGGTCCTTCAAAAACAAATACATTCAAATCATTAAATCTTTACTTTTTGTTCGAAAATGTATGTTGAAGTGAAGTTCTACCATATTCTCATGCTTTAGAATGTTAAATGTTGTAAAGGATTAGCCAAATCTTTTATTTTTTTCATCTATCAAGCAACATACAGGAGAATGTATATGTTATTTTACAATTTATGAGGTAATTGGCATAAGAGTATCTTAAATTACATTGTAGGGATCACCCTCCAAGGTTTTGCAAAGCCCAAAGTGTAGAGGGAATTTTTTGCAAAATTTCACCTATTCGTTGGTCAATCCTTCCAGATAATTGACCATTGGAAATGGAAAACCCATAGGTTATTTGTGAGATCAACTTGGGTATTAAAAAAACACCAACAAAGAGGCTATTATGTATTTGGTTACCTCATCAAGCCTAGTATTCCGGACCCATATTTATATCTTTGCATTGTTTACTTTTCCCTAAGTTGCACTTAAGGGGGTGCTAGTGTGAAAAGGGTTCTTTATCTAACTAGTTCATTTCCTAGCTAGTTCTCCACTTAGGTCCTCTTCACACTAGCTTAACTTTATATAGGGATAAGGTTGTTGAGCTTTAATGACCTGAGTTGTTACACCTTATAGGATGACAACACTTGTCATAATTTGGTTACATCCTATCTCTCCCCTTGGCCTATATAACCAAGACATTTCCTTTGTAATCTCAATTCTCAAGCTCATAGACACTTTGCATTCTCTTGAGAGGAATACAATTTATTCTTTCTCATAATTGACTTATGTATTGGGTACGTGCAGAATCATGATGGGCCAAAAAGTGGTGCTATGAAAAAAGTGGCATTTTGCATTCACCAAAAAATGTGAAAATCCCAAGTTGACATTTTTTTGGGTTGGGTGTCAGTACATTGGTCCAAAGCAATGCCCAAGCCAAAGTAACACAAATTAGATATCCAATTTTTATCAGATATTTGATTTGTGTCAGGTAATATATACCCAAAAAGTGGTCACGACAACCATTTTAAACCATTTTAAACCTTGTAGCCACAGTGACAGCAATGTAAGGGCATATCCGATATCGAATTTGAGTTGATATCTGATTTGTAAGGTAAGTTTTTGGTTTTTTTTGTTTTAATCATTTTTTGTATTAGTTTTGTATAATTTTAACTAGTTTTTTATGGATTTTTATTAAAAACTAGGGTTTTTTACAATAATTTCATTTATATTGTGTAATTTCAATTAGATTAATTAGTTTTGAACTTCAATCAAGTATTATGGCTAAGAATCAAAACCCACAAATTCCAAACTCTTCACCGCCTCTGTGCCCATCAATTGAAGAGTTAGTTGGTGAAAATTTGGAGCAATTGAAGGGCATTTGTGATGTTTATAAGACAATCCTTCGATTATCTCATATGACAAACACATTGAAAGAAATAATTAAAAATATAGAAACCCTCTCCACCCAACATAATTCCATTCTTTCGTGGCAAGAAACCATGAGGGAATATTACTCCTGTGGATTGTCTTACAAAGAGGTGAAAGATCTTCAAATAAAAAAACCCAAACAACCTCTTTATTTGTTAACCCCCACACTGTTCTACTAATTAATGTTAATAAACCAAAACTTTCTATAAAATGGTGCACAAATAAGGACATTGTAGATAACTTTTGGGATTGTTGGTGGATGTTTTTGATAAACCACCCAACAATAATATTGATGTACCATTTTACTTTATTAAAAAATTATACGTTGAGTTTGTGTTAGGGCATCATGTCAATTACTTTGACATTAAACCCTTCCAAGGTGTTGGTAGAGGTATGCCCCAGGATAGACTAGGGGCAGTTAGAGTAGTCCAAGGCCCATATGTTCCCCCTCCTCCCCCTCCTCCGCCACCTCCAGTACATCATCCAGATATTGTTGAGGATGCAGCCACACAAACTATTCAGGCTATTCACTCTTTGAGTGATCTTTTGGTTTCCCATACTATTGCAGTAACTCAGCCACATGTTGGTGATGTTGGTGATGGATCGAGTGTTGTTGCATCATCCTCCTTAGGTCCACATGTCTGTGTGCCACATACTTGCACTATGTGCCACTAGATATGCTTGGGTCCTCTTGTATATCCCGTTGAGCATCCCTTGGACACTTTTGATTATGACCTCCATGATGTGGACGTTATAGGAGATCAGATGCAGGGGATTGGAGCATACTCTGTAGAATCCTTTCCTGCTAGAGAGGGGGACATTGGAATAGATACACAAGTAAGATTTAAGTTGTAAATTCATAACTTGCAGTTGTTTTTAAATGAATATTAATAGGAGATAGTATCAAGTACTAATATTTATTTGCATGGTATATTTAATAGTTGATGTCTAAGGAGGAGCTTACAAAAGTTACTGATAGCACCCTCAGGGCCATTTCATTTGGCCTTGACATGCTCACGGTATATGTTTTCGTACTCACTCGTTTACATTTTTTTATTATATATTTGTTTTCAATTTGAATTGTCATTAATGAAATTATATATTAACTTATATGTTTATCTTATTTTCCTCTTATAGGAAACACCTAGTGCGAGCGAGGTGCGGCATTGTCTAGACTATGGAGGCGCAATGGTAGATAAGGGAAATTTAATTGAACTCAAATTCGATTGAATTAAGATTTTCAAGATCTTATAGTGATTATACATACATCGACATAGATTGGTAGTTTCATATACTTGTCATTTTTATGTACAGGTGGTTATGAGCTACACATCCCTATTGACAAGTGTCACAATTCTTGAAGGAGTAGGTGTTGAAACACCTCAAGGAGGAGGTGTCGAAACACCTGAAGGAGATTGTAGACACCTAAATTTGGACACTTAATTTATCCAAATTTATCCCCTTTCGTCTAAGCATCCCCTTATTTGCATTAATTAAGTAATATCGCTACTATTTAATTAATATCCTTAAATTCCTCTAAATCCCTAAGGTATTCAATTAATAATTAAATACCTTACCCTCTTTAATCCTCCTTTCATCAAGTGAATTAAATAAATATGGAATTTATTTAATTCCTCACATGTCACATATCTTTCTTAATCCTAATTATTCTCCTAATTCCATTATTAGGATGTTCACATGCTTAATCTTTGATTAGGATGTGTCACATCCTCCAACTTTTGCAAGTTGACCCCTAATCTCTTTTAGCTACCTAACCCTCCTCTAATCCTTCATTAACTAGCCTAATCATTTTTTCAAGAAATTTTTAATTCCTTTTATCCTTCCAAGAAATATTAAATTCTTTTTTTTCTTCCCCATGTGATCTTTGACTTATCACATCAAGTCACATGTGGACTCTTCCCCATGTGATCTTTGACTTCTCACATCAAGTCACATGTGAACTCTTCCCTATGGAATCTTTGACTTGTCACATCAAGTCACATGTGACAAGTACTTACCTTTTTAGGCACCTTGTCTTATCCATGGTACTTTCTACCTCTCCCTTTGGAACCTTGTCTTATCCACAAGATTCTTCAATCATGTGAATTTTAAATTCACTTTGTATTCCTCTAAGGAATCTTCTCATCTCCTAATGTACTTTCAAGGTACATGCCCTTCCTCCACATCATGTACCCCCCTTCCATCTCATCATGTACTTTGGACACTTCATCTTCCACATGGCAAGATGTGAGGGCTTGTGAGTCCTCAACTCACTACAACCCTACATCTTGCCCATGGTGGAAAAATCTCAACCGTCCATCATTTTTAGGGTTCCTCCCCATAAAATGAAAAAAGATTCTTGCATTCTCATTCATTATCACTTTCATTCACACACTTGCAACTCAACCAACTTCATCTCTCAAGCTCATACTTGCATTTTTTCATATCCACCATTATTGCTCATCTTCAATCTTTCATTGCAACCATCTCTTACATCCATTAAACTACCCACATCCTCCATTTGAATCCTTATCAAAACCTCATCATTTTGAATCCACTTTAGCATTCTTGTCATCAAAGGGAGCACACAAAATCAACCATCAAGGGCCAACCAAAGGATCAA
>VDFB02047230.1:258398935-258485815 GCA_007258455.2 Sequoia sempervirens | reverse complement strand
GTAACCTTTCGTGTTTCAACTGCAGATCAGGATTTAAAGGGTGTTCAACATGTTGAGCATGAGTTTATAACAAAAGTTCAGGAACATGATGTGGACCCATCAGGTAAAGAGAACCACTCTAATGTTCTTTTAATTAATGAAATACTTGTAACAATAATAATATAACATATTAGTTTAACATTTCTTTCTTATTAGAAAGAGACCCTTGAGTAATAAGCGCAAAATCCACGCCATGCAGCGTAAGACTAGGCTTATTAATAAGATCAATGCAACGTAGGGCATAACAACTAAAGGGGAGATAGATATTGATTTAGAAAACGATACTCCACTTCAGCTTTATGTAGCTTTAAAGAAGAAACAAAAAAAAAAGTGATTGTAATCATATCATGACAACTATATTTTTGATAATATGTAAAAACTGAAAGAATGAATATTATATGTTAATGAATGAATGTGAATATGTTAATTAATTAATATTATATGCTAATGAATGAATGTTATATGGTATTACTGGATGAATGAATGGATTTTGTTATATTATTGGGTATGGGGAATTGAGAGTGATGTGAGGGGTCGTGGGGGAGAGGGGGGGGGGAAATGAGCTTCCACCGTCACGTGGTTGGCCCTGTTAAGTAGAGAATATTAAACTATTCTAGAAACAAAGAGAAGCTCAATAAGGTAATTCACTTTTCAATATAAGAAATGCATCGTTTGAAGCATCAAACCAATATGCAAAGATGAAAGAAAGTGTTAACTTTTCACTATGGTGGCAGAAAAATGATTCTTTATACCCTGAATCCATGCTCTACATCATAATTTGAAGTTGTTTCCATTCCATTGTTCTGAGTTTAGTTTGTTTGTATGGCTTTGTATGAATACCACATTGTGTTGTGTGTGGATTTGGTTTCAAAGCTCTATTTTTTCTGTTTTTAGTGGTGACATAACTCTAAAATTTGACTTTTGTGCCTAACAGGTTAGTGGAAAAATTGACAGCTCTAAAGGGTTTAGAGGCTCGATTGAGATAGATACATGGATATTTGGATCTTGTTGTTGATGGGAGGCTTCGACTTAACCATGAAATTTTGTACCATCCGGCAGTATGCAAAATTTTCTCTACTTCTACATTCATTCTTGACCATAAATGTTGTAAATGATATTAATGCTTCAAACTTAAGATTCATTTCATTGTTATAATGATCAAAATGTTATACTTTGCTATACATTCAAGCATTCTCTTTCCCTCTACCCTTTGCTCTCTCCCCCCTCCTTTTAAGAATTTTCTTTGTCATAAAAGATTCACATTGCCTCATTTACACAAATTCTATTTGAAGCTTAGAGTGAATAAAGATATGTAAAAGATGATGGATTATGTCTAAACAACAACTTTCCATCTTATAGCTAATTAAATCCTTAATATTTGAATATTTTAGAGCTCGAATAATGCTTGTATATGAATGTGTAGCAATAAGGGAGCCTATGTGAAGATTAAAATTTAAAACATCACTTTGGTATTTTTCCTTAGGCAGTGAAATGACATTTTGAGTAATACAAACCTACACACACATTGATATTTTTTGGCATTGCATTGAGGAATTTTTTCTCTTATACCTACCCTCGACTAGACATGGAGGTGTATAATATTGGTTTCCTGCTTATTCTCAAGTAGTTAATTTCATATAGGAAGACTAAAATATTCTTCATGTCCTATCAGGTGTCAAAGCATATGAATCACTTGCTGAAGGCACCATTTTGTGTTCATCCAAAAACTGGTTTATTCTTCTTCTTTTTATGTTTCTTGCATGTGTTTTTAGGCTCTAGTGATGTAGCTCGCTCTTTCCTTTGCACTTTTCATCTATTTTGATGATTACAAAGAGGATTGTCCTCATAATTTTTCATGTAGATATTTGTAACCTTATTTCTACCAATCAATTTGCAAAACCACTATATATTAAGGACCGTTTCACTAACTTGTAGTCATCCATTACTTCATATGTTGCAGGTTGTGTTTGAGTGCCAATAAATCCCGATGATTGCAAGAACTTTAATCCTACAAGTGTACCCAATCTTTCTCAAGTAAAAGTCTTACCTTATTTTATAGTACTTTAAATGGTTAATTGAAGGTGCTTCTTTAGATCTAAGATAGTTGAACCTGGATTAAAATACGATATTAGATGGGTAGTATAATGATAAAAATGAGGTCCATTGAACACAAATTATGAACATAATTTACTGAACTATGAATAGTTTTACAATTATAATTATTTCTCCTTTACCTACCTCTGCATTAATGAAAAAGATAGATCCCTATAAATCTAACAATGAAAGTGTTGAAATCTGCAGTATCTGCAGGACTCCGGAAACTATCAAACATATTCTTTTTGAATGTTTTCATGCTAAGGAATTTTGGTACTTATTCTGCCATAAGCTGAAGGTCTGGAATAGCAATGGTAAAATTAATTGGCATGATATTTTGTTTTGTAATTTTGAGCTCAAGTTTGATTGTAAGCTATTTTGATATTTCTTATCCAATGAGATCATGTGGCATTTGTGGAAGGCAAGAAATGATGATAAATTTAAGGGTATCAAGAGGGTACTTATTGAGTCTTGCAAGAGACTCACTTTCTACTCTGTTGCTCTGCAGGTTTCAACTCTTGTGGATATCTCAATGGAGAATTTCTTGAAGTCAATAACTAAAGGTGTTGCTAAAAATACCAGAGAGGATCTGAGAAGTGGACCCGCCTGTAGGTTGATCTTGGAAGAGACCATGTTGTTCCAGCAGACATTTGATGAGCTCCAGAGAGCAATTGATGAAGCTGCAAGCCCAGAAAGATAGTGCGGCCCCCAGCAGTTGGACCCCCAAGGAGAAACAATGGCGAACCTTGATATTGAAGAAGTCAACAATGAGGAGAATGTAATCAACACTATGTATTGTTTACACTGATTTGAATAGCAACAACCTGTGGTGCTGTTAACAGCAATTTGTATTATCTATGTTGGTTTTGAAAACAACAGGTGCTTTTTTGTTTCTTTCTTGTTGTGTAAAGTACTGATACAATATATTTCCTATTATCGAAATGCTTTGATGTTGTACTGATCCTAATGTCGGATAGGTATTTTCATGATATGTAATGGACCTTAAACTATCTTCAATACAAAAAAAAAAGATAGCAGATATTGGAAGTTCATTACATGTCTCATGTATGTGTTAGTACTTTAATTTTGTTTAAGTTGTTCAAGAGCTTGATTAGGTCAAGAATATGTTCTCACAAGCTCTATTCTCTTTGATCAGCCAAAGATTTTTCCCACATTTTTCTCTTCAATCTAGACGCTTTAACTCCTTCCTTCTTTACAGCCCTTGGTTGTTCTCTACAAGTAATGCTTTCTTTTTCTATGCATCTTGGTACCGTATGTGTGATCATCATCTCTATGAAGCATGATAACCTTTCATGGAATTGTTGTTGTAATTATACAATTTCCATTGTGAGAATAATCATTTAATTTGTATGGAAGTAAGTCTTTTTCATATTATTTGACTTGGTATTGTAAACTTGTCTTTGCAGGATTCTCTCGGGGGGAACAGCAGAATTGTGATGATAGGTAGAGTTGTACAACACCATAAATCATTTGGCATTATCAATATATTGCTTATAGAATACTCTGTGCAAGTAAAATGGAATGTGCAATGACAATTGGTCTTGAATTCAAATCTGAATATAAGTACATTATACACAAGAAGATGGAGAATATGAACTACAGAATGGTGAATGGAATTTGGGCCAAGCTAAGCACGATGATTCTCTAAAAAATTTCAATAACAATGACAGGGAAGATTGCATGAATGTCTTCAAGAAGAATCTAATGAATTCAAAGAAAAACTAGGTGTTTGACAAAGGAAAGTATGGGCCTTTCTTTTGGGTGGCCTTGAGCCATCATTTACCGAAATGAAATCTGATTTTGTTGCCAAAGGAATACAGAGGATTAAGGGTTTCCAGTGCATGGATGACTCTTGACAATCCTCTCAAAAAATTCTACTCCATGCATAGTAGTTTAGGAAATAAAAGGAACAGGAATTTCCAGTACATGGACAATCCTGATATTCCTTCTTTTAAAATAAATCTTTCCATGTACAGTAGTATAGGGTCATGCTCATCTCCATTTCCATTCATTCCATCTTTCTCACTGGTCCATCACCTTGAGTTTGGTCTGCTCACCCAGAAATTTGGATCCTTGCAATGATCTCACAATCATTCATCCCTAGATGAAGCCACTGTTAGAACTGTAAAATTTTGAAAATTTCATGGTTGCACATACTCATTAGTTCCCAAAAATCCCCATACCATAAGCACAAGAATCCTCTCTTCATAACATTTTTTCCTATATTCTGTCATGTGATCCCATAGAATTCATCTAACCCTGAGTATTTCAATGTATAATTCATATCAGCAAGAGATGGTGAGGGTCTCCCCGATCCATAAATCATTTTATATTAACGTATATTTTTTGCAGTCTATCGGCAAGAGTTCGGGAATGTCATACTGATATGATTTCATCTGAAGACACATATTGGCAAGATGTAGTTCATTGTCTCAACAACCAAAGGATCCTATCGGTGAGAAAATCTTCATCGATATAAGTCATAACAAGCACATGTGTGTTAGACCGATGAAGCACAAAATGATTGTCAGCGAGACCTAAGTCATCGGTGTAAGTCATAACGGGCTTGTTTGTGTCTTACCGATCGTGGTGCAATTCTAGAGCATCAAAAAGGAATCTGCAATATTCTCAATAAGTTTCCCGGAAAAGTGGGTCCCGTCGGTAGTATAGTACCATCGGGGTGAGTTCGAGGAAGTCTTGTCGACCCATCATATCGCTATAGCAGAATTATATCGGTAATAGGACTTGGCAATATTCATTGTCTTGCCGATAACAAGATTCATCAACGAGATTGGCATCATCGGAGAGAGATATGGAAGTCAAACCGAATATAGCTTTATCGGTAGGAGAAACATTTTGTTTTGGTGATCAAAATTGCCGAAGGAAGGTTCTCAGCAAGATACAAGTAGTTGAAGGAAAGTCCCAGCGACCCCCAAAGTCACAACAATAAGTTATCATTGGTGAGAATCATAGCGATACACTTAAGACTGAAGGAATAATTCTTGGGGAGACTCAGAACATCGGTATAACTGCATGACACCATAGCAACATATGATCTATTGTCTACTGGTGAGACTCAGAACATCGATGAGACTGTGTGACATCAAAGCGATATGTAATATTGACTGTCGAAGAGACTCAAGGCATCGGCGAAACTACATGACGTCTCAGTGGGTGTCTAATAAACATGGAAAATGACCGAATAAAATAATTGCCCGAGATTTGAATATGAAGGGATGCAACTTGATTGATCTCTCACGATGGTACATTTCAACAAATATTTTTTTTTAAAAAATTGTATTGTTTCATCAAAATTTTGATGAACACAACCGAAAAATCACCGAAAAGGTCCAACGAAGTTGCTATAGCTACGACGAAGGCTTCATCGTAACTCCTTGTCAATTTTGTCGCAATTTCGATGAAGTCCACCGATGAATAACAGAAAAGTTCTGAGGAAGTTGCTTAGCAGAGATGAAGGCTTCGTCGTAATTCCTTGCCCATTTCGTCATAATTTTGACGAACGCCACCGACGAATCACATAAAAGGTCTAACGAAGTTGCTTAGCTGCGACGAAGGCTTCCTCGTAAATACTTTCCCATTTCGTCAAAATGGCGACGAACTTTTGGTGTTCTTTTGACGCTTCGGAAGAGCCATTGCAATTGCATTTTGGTTGTAATTCGTCGGTGGATACACGAATTTTTCGTCGATATTCCAACGAACATCTGAGTCATTTTATGATGCCGACGACCGATGAATCTGTGTCGTTATTTTGACATTTAATTCGTTGTCGGGATTGCGATGAAAATGTTTTCGTCATTTCATCACATCTCCAACAAAGATTTTTCAAATGACCGACGAACGTCCATTGGAAAATGGTGTCAAATTCAGTAGTGTTTGTCAGAGACAACACGAATAAAATACTAGGGTGGAAGAGGTTTGCGTATTGGGATAGTGAAGCTAAGGTTATGATCATCTTCCACATACTGCATAGTCAACATAAAATACTCGTGATGGAGTATAAATTCACCAGCATTGTCTTCCACTATAATCTAGAAAGGTTCAACATCCCCATCGGACCATCATGGGAACATGAGACCTCGTCCCACTGATAGAAGGTCTTCACACAGATGAAAAAATAGAACCATCGATGCATCGTTGGAACCAGAAGACACGTCTAGCCGATAGACTGATAAGGTGGGGGTAGTCATTTCCATTTTTTGTAATGTGGTAAGAGTCATACAGGTAATGTAATGTTATGTCAAGTTGGGGAACTCTTCTTGGAGGTTCTAAATGATTTGACTCTTTTTTATAAGACTGTGTTTGCAGTGCCACCTAGATCATAGTTCTTTGGTGGGATTCCAAACCCAGACAATGAGGTGCAGTTGTGGAAATCTCATAGAGAGAAGCTACAATCTACCATGATGATTTTGTCGAGCGAATTTATATTAGAGTCTTGCTTAGCATGGCTTAAGACATGTGCAAATGATATTCTCTCTATAGATAGGCTTGGGGGAAAGTATTTGCTTGATCTTGTGAAAAGTGGCAAGGAACTTGCAGAGAATGAGACATTGATCAGAGAAACATTGGACAGTTTGGATGCATTTGAAGGGAGCTTGGAGTGGCTAAAAATGGTTTTTGGTTCAAATGTTGAGTTTCCATGGCAATGCGTATGTGTGAGATTGTTTTGAAGCACTCAAAGAGTCTGTGGGATGAACTTTTTGAAAGCATGTTTGTTAGTAGGATGAAACAAATAATAGTTGATGGATTTACAGATCTGCGTGAGAGAGTTAAGGTTGGTAAATGCCTTGAAGCCATAGTTACATCTCTAGCAAGTTACAAAGATGTTGAAACCCATTTGCACAAATTAACTACTAGTGAGGGTTGGCTTGTCAAGAGAGGGGACCTAAAAAGTGTCAATTTACCTGGGTTGAGTTTTAGATTTATGATGCAAATGATGAAGACCGGTTTGGTCACCTTAACGCTTATTTTGGAACTGAGGTTAGTCAAATAAAAGATACCATGATATGGGGTCCAAGAATATTCTGGAAGACCTCCCAAGTATCCTTCATGCACATAAATCTCCTTCAAGATAAATGATTTAGCACCTTATTTGCAAGAGCAATGCTTCCATTTTATCTCAACATTGATTGTTGAGATTGAAGAACATCTTGTACATCTTTCAAAAGCTCTCTATCAAGAAATGAAAAATGAGGAGATGCTAGAAAAAATGAACAAGGAGACACTAGAACTGACAATTATAGTGGAAAGGGCACTTTCGTAAGAAGGCTTTTAGTTGCTCTCAGGTAGAAATTGGTGTTTCTAAATACTATTGTTACCAATTTGATAAAGAGAGAATTGTTGGATCCATGTAGAGAGGATACAACATTGAACAACTAGTAGCATATAACTAGTGAAATGAATAAAGTTAGAACATAAGAGACTGCTTAGGCTAAAGGTATAGAATCACAACTGCATACTTCACACTTTTCACTATCTTTTCTTACACTCTTTTGGGTCACTCAATCATTATTATGTCTCATTTTTCCCATTTCTAGTCCCAAAACTCATCACAGGTGTGCCAAGTCACTCAACCTAAAATCCTTTCTATTGTAAAACTTTTTTCCCCATATTTCAAATGGCTCTATCATGAGGGCATGTGCTAGTGTCTAGTTCAAATTTAAATTCAAATTCCCTCCAAACCCATGAATGCTCACCCTAGTGAGTTTTCTAACAACTGGTTACTTTATAAAATCAAACTTAGCACTCATTTGGAACCCCAATCTCTCTCTCTAACATCTTTATCCTCCTCATATTCCTCTACTCCCCGGAAATCTTCATTTTTCCTTTTTTTTGAAGAACATGCACCCTTTTATGCTTTGAAAGGTTCTTGGTGGAGCACATGATGTTTTTAAAGCATGGGTAGACAATTTGGCTATTTTTGTTTGTTTTCCAATCTGTCTTTTAAGTGTATTTACATGTCTTTTGGGGACATGTCTCCTAAAAGTTAAGAGGCGTTCCAGAGAAATATCTAGAAAGAGCGAAAACTGTCTTGGTCATTTTCTAGGCATATCCAAACCCATCTCCCATTTCAAAATGTGTTTCTATCACAAAGACGCATACCAAGAGTCATATTCACTTGACACAAAGTTTGCATAATCATCATTTTACAAACTTGAGATAAGAAAAAATGTGCAAATCATTCTAGCACTTTGACAATTAGAACACAGTGAACTATGGACATACCTGAATATCATCATTGAAGATAAGGTGAGATGAAGAGTACTTCAACAAGGTAAAGGCATTGTGATTAGAAAATTCTTCAAACTGTCATAAGAGTACGCGTTTCTTCAGTTTCCTTAAGATTTTGCAAGCTAAAGCAATAAATAGCATAATATGGATTAATGCTCTAAAAATCACAAATAATGGATTGATGAATATTCTTCATATATTATTTCTTCCAATGGCTAAACATTTTTTATTAGGTATTAATTGAAGATGAAATTATTACAGCAAAATTGTGTTAGGTATTCACTATCAGTTACAACAAGGAAAATTCTACAGGAAAACTTAGACCATATTCTTAACCCAATTTGACAAAGGAATCTCAAGTTAAAGATCCATTTCAATTAAAATCAGGGGCTCCTCCTAACCTGGATAAGGACTTTCTCTCCATAAGCTTGTTTGACAGCAAACATGAACTCGTGAAGAAGGTCGTCATATTCCTTGAGTACATAATATAGTTAGAAACTTGTACTATGTAGACTTGGGCCATAGGACAAATTAGAAAAGTAAAGACAAAAATATTTTCTAGTCAAGAACAAAACCTGGCATGTAGCACAATTATGTCTAAGCCCTATGTAGAATTCATCATTCAACAATGTTCCATTGTTGGTCCCAACATCAATAGTTACTAGAAAGCACTGCTCACATACAAATTTTCAGACCAAAATCAGTTTCATACATGGGTCAGGCTATCATATAGCATAATTCAGATCCAAATTACCCAAAATGCATTTGACTCCAGAACTTAGTGGTACAGGTGCACCCTTGCAAGGTCATGCCTCCATGAGGCAACTTCAAGTTTTTGGTGTATATATAATTTATTAATGTTGTAATAAGGTCTAAATGGCCACTTTGAGCATGTAATAGGTCCTAGTTAGTAATTTTTAGTTTATTGGGCATAAAGTGTAAAAGTTGCAAAATTTGACAAATTGTTGTCAATGCAAAATTGTAAAAATGCAACAAATTGCATGATGATGGAAGGTGAAGAGTCAAGGTAGTTGAAGAATTAGTTTTAGGTGTTGGATTGGCTTTATTATGGCATGTTGTAGCCTCACACATTTCGAGGAAGGTTGGGGCAAGATGTATGAAGAAGATTATTAATCAAAAAATTTGTTATTCTGGTATTTTGTAGTATTTTCATGGATTTTAGGCCACTATATGGAAATTTTTATGCAAGTAACCTCTCCTCCTCCATTTTATATGATAGCCTTGTGAGTATCCTTTAATTTTCATTTTTTTTCATTTAAAACCGTTTAGTTTTGTAAGAGTTATGAGTAATTTTGTCCAAGGCGAGTTAAAACCCTTAACTAGGGTAACAGTGTGCAATGAAAATTAAGTTTCTCCTATTTGCATTGTTGGAATCACCTAAAAATTGGTGAGAAGGTAGTTTGATATGTCCTTTAAAGGATTCCAGAGTTGCAGAGTCATAGAATATGATTTGGGTCAATTTCTAGCAAGCCCTAGGTCTATAAATGGAGAAAAGACTGGTAAAACTAGTGCACAGTAATGTTTTATTGAGTCTTGTTTGTGTTGTATGAGCCCATATTGGGTATTAATGCTTTAAATGGATGATAATATGTATTTATAACCCTTACCTATTAGGTTTTTGTGAATCTAAAATTTTGAGTCCATTCATTTTGAGACTGTCCTATTAAGACAATTTGGAGGATAGTCTTATTAAGAACAAAATTTGCAGATGTTGTCATGCATCTTGAAAGACCATGGAATCATTTGAAAAGGGTTTCTTTGCGGAATTTTGAATTCCTTTGAATCAAGTTGTGAATCCTTGAGAGATCATTATTGTGGTATGTCAAATTGAATGAACTTTGGAAGCCTAATTAGGCCGGTTGGGACAATCTAATTTGGAAGTTTTCATGTTTGAAATGTTTGACTTGGGAATCGAGTTTGGGTAAGCCATTTTAATGTTTATTAGGGTGTTTTGAAGATTCATCAAGAATTTTTATGCCATATTCTCAGTTTTGGTGTTGTGAAACATGAGTTTTGCGAAGGAAAAGTGAGTCCTAGTTGCAAGGACAAGCAAGAATTGGTTGTGCTCTCGTAAAGTTAAGTTTTGGTTGAGAGGTTTGTGGTCCTGCATTTCAACACTCAGTGCCAACCTTTTGAAACATACACAAGAAAAGGGAAAAACATTGATACCTTTCACATGGTATCTTACTAGCTAAAATTCGTTTAACGAACTAATATTATGCAAGTTTGTGCATGAGAAGCAATATAGGTAGTACTCTAATAATCAATAGAAACAAGGTGTTCTATGCAACTTAATATTGTTCTAAGTCAATTTTTATGTTGTACCAATTTTCCAGAATCAACCAGAAATAAGTTACCACTAATAGCCATAGTCATTTGATATATTTGATATATTTAAATGCTCAAAAACAGAAGGAAAAAGGTCAAAACCACTAAGTAACCAAAGAAAAAATTGAAAACATTTTAAATCTCTAGTTTGCATTCCTTTTACAATGGAAATTATCCATACACCTAAATAGATATTTTGAAAATACAACGCAAAAACTTTGAGGTAAGTGGATTGAAGTGGATGAGGTCCAAGTTGAAAATCCATTAATTGATAGTTCACTTGTTTACAACTTTTAGACACACCTTGGAAATACCAAAAGCCTAGTTGAGACCTAAATTCCCACTACATCAGAAGAAGATAGATCTAATAGGTGAAATAACTAAGATATGAAAGTCCTCACCACACAGTGAGAGACCGGGTAACATGCACTAAAATCTAAATGTCCTTGCAACATAACAAGTTTATCAGATCATTAAGAAAAAAATCACGATAATTAAAAATTGAAAGAAATGATTGATAGAAAATTAATCAATCCCAAAACATATCAATGAAAACTTTTGAAATTTTAGAGCTTTTTATAGAGATTCTTTAAGAAAAAATCAGCTAAAATATTGTATTATAGTGTCACCTAGATGGAGATTGCTAGTTTACTAATGAAATAGAAATATGAGAGAAAACCATTAAGTAAAAATACCTGATGATCTAGGCGAGTTCCATCAAAAGGGACTTCCAATCGTCATTGAAGATTTCATAACCTTTCTTCCTAGTATTTGATAAAATATCATTAGCAACTCTCAAATATAATATATATAGGCAGTTGTGACTGTTAATGGCTATTTAACAAAAAAATAAATCTTGCACTTAAGTTCTCTGGATCCCAAATCTTTCATTTAGTGAAAAATATAGACAATAATTCCATAGTTGTAACAAATTTATTAAATTAGATATGGCATTCATGTTGAGCATTACATCATGTGAAAATGCAAAATAATATATGATTCATAGTAGTTACTTATGCAGATATGAGAAACAAAATGTGCCACCAAACAAAACACAAACTAAAATATTACATAATGAGCTACTTAAATTGAAAAAAAGTTGCCTGAATGAATGGAATGACAACTAGAAATTTCAACAAGACCATATTTTGAAGGCACCCACATTGTTTAACCTACTTCAGGAACTTACTATAGGCCTTTTTCTTTCAAGAGATTATTTTTTTGCTTGCATACTATCAAATTTTCTATTATGCAAGCATTTATAAACTACTAAAAAATGAAGAGATTTTAGTTAAATTTGCATACCTGAAGAGTACTAAGATTGAGTGCAACAACCTTTTGGTCGTTCCCTTGATGGCCTGTGAGAGAACAGAAAATAAAACTTCCCAACCATGTTCTTGATCCCAACACAACATTTTTTGTAGCCACAACCAAAATAACTAGAAATTAAGGCTCTAAATAATGAAACTCAAAATAAGGTTGGATGTTAATTACATGCTTGTAATTGTAGAAGTTAGGAGTGTGAGTTAAAAGAACAAAGACTCTTTATTGTATATAGGCTAACATAAAATATATCATGATGAATAAAACTATTAACAATGATTAAATTACCTTTAAAATGATTATGATTTATCTTGATATAAGGTTTTCATATTGTTCCATCTCAATCAGCCATACTCAAAGACTAATTTATTAATTATTTTTTCTTGAAGAATGGTGTATATATAAAAAAAAATCTCCTGAGATGCTCCATCTTTTAACATTAAATTGCTTCTTCTATTGATGAATCTAGACAAAAGTCATCAATGTTCTACTTTTGTTTTGTTCATCTCAAGAAAGTCTTTGATTGGGTCCCAAGCCACTTTCTACATCATTTGCTTCTTGTTGACATAATTTTTGATACTTTCACAGGGGATATTCATACAACTCAAGGATTATCAGACTACATTATAAATACAACTGATGAAATAGGCATGCCTGCTTTACCTCGCACTTTTTGGCATCTATCTTGAAATGTTGACGCTTATTCCATTTCTACATCATCTTATCTTAACTTCTTTTTTTAGATGATGTCATCCTTATAGTCTTCATGACATTGGAAAACTAATGGTGACTTTTCAAAAAAAATTATGGTTTTTAACTTTTACTTCCACTCAATAAGCCCTTTCTAAGTTTCAATTTTTTTTCAAAACACAGTTGAGTATAATCACTACATACTCTGCAAAATAGGTTTCTTTTCTTTACTTCTAGAAATTTGGTTTCTCTCCTTGCAAAAATCTTCCAACCTTCTCTCCTTACTGGAGCTTGGCACTTATTCAAAGAAAACTATTGGATACTTGGTTAGCCATAGTTTTTCCAAACCTAATTTTAGTGTAAGATTTATGACAAACACATTTCTAGAGATAACATGCATCATTAGTTGTGCTTCAGACAGTATTTCTAGCTCTATTTTCATGCATTACCTTTCCATTGGGAAAATCCTCAAAGCTGGCTTTGGTTAGTTCTCAATCCAGGTTTGGTGCAAGTACAATCAAGGTATGGACCGAGCCTTTTTTCACTTTTTAGTTTCTTCTTGTTATTTGCTAAGTAGCCCATTTTCCCAGTATAGACCCCAACTTTGAGTCTACTTCAAATCTAGTTTGGGATCCAGGTCGATCCAGATGGGGATTCAGACAAGGGGGCATGCTTTTAATTGTGAGTTCATCTTGGATGAACCCGAGCAAACCCACTCACAACAAACACCTAAAGATTCCAAAAAATAAAATTCACTTAAAACATGGCAAGTGACTTACTTAAAAATTCTACACAAATTGTGTTGTGGTGTCGAAGATGCTGATGATATGTACTTTAAAACCCTCGTCAAAACCTTATTTTCAGGTTGCAGCTCGCCAAATTGGAGAAGTGAAAGGTCAATACCAATGAGGAAGAGTTTGGAGGAGCGAGAAACCAATAGTGGTGGGGAAAGTAGCAAAAAACTATGAAAAACATTAGAAAAAATAGCGAAAAATGATGAACATCTAAGATTCATTTAATTGTCTTGCATTGATATGGACACAATTTTATTAGTTAATTTCTATGAATAATATTTTTTTAAAATATTGATGGAATGTCATAATTTTTAGATTTTAGTCTATGGTATAATTTAATAGTTTCAATTTAGTATATGTAAATGAAATGAGTGGTATTAATAGCATATGTAGTTGAATAATACAATTCTATATCTTTATATGTGGCAAATGGTTTGAATCAATGGTAAATGAATTGAAATTTTCAAGAAGTAACTCTTATAAAATAACAAATGTAATGTGTTTCACATTCATTCATAGAAGATTCAAATTTAATGCACTTCTAGCCAATGCTAAGTGGCAATGGTAGTAATATATACCTAGGAAATCTCTTTTTTATTTATATATGTGTTCATTTAAATTATGTATGTTAATATGTTAGAGAGTATGTGTTGAAGTTAGGGCTCCCTAACATAATGAGTAATAAAAGTTAAAGAATGTAAATGTTAAAAAAAATTATAAAATATGTGAAGGCCTTAAGACTGCACCAAGAGGCAATACCTTCCACAATAGGTATTTTTGGTGCACCAAGCAACCTAGGCAACCAAATGGCCTACTTAGGTAGGGGTTCCATGAGGGGGGCTTAAGCTCTATGGATTATGATCAAATTCGAAAGAAAAAAGAATAGAGGAGTAATAGTCATTTATTTAGTCATTAATTTAGTCATATATTTAGTCATTTATTTAGTCATTTTTATTTGTCTGATATTAGTCATTTATTTAGTCATTTATTTGGTAATTTAGTTGTAATTTTACCCGATGACCAAATTAGTCATTTAGTTTCCAAATTCTACTAGTGTTAGTCACGTGACTAAAAGTTTGTCACGTAGTCATTTATTTGCCAAATTCTACTAGTGAGATGAGATACACATGGAAGCCATATACCATATTGACATTATGCAGAAATAAAGAATGAGGTGGCATGATCATTTTATCAAGACATAATAATTTACTACAAGAGATTTGGCACTACTCTATGAATCAGGTATAAGGATTACAAGGGAAAATTGAAAACAAGATGGATTAGGCCATATGAAATCCAAAAAAATTTCCAAATTGAGCGGTTCAACTCATAACAGTTGATGCAGTAAGGTTTTCGCTTTCAATAAATGGCCATTGATTGAAGCTTTATAAATGGCCATTGTAGAAGGATTATTTTTTGTGAACACTACAACATTAATTGGAACCAAAGTTACATAATTCATCAATAGTTACCAGCACTTCATCAGAGGCATTAGTAGATGAGATACCTAGCTCACCTATTGCTATTTCCTAGGTATAATTCTACTACATGTATTAGATGAACACAAATGCATAGGTGACATTCAAAACTCTTCATTTTTTGAACTTACAATAGAGCTCACAAGACCTGCAGCATTTCTCCAAGGCGTAACATTCAAAAGGGACCTATTTCTTCAACAACCCATAGCACTTGCACAACCATCATATCACTTGTGCCTGTAGAAACTATCATTCATTTTCATTTCATCTAAAATTCTTCATACCACAACACATAACATTCAATATTCACTTTTCAAATTTCAATATTCATTTCATCCCACATACTTTCCACAGTCTTTTTCTCGCCACTAGCACTTTCTTGCCACGTGCTATGCTCAAACTGAAGCTATTTTTCCCATGACCACTTGTAGTCCCTATCCATCACCTCAAATCATTTCAAATATTTTCCCATGTTTCATGATGACATTCAAAAAATTCACACTCAACATCCTTCACTTCACAACATGTCAACAAGTACCTATCACATTAACTCCCATAATTACATTCAAGCTTGCTAATTTTATAAATATTTATCATTCATTCACACATTTCAACTTCATGTTTCAAATTACACTGCTTAAAATTTATTACCTACACCCTTTCCATACCTACTAATTGAGGATAATTAGCATCCTTAGTTGGGGGAGAGGTATCCAAAAGGCCTTAGTTATTTTCAATTTTTTGCCATTATGAAGAGAGTAAAGAAATATCCAAAGGAAAATTAGGTGATCAAGCACAGAGTATAGCAAGGAAACACTAGAATTGAGTGAATACATAGAGAAAAGCAACAACAACAAAAAAAATTGGTGGCATTATAATGGGAGGTGATATAGTAAGGAGAGAGCCTTCAACTCATAATTTTTTTGCTAGAGGACGAGTAATTCTTACCTATCTTCTAGTAGGTAGGTTGGCTATATTATTTCCTTAGACTCACAAAATACAATGAACTCATGACCAAACAATTTTCCAACACCTTGCAAAATGATGAGGCAATTATGAGGGGATTAAGGGTAGATGTATCAAAGGTGGCCATAGCAAAGGTGTGAGGTCTTCCATTAAGGGTTGGAGAAGAATTTCCAATCAGGTCAAACATAATCATAGCCAAAAATGAATTCTCCTTACTTGGAGAGAATTTGAATTCCTCCTCACAAGGTACAAAACATCTATCTTTACCTTGGTTGTGGGCCACTTTAGCTGCACACATTATCAGATATTTAACTTGTGATGTCCAAGATAATCATTATTATACGCAATGCATTTTAAGTTGCTCAATCATTTACACCATCAGAGGTTGGTAAACGTTCCAAATTTTTTGTATAATTTGTTAAAAAGGATGTCATAAAAATATAAGAGAAAAAGGAATCAATTGGCTTTGTCTCATTTCTGTTTAGTCACTTTGCTTGTTAAAAGAAGTCTTAGTGTTCAGTTTCCCAATGTATCTTGGGAAGATTTTCTAAACAACAACAATATAAAAAAATTTATTCCAATACAAAATGTAGAAGAAAGGGGTTAGGAACAAGAAGTATAAGAACCTCCTATGGCTACAATAGAGGGAGAAATACCCTTTGGTTCCCCTACTGCAACACCTACCTGCAGCACAGAGGGACCTGGAGAGTAGGGACTACAAGAAACTTAACCTTTAGCCTCTTCTAAGCAGCTCGTAGCGGAAGAGGATGTAGAAACTTTACCTTCTATTAAAATCCCACCAAAGAAAAATAAAATGAAAAATGTGGCCTCTACTTCTACATCTGTGAAGAAGCACAAAAGGGCCACACAACCAAGAAGGCGATCACATCGCCTAAAAAGGAAAGGGCCAATGAAAGGGAAAGCTAAAAATCCAAAAGAAGATATTTTTATGATTGATACTGATACAAATTTTGAGGAAATTATTCTCAAAAGTGATAAAAGAACACCCATTGTGCAACCCCTGTATATGAGCAACACTTAAGACTCATATTCAGAAGATATCTTTATGGATAGAAAGAAAGAAAAAACCTCTGAAAAGCCATGTTTATGAAGAAGGGTTTATGCATTTAGAGGAGGTAGGAAAAGAGTATTTTTTGGAGATAGAAAAGGAATTCTTTTTTGAAGGTGATGGCACCTACAAATTTTCAAATTTGAAGTGACTATGTCTTTTCAATGTGTCGACAGAGGTTAGGTCAACATACTGCTAAATCTACCCCAAAGCCCATCTTCAGCAATTACAATTTTGCAACTGAGATTCCATCTTGCAAATCCGTATGGTAGAAATTTTTTTGGTACATATGGTAGTATTCCTACTCAGCTTCATGCTCCTTGGATGAGTTATGATATGCTATTTAATGCATATCTGACTGTGATTGAGCTAGATTTGGTGTTCCAGAAAGTTAAAATTTTCAAAATTTTGAGGGCAACCCATTTCATATTTTTGCCTAAAACCTCTTCAATTGTAGTTTCATCAAGATCTAAGGTCAAATGATGTATTATTTTAATGCTTTTCGATTGCAGCAAACACCTCTAGTGGACCTGTTTACAAAGGAGGTACCAAAATTTAGATAGTTGGGCAAGATCTGAAGAAAAACCCATGTTTTATTTAATTAATTATGTCTGCTCACAAAAATTCTTAACTCCAAAGGTCCCCATTTGCGCACAGTGAGTTTCCACTATTTGGCCAACATGAGAAATTAAAATTTGTCCATTTCCTAATGTTTTCAAATGCTAGTATTTAAAATATTGTGAATGTTTTAAATATTATGTAAATGTGAAAAGGCATTTAGGGAAAATATAAAATACATTTTCAAATGTTTATTGTAAAGTAAGTTTTAATTCTTGCTTCTTATTGGCTAAAGAAATTCATGGAAAAAGCCTTAAAGTTTGAAGCATTTATCACGACATCGCACAACACATCTTGAATGGGAAAAACAAGGTTCAAATCTGTGATGCCTTATGGTTGGGAGATAGACTCTCATTGGTATATTTTTAAAGGGAGCTGCATTCAAAGCAATGGTTTCTTATTGTTCAAAGGAGTTAACATAAATTTGAAGTTTGTAATTTAGCGCACAACACATTTTTGGATGGGAGGAGAAAAAGAAAAACAATGATGCTTTGATATGATGCGATGAGATTTTAGGGAATATATAATTAAAGTTACATTGCAAAGGGCATATTAAATACATTTCCCAATGTTCGTGGCAGATATTATTAAACATAAGAGAGTGCACATTTTAAACCATCGCAAGTTTTGTAATTTTCTTGAGGGAGAAAATGTGATGGTGTGATGGCTCCAACTCCCATCACACCATCGCATCTTTGAGGTTGTTCCTCATTTTAAAAATGTGTTGCATTATTTTCCAATGATGGGTGTTGATTGGGAAAAGGAATTGATTTATTAAAATGGTAAATGGTTGAATTTAAAGTGTGGTTAAAGGCTCTAGATTGAGGTGGAATGCAACAACGTTGTAATGGCATGAATTTGCACCCCTTATAAATTCCATTTTTATGTACCTCCTAACTTAGAAAATCAAGTTTGATAATGCAATTCCATATCCTTCATTCACTTCCCATAAACTTGGTAGTTTTTTTTTGTGTTGGTGGAGGATATTTTATCAGGGACGTTGGCATGACACGTGGACGTCTGCGCAGCGTGCTGCCATATTGATAGGATTCCTACCTTTGGAATCCACAGAGGCATTACAATTCTCCATTGGTGATGAAGTGTAACGTCTCTAATCCCTTGACTAACCTCAAATGACTCCTTTGCCTCTAATTTCAACTTCAAATGACTATCTCATTCATTCATTCACTCTCTCTTGAAATCTTTTGATCTCATTCACTCTTGGAAACTATCTACACACTTCATTCACAACATTCTCAACTATCTACCTATCATTTTGACAGACATTTTTACTTCTTTCTCTCATAGGAAACCTAGACTCTCGGTGTGAAGTGCAATAATATGGGTGGTGATATGGTGAGGACAAAGCTAGATAATTGTGAGGAGTTTGAAAATGATCCTCTGGTCTTGCATATCTGTGTCGAAGGTGGGATGGTGTCATTAATGGAATGCGTGGTTGGTCATGATCCAAGGATTTTGGTGTAGTTCACGAGCTCATGGAAAGATCGAAGAGTTGGTATCTCCTTCGAGGTCAATGAAGAGGTTATTGCTTAGGTGATTGGGCTCTCTTGCACCAGAAAGAAGTATTCTAAGCACACCAAGGCCCAGGACAATAAAGGCCTCAGTGCTTTTTTTAATGAAAATGAGAAACATGTTCACACCTAGTCTGGTTTCGAAAGAGAAGCTCTCCCTTGATCATGGTACCAGGTTTGTCTGGCTCTAATGAAGTATGTGACTCTAGGGGGTAGATATAAGGTTTTCTATTTTTATCACCTACCTCTTTTAAATCATCTATGCCAAAAAATGCTTCTAAGTTTTCATTTTTTCCTGCTTACTGAGTTGGAAATTTCTATTGGGAAATGTCTAGACTCCATTGCCCAAAACCCTGATGAAACCCCACCCCTGCTGCTCCACTAGGGCTTCATCCTAAGGCTGTATCATTTCCATTTGGCTCTCTTCTCACCCAAACCCATATTCATTGTTCATATTGATGAATTTGAACCCCCTCTGCATTCCAATGTGAATCCCTCTCCAGTTGAGTCTAAGGGCCCCGAAAGGAAATCCTCTCTAGTGAAATTTGAAGCCCCCGGGCCTGAATATCCTGCCAAAAAGAAAAAGGGTGGTGTGGGGAATATTCAATCGAAAGTGGTGGCTGGTCTTTGTGAGCTCAAAGTTGCTCCCCACAAGATGGAAAAGAAAACCTACTGCAAAGAAAAAAGTGAAAAAGGAGGGGAAAGTCCAGGTGGAGCTATCAGCCACTAACAGCAAAGGGAAGAATGTTAGTTGTTTGTTGTTTGTTGCTAGTTAGTCCGCTGCTGTTGTGTCTATTTGTTGGGTTATTGGTTGTTTGTTGTTTGTCTGTTGTTTCTGTGTTTTGTCTTTTCATTGGTTAATGTTTTGATTCTCTAGACCTGATCCTTTTTGGCCCTTGTGACTCATTGTGTTGAGGGTACAACACCCTGTAAATGCTACTTAATCTATCAAAAACATTCTCACCTTCATTAAAGGTGGAAGTTGGTTTTTTGTGGACTCAATCTCCTCGTTGTTGTGGAAACATCAACATTTGCAAGCTTGTGAGCTCACTCCTCCCATTTTCCTTGAGTGTACATTGTTTAAGGTGATATTTATCCATCTTCCATTCACTTAGCATTATCGTATTATTTTTGTAGCATATTTTTGCTTAGCATAGCACTTATTACTTTCACTTCAATATCTCTCTTTATTGCATTTCTCTTATCGTTTCTATACCAGTTGTCTATGGAGGTGGAAACACCAAAGTGGGGGACAGACTGTGATAGTCCTCTATACACAACCCCAAAAAATTTACATCTTGTGTATGTAAGTTACTCTTCGAGTGAAGACCTTGAAGATATCAACTTGTGGGTAGGAAGGTGTGCTTTCCTCGCCCTCTTTTGTCAATTCATAGTTAGATCAAGTTAAAGTATTCCTCTTGCTATTATGTTATTCAATTGCTTTCTATTTTTTTCATCGCATTAAACTATACTTGTTATGTCGTTAGTATGTTTCCCTTGATTTCTAATTATACCTTACACTTTCTTTCCATACGGATGCCAGTGCCCCACTAAGACGCCAGTGGACCGCACTGTCGTTCGTGTCACGTGTTGGAGTCCTCTGGTAGTTAGTTGCCTAAGTTGCAGTTTGGACTCAAGAAACTTGCTCACCTGACTTCCAAAAACTCTCGGGTTGGTAGAAGGAAAGAGATAGATTAGTTTCCCTTCCTTTTCACCCCTTTAAATATCAAACCCATATTAAACATTCATCTAGCTTGAGGTAGATCAAGGCAGCCTATTTTTCTAGACCCTCCTGTGACCTAGGGTCCTGAGCAATTGGCCCCCCTCCTCTACAAACGCATTTTCAAACCTCTTTTCCATTTAAAAAAATGTGATGTGTGAGGATTGTGTGTTGGCTCTACATTGAATTTCCTCTTATCGCATTACCTAAAGCCAACGCAAAATGTGTAGGTTGGAGTTAAACCAAAAATTTGATGAGTATTTTTTAAGTGTTAAAACTGTTATTACTCATGTTTGGCCTTCGAGGCACAATTAGTGAATGTTTTCTGAAGTAAAGACAATTTTTTAACCTCCAAAAAGTTTCCACAACCATTTTTCATGCCTAGGGAGTGATTTTCCCAATATTTTGGGCCTTTTAGGAGTACTAGCAAGCCAAAAAATGACCTACAATTGCATTTCATGACCTATTGTTTTTGGGGTGCCCTTGTTGAGGCAATTTGATCTTGTTTTTAACCTACAAGTGAGTTGTGAACTATGTGAAGTGGAGGTTGATCATGTGCAGAGATTTTGTGCAAAAAATTTGTGCCTTTCCTGAGGTGCAAAAGGTAGTCTTTACTTTCAGAA
Organism: Sequoia sempervirens; assembly: GCA_007258455.2. Lineage (NCBI taxonomy): Eukaryota > Viridiplantae > Streptophyta > Pinopsida > Cupressales > Cupressaceae > Sequoia > Sequoia sempervirens. Next base: position 258,464,250 of record VDFB02047230.1, on the reverse strand, counting down.
AGATGTCCAGGTTAAGTAAAGTTCTATCTTCAATGATGGTAAAATAAAAGTTGTAATTGCAGATGAAATGGAGTACAAAATTGGATACATGCAAAAATTTTGATAGAATTTCAAACCAAATACAAATTTAAATGAAAGATCAGAAGGTTAAAATGCAAGATTAAAAAGAATTTTTTAATAGATGGGTATGTGGGTTTGATCCAGAAGTAATATCTTTCAATTGCAAGTGAAAATAGAGCCATTAAATGGGTTTTTACAAATAGGTAAAAGGTTTGTATGGGAATGAAAAATAAATTTGTGCCAAATCAACTTCAATTATAAATAAAGAGGGAAAATGAAGAGTGAGAAGTATCTTCCTAAAGTCAATTGGTTGCAAATAAAGGGAGCTCATATGTGCCATGTGTCAATAGTGGATTAATTTTAGGGCTTCTCTATTTTATTCTCCTTTCTCTTTAATGAGAATTTGTTCATTGTAAGGGGGTTCTAGGTCTTTTCTAATTCTTTGGTACATTGTAATTTTGGTATAGGGTTGTCTCTAGATTAGGAGTTCTTCAAATTTCAAGGTTCAATGTTGTAATCCATTTTTTAATGGCAAGAAAATCAGTTTGTAACTTGGGATGAACCATGTCATATTGTAATGTATGCATTATATTTTCAATCAAATTAATCAAGGATTATAATGGTTTTTGTTGCACATTTGCTACAATAAGTGTTTGTATTGTTGGCTTTTCTTCAAAGAATAGGTTAAAGTGTGCTCTCAGTCAAATGTTGAATATATTGTGTTGCATTTAGGATCAACGTCCTAAAGAGACCTCGTTATTGTAAGGCGGTAATGGTTTAATGGTCACTGGTTTTGTGTTTGGCCTATTATCATATGGGTTATTTCATTTTGACTTTGTTATGGACAAGGCATTGGTCTAGTATGTTTCTTTTGTGCAAACCCTAGAAGGAATCACGCTTTGAAAATTTTCAAGAATCTTTTCCATTTTCATGTTTAACTTATTTCTAGTTTTTTGTATCTTCATGGAGATTAAAGAACATAGAGGTTATGCTAATGATTCTACTATAACTTCTTTGTGTGTTTGATATGAATATTTCTCTTAATTAATATGTTCTCAATGTTGATTCAAGGTGCAAGGGGATCATGTCTGAATGTAATGAAATGTATAACACTCTTTATACATTCATCTGAGAACCATCCACATGTTAGAAATTTGTAATGTGTTGTCTAGTGCAATTCATATTATATGTGCAAATCTTTGAATAGGAACAACCTCCTGAGTTTTGTGGAGCTCAAAGTGTAAAATGTTGATTATAGCCTTGTTCATTGGCCTTTCTTTTCCTTGATGTGATAATAGTGCAAGACCTTTGTATTAACCTCTTGATCCCTTGGTTTATGCATTGTGATTTTCCTTAGGATTGGGGATTGAAAGAAAAATCACCAACACAAGAAAGAGATACCAGTTGTAGACATGCAAAATTTCCTGATTCATATCACACATCATTAATCTTGCATTTTCATCATATTCATCCTTGATCACTGCATTCACATCATTTTCATCATTCACATTACTAATTCTTCTTTTAACATCATTTTCTATCATTTTTACCTTATTTCCTCCATTAATTAAGTAATTTTGAATTATTTAATTAATTTATCATATTTCACTAATTTTCCTCTAATCTCCCCTAATTGAATAATTTTAATTATTTAATTAGCCATAAATCTAATTTTCTCCTAATGTCTTGTGATTAGATAATATTTATTATTTAATTATCTATTTCCCATCTCATTCAATTGGAATATTCCTTTTTAATAATGAATATCCTAATCCTCCATAATTAAATAATATTGAATTATTTAATTGTTCTAATTTTCCTCTCAAAGGCATATTCCCATGGAATATTCTTTTTTCAAAAATATCTCATTCCTCTTATTCATTCTTATCCCTCCATTTCTTGATTTAATCTTCACCCTCCATTTCAAATATCCTCAACCAATTTTCCTAAAATTGTGGAGATATTTTGAGTTCAAATTGAGCTTGATCCTCCATCTTCCTTGATTTACTCAAATTCATGGGTCTTTAAGGATTAATCTCAACCATTTATCACAAACATGAAAATATATAAAACAATCATTCCTCCTTCATTATTACATTACCTAGATCATTTGAGAGCATTTGAACACTTAAGCATAGCAATATCATAAGCTTTTGAGAAATTATCTTTATCTAGGTCATCAATCTTCATGATTTTACAATCATGGGAGCTTCTTGGTCAAGAAATCCAATATCCCATTACCATTAAAATGGAAGGCAAGGTTTACACATTGGTTGGTTTCATATTTTGAATTGTTTTCACTGTTTATCTTGATTTCTAACCCTTGTATGCATTCACTTTCATTTTGTAAGTGGGATTTGATCTTCCATTGTTTTGGGTATTCTTGATTGCTAACCCTTGTTTTGATATCAATTCCATTTTCCACTTCACATTATTAGCACACCTGGTGGGACCCACATCCCTGAAGTTAACGAAATTGTGCAAGTTGTTGTAATTTGCAGGTTTTTTAGTGCATTTTAATTTATAGGGGTCATGTTTGCTTCACTTGACCACCTTTTCTTTGCATCATGTCACCCCTGTTGTACATTCTACGGCATTTGAATTTGAAAATGGTCGTGTTTGAGAAGGTTATTGTAGTTTCTTTTTGGTTTCAAGTTCTATGCTTATGTTTTTGGTTTGTGCATGAATCATTTGATGTATGTTCAATATTCGATCATGTCTACATAAAATAGAGTTGTGTTCACTTCATCAAGTAGCATTTGTTCAACATTTGGTTGTGTATAACAGATTACAGAGCCACTTCTATCAGAAGGACCATGTTTACATAGAAATATAGTCATGTTTGTAGGTATCTATGTTCACATTTGATTTTCTCTCTCTATTTTGATTTTGGCAGTCACTTTTTGGTTTCAGATTACCCTAACCTAACCCTAGTGTGCTTTGTTAGTTGTTTGTGCTATTTTTTTCTGATCTTTTTATGTAGCTTTTCATTTGGGGGAAGATAAATTTTCTTAAAACTTCTAACATCATTTGTCTTGTAGGGTTTCTGAATGGTCCAATACTAAGCCATTTGAAACTACTAGTACATTGATTTTTAGGTTCCCAAGATAATGTTTTATCATTTTATCATATATGCTATCTTTGTTTGGTAGTTTAGTGCACATTTGAATTTGGTGCCTAAAACAAATTTGATTGACGTGTATTGTAAGTTAAAGTGTACATATCCTCTCCCCTTGCACTTCATGTGATCTTGGGTGAAGAGAAATACCTTCAATTTTCCTTTCTTTTCATTTGGCTAAAAGTGTATTGTCTACGTATCCTCTCCCCTTGCACTTCATGTGATCTTGGGTGAAGAGAAATATCAATACTTTAAGCTTTCATATTTTTTTCTTTTGGTAGGATGCCTAACTTAGGACACTTCCTAACAAGGAACCCAAGGGATCAACCTCAAGTGACATTTTTGAGCGTACTATAGAAATTGGACAAGAGAAAAAGTTGTAGTTTGATCTACGCATGTAACTCTCCAGACTTTCACTAGGGAACTATGGTTTTTGATCTCTCAAGGAGACATCTGAGAGGCCGATGGTGTTCACTGATGTTCTACCCAAACAAGAACCAATTTGTACCAGAATCCTAAGACCTTTTGAATATATTTTAAGTGGTGCAAGGGATACAAATTGTATCTTGAAGCTACTTACCATGTACTCTCTTAGGTTGAGATGGAAACTTTTTGGGTTGCTAGAAATAGATTCTTAAGAAGTGAAAGAAGGTGTTCCCATGGCATCTATCGACGACCCTATGTCATGGGACATCTAATATCCTCCTCCGTAGGAAATGGTTTTGAAGCAATTCACTACCTAATCTATTTGAGTATTTACCCCTTAAATGGGAGGTGAGCCTACTTAAATTTACACACCTAATACTAAAATAGGTTGTACTTGTTTGGTTGTATTGATCAAATTGGAGTCAATCCTAATTGTTCATGTTTGTTGTTCATATCACTTCCTACCAAAAAAAAACTCAAACTTGAACATCGCATCAAATTTCATCAAGCTTTTCAATACAAACACATAAATCACATATTCTAGAAAAAAGAGTCACCTTTGCACAACATATCATGTTTTTCTTGAATTTTGTCGCATTTGATTTACATTTGGCTGCCTCTACTCAACATACTACCACCTCTATTAAACTTGCCACTTCTGCAATAACTTTATTTTTCTAGACTGAAACCTGCATAGTATCACTCTTGGTTGTACTCTACCACATTTGATTTTGTATCTTGTTGTGTTTTCCTGGAATTTGGCTGCCTCTGCTCAATGCTTTATCACATTTTCCAAAATAGTTGTGTTTTCCTATAACCCAAGTTCTTTCAAACCTATAAAAATTTTGAACTAGAAACTATCATAATTCTTGGCCTTTCCATGAAAACATTTTTCATAGTGGATCTTCCACTTTTGTATAGTCATTTGTACCTTCAAAACATCACAACTATCCTTCAACTTGATTTTTATAGGAAATACCAACATATCTCTTTTGGATAAAAAATATCAAACATTTTCAAACATCAATAACCATAATCAACATCATTCTTTTGAGACCATCATTACCATCCTTTTGGATCAAACATCAAACATCCTTTTTGGACATCAACATATCAAACCTATCAACCTTTGCTAGTACCTTTTGATATCATTTTTCCATATCTTGTGAACTTGTCAACTTAGTAGAACTATTTATCTCCTAGGTCTACAAATCATCACTATCATCCCTCTTTATTTGAATTCATGAGTTTATTCCAAACAAAGACCAACAAATCATTCATCAACAACTTGAGATACTAGGATAAATCAACTTTTTTATCCTTTTTTATCCAAAGGTTAACAATATAGTCTAAAAATCAACTTGAACGTCATCCAAATCCCATATCAACTTGAAAATCATTCTTTTGAATAAAATATTTATCTACGTATCCTTTGAAATCTAACTTTGAAACAAATAAATCCAAGCATCATCACACGCCATAGATATTTTCCATAACTTAGGTCTATTAGGACTTTTATGACTACAACAAGATCACAACATAAAAAGACAATGACAGCCAACACTAGTATCTCAAATGTTCCAAACACTACCAATGTTAATACAACAAATGTTCATACCAAAAACATTAAAACTCCAACCAAAATTCCATGGGGGTACTCTACTCCTCAACCAACAAACATAAATCCTTCATTTGATGCAAACGTAAATCCTTCTTTTCAACCTATTGAATACACCAAATACTGAGAGGGGGGGTGAATCAGTATTCTGCTAACACAATTAATTGCTAACCATCCAATTATTAACACATATCTAGTTGCAACCATAAACCAAAGCATGAAAGGAATCATAACATCTCATAACACATTGACACCAAGATTTTTACATGGAAAACCCAAAATGGGAAAAACCACGGTGAGGATTAACTCACAATATATTATAATTGGTTACAAGATATTACAGGGCTCACTATCAGGACACACTGTCCTTGAAAGGCTCACAACCTAAATACAAAATGGCTTACTGTCAAGATACAAAAATTATTGCTCATTTCCAAGAGATGAACTGAAGAAGTACACCTTCAAAGTGCTAAGATCAATTTTGGTTAAGCTCTGGAAAACCAAAATCTTGCTATGGTTGAAAGTATACAACAATTATCAATAACTTTGCACTATAACACTTGTCGCAAAGCTCATATCATTGTTCACACACCCACACATGCATACATATATCTTTTTTCATCATCATAATTACTGGTTTCATACTTCCATACATGTATACGGCTATCTCTTCATTCATCAATTAGGTCGGCCTAATTGAATGTGAAAATACAAAATTCAAAGTGACTTGTCAACCCAATTCAAAAATATTTTTGGGGAAACAAAAAAAAACGTATCAAACACAAATTAGGTCAGCTCGGACCTAATAAGGAACACTTTAAACATTCATAAGTCAAGTAGTTCTTAACCGTGTCGACCAAAAGAATGTCAAACTTCTATCATTTAAATAGCTCAGTTGGATCAACTAAAGTTGTTGAAAGCTTGTTCATAGTTGTAACCAATACTCTTGAGCAACATATCAAAAACTCATAGAATTACCTTTTATTGAGAGAATTGTCGGTTCAAAATATCGGATCAGTGTAGATACACAATTTACTTGGCCAATTACCAAAAAATGTTGGCATCAATGACAACAAACCCAGAGGTCGCCTTCTTCATTCTTCCAACAATCTCCCCCTTTGTCATTGATGGCAACATGTGCCAAAAATTAAGCTTACTTCAAAATAAAAATTGTGCAATAATAATGTGCTCAACTCCTCCTTACTCAACCTTCCCTTTCATATATACAAAAACACATAACTGAACTCTAAAATACCCCTTTTTATATAGAATCTTCCCCCCCTTTGACATCAAGGAAAAAGGACGGAGAAAATTAAAATAAAATTTTAATTAAGAACTGGGGCCACCTTGTAACTCCTTTTGCTCCGGTAAGAGTTTTGTGCAATGATTCAAGCTCTGCTATGCATTCTTCTCCTTCTTTCAAAGTGGAAGGAACAATGTTCATCTTCTCAAGTCTTTCTGCATCTATCAACACACTTGATACAGAGACATTTATGTAGACTACCAGGTCTTCAAGCTGGCCAGACCACCTTATCACGTCTTCCTTTTTCCTGTGCAGAATGAAGTATTTGTTCTAAAGATCTGCAATAGAATCCCAACCAATATAGCTTCTATCATTTGCAACCTTGTAATCATCGAAGGCATCAGAAAGCTAAGACTCTATTGAGTCCATTTAGTCCTTGATACCTCGAGTGGCATCAGGCCACTTCATATAGTAGACAAATAGCAACTGAGCTTCCTCATCACAGTCTCTAACTTCCTTCAAAATTTGCAAGGCTCTATCATGTGCAATTGCACACTTATCTTGCAGAAACAATAATCTTCTCTCTAGAAGATTTGACTCCACTTCTTTTGCATTTTGGACCTTGAGATTAGATGTGTACTCCTTGACTGAATCAACTACAAGCTTTAAATTCTCAATTGGTGTTAAAGAATTATCAGTTGTGACGTCGGGGGTGATCCCACAAAGTTGGTTTACAATTTCTAGGAGATTCTGAATTTTACTAAAATCAAATATTTTTATAAAATATAATGATTTAAGCCTTAAAAAGTTATATTTAAAGCATTCCAATTGAAGAGGGTTTGATCAAACTACCTTAGATCAAACCCCATTGGATAGAACCCCGCTAGTTTTAAACCATACCTATAACAGAATCTCCTTTACACCTATCAAAATGCTAATAAAAAATCACTTTTGATTTACCTTTTGGGGGATCAAATGAATTCATTTAAAATTTATTTTTTGTAAGTATGTAGTCCTTATTATAAGCTTCCCAAAAAGTATAATTTTAAATAAACTTAATTTTATTATTATATTTATTTTTTCTTTCTTGTGAATGTAGGTTTTTCACCGAAAAATCAAGCTCTTTGTTCTGCACATGTGGAAAAATAGAAGATTATCAAAAAATATTGAAAAATATGAGTGCACTAGATATTGAATTCCTTGATCCAACAAAAAATAATGAATTTTGATACATACAAAAAAATTTGAGTTATACAGTCCGCTTATGTCTAAATTGTAATTAGTTTGAATTTGAAACTTTATTAAGTAAAATAATTCAATAAAACACTATGAAACCAATTGGAAGCACTAGATATCATAGTTACAAATCTAAATTTGAAAAAATTAGAATTTTATCCTTCATGGAAAAAAAGTTATGTGTTATACGATGATCGAGCATCACTCCTTAAAAATGGTGTTTACTGGAAAAAAACTAGTTTTCGAAGGAGATGGAGAAAGAAGTGCAATCTAATTCCAAAAAAATTGAAAAAAATATATTTAGAATCTACAAACAAAATTTCACAAATCACTAGTTTGCATCATCTTCAAATTCTTCATGGTTTAGCCGCTATAGGTGCCCAAAAGTTAAGATTTAGTTAGAAAAAATTAGTTTAGTGTCTAGTTTGGCCAAAAATTGTATACCAATATTGTGGGATCACCTAGCTATCTCTTGTAAAGCTCTAATAGCTTCATTTATCAATTCATTTTCTTTCTTATATGATTCAACAACTTCTTGTGTGACTGAGTTGAGAAAATTACCACTTAGTTTTATTTTGTCACTCGGTGTAATCTTGGTTAGATCCACATAACCCAGATGTGATGGAAGCTTAACTAGCTGGGGTGGGAGAACAAGCTAAAGTATTGTTTTCCTTGATAGAATACCTTTAAGAGTGCTTCCAGATGATTCTTCGATTGGCTTTGACAATTTAGGAACTTTGGGGTTTTCTCCTTTACTTTTCTCAGTTAGAATAGCTTTCTTTTCTTCCTCTTTCTTCTTTTCTTCTTCCTTTTCTTCTTCTCCTTTTTCTTTTCTGGAGGATTTTTCTTTGTTTTCTTTTTCCCTTTCATCATCATTGTCCTTGTCACCATTATTCTTTCTTCCTTCACTTTCATCTTTATCTTCCTCATCCATGTTTCCGGTAGATTCTTGATGTTCTTCTTGCTTATCATCGATATGATCTCTATGATGATCATCAGACCTTTCACTAGTTGTCTCTTTTGTATCAGTATGAGGGGCGGGATTCTTAGAGACATCATGTATCTCATCAATAGTTTTCAAGATTGGATTATCCAACACTTTTGTGACATCAACGTGCATTTGTGCCTGAGCTGTATGGGACGAAGAGCTGGTTCTTGCCCCATAATTCCTTGCCAACTGTCTAATTACATCTTGGGTTTCTTGGCTTACCTTTTCTATACTCTATTGCTCCTTATTCATTAGCATATTAACTCTTTGCTTGACTCTAAACATAGTAGATCATTCTTTTTGCAGATTGACAACTTCTAACTCAGAAAGAGAGGAACCACAGGAAATTAAGGCATCATCCTCATCTTATCTTCAACATTTACAACCTCTTGCCTTCTATGTAGTATTTTTTCCAGATATTTTTAGTTACTTTGTTTTGTATAGCCTCCATACTTACATTGCAAATGAATATATACTTAATAAATGCATTTATGATGGTTTTCTTTCCTTCATCATTAACTTTATCATAAAACTCAACAGTTGGCATGAGATCATTTTCAATCATATTATTTACTAAGGATCCTAGATTTAAGGATGGTTGATCACTTCCCGGAGGAGAGCTAGGCATGTCCTCCATAGGATCAGATGAGCCTTATTCATTCTTATTTTTATGTGCATGGATTCTATAAGTATCCTCTTCTTCCTCTGTCTCCTCATCTGTGGAGATATCAACTCTTATTTTAGCAATAGATCATCTCCTGTCAATTCACTATCCCATAGATACTTAAGCTCTTGGTGATTGAATTCCTCTAGCTTCCCATGAATATATGTCCTAGTAACTTCAGTGGGTAACACATTGCTCGAAATGTGTGAGAATGCACCCACGGGATCTACTTCATAAACCTTCCAAGAATGTCTTCTAAATTTGGGTCGGGGTCTCTCAGAGATTTCCATAATAGTAGGAGTGGCCATTTCTCCTCAAACAACTTGATTATACTTAAGAAAAAGTTGCTTCAACTTAGAATCCACAAGATTCAGATAACAAAAGAATACCTTTTTCACACTTTGTCGAGAACTAGGGTTTTGATGCAAAATAACTTGAATCACCTTCAACTCTCTTCAGCTCACTCTGCTTCTCCCAATTGTGCAAATGTGCTTTAGCTCAACTTAGTTTCTTTCTTTATGACATGAATTTTTCCCTAATTTGCATTTAATGCATTCCAACCTTAAAATATGATAAACACTTTATAAAGTACCTTGCAAACCCAAAAAGGTTCCACAGTTCTTTGGATCTGCATATTTTCTACTAGAGATTTCTTCAGCATCTTCAGAATGACAACTTACATTAGATATTTGTGTGTCACTGCTTGACACCTCATATGTTAGGGTATTTTTAGATTTCTTTGTAACTGCTCCCCTTGAAGCCACTACTAAGTTCATTTTTTAGAAGAGGTATCTGCACTAGATGCAGGTACAAATGCATTTAACTCATCCTTTTTCTTAGGTTCTTCCTTTTTCCTCCAAATTCTTTCCATTTCTTTTCTCACTTATGTAGGATCCACTTTGTTTGTAGGTTTTTTATTTTGTTTTGGATTAGGTTTCTTCCCAATTTTTCTTCTACAAAATTTTGAGATATATCCTAGTTTGTTGCAAGTGTAGCACACAACTTTTTTTTGGCCAAACTAATTTTCATTTATCATTTATCTACACTGATTAGCCTTATGTCCGAAGACATTGCATGTATAGTAGTAGGCTTGAAAATACTAAATCCTTCTGCTAGCATTGAATTTGTCCAACATCATCTGGCTTCTACACTCAGTAGCTCTATGTCCAAACTTATTGCAAGAAAACCATTGTCCAGCAAAGAATCCAACATTTTGATTCATTCTATTCTGGTTCATTATACTTCTACATTCCATTTCCTTATGACCAAATTTATTACATGAGAAATAGAAACCATTGAAATATGGGTACCTTTGAGCATTAGGTTTTCGAATGGGAATTCTTTTGGTATTTCTCCTTTGGTTCTTGATTTGTTTATTATATTCTTGAGTCTTCCTTTGATTGTCCACTTTGTTGGGAATCTAATTTTCCTTTGAAATTTTTCCTTCTTCAAGTCCTAGACCACCTTTGTCCTTAGAAGGTTTCTAAAATGCAATAAACTCATCAAGCCTTGTAGAACATTTTTTGATTTTTTCTTCATGAGCTTTTTCTTTTTCCAGATCTGGTCTTAGGGATACCACTTCTTGTTTAAGGTTTGTGCATTCATCAATTTTATTTTGAATTTCAACTTTCTGACATTATTCAATTATTTTTTGTTCCACTTGTACCTTTAGTCTAGTAATGTCTTCATTAGCCTTTTTCAACTGATCACTAACTTCTCTATGCCTTTCTTTGAGCTTTTTTATTTGTTCTCTTAATTTTCTGATACATTCATTCGCTTCTTTCAAGTTTCCTTTTAGAGTTTCTTTCTCATCTTCACTTTTGTCCAATTCTCCAAGGGCAACATTGATTTCCTCAAATGTAGAGATTTCTTCTGGAGGAACAAGATAGATTTTGTTAGCCATGTATTCAAATTTCAAAACCTTCCTCAATCTGTAAGACTTCTTCAGAGGAACCGTGCTCTGATACCAATTGTTGAATACATTGAATACTGAGAGGGGGGGTGAATCAATATTCTGCTAACATAATTAATTGCTATCCATCCAACTATTAACACATACTAGTTGCAACCATAAACCAAATCATAAAAGGAATCATAACATCTCATAACACATTGACACCAATATTCTTACATGGAAAACCCAAAATGGGAAAAACCACGGTGAGGATTAACTCACAATATATTATAATCAGTTACAAGATATTACAGGGCTCACTGCTAGGATGCACTATCCTTGAAAGGCTCATAGCTTGAATACAAAATGGCTTACTACCAAGATACAAAAATTATGTCTCACTGACAAGAGATGAACTAAAGAATTACACCTTCAAAGTTCTAAGATCAGTTTTGGTTAAGCTTTGGAAAACTAAAATCTTGCTCTGGTTGCAAGTATACAAAAATTATCAATAACTTCGCACTATAACACTTGTCGCATAGCTTGCATCATTGTTCACACACACACACATGCATACAATAATATTTTTTCATCATCATACTTACCACTTTCATACTTCCATACATATATACAACTATATCTTCATTCATCAATTAGGTCGGCCTAATTGAATGTGAACATACCAAATTCAAAGTGACTTGTCAATCCAATTCAAAAATATTTTTGGCACACAAAAAAAATGTATCAAACACAAATTAGGTTGGCTTGGACCTAATAAGGAACACTTTAAACATTCATAAGACAAGCAGTTCTTAACCACATCAGCCAAAAGAATACCAAACTTTTGTCATTTAGATATCTTAGCTAGATCAACTAAAGTTGTTGAAAGCTCGTTCATAGCTATAACTGATACTCCTGAGAAACATATCAAAAACTCATAGAATTACCTTTTACTCAGAGAATTTTTGGATAAAAATACCGGATCAGTGTAGATACATAGTTTGCTGGCCAGTCACAAAAAAATGTTGGCATCAATGACAACAAACCCAGAGGTCACCTTCTTCATTCTTCCAACACAACCAACAAACATAAATCCTTCATTTAATGCAAATTTAAATCCTTATTTTCAACCAAAAAACATAATTCCTTCATTCCATGCAAATGTTAATCCTTCACAACAACCAAATTTTGATCCTTCACAACAAGATCTACATCGTCCACATCAGACTACATAACTCAACATAGGAATCAACCAACCAAAGGACTGGATGGTTACATAGAAGATGATTCCAATGAAGACCTTACCAAAGAGAACAGAAATGACATAAAACCCCAAAATTTTGAAGGTCATGGATAAATTGCTTAGTTTCGATCCCAACGCATACTTTTATAGACTTGCATAACATGGTACCAAGTTACCCTATGATTATAACATTGAAAATCTTAAGGATACAACCCTTACTTCTAGAGACAAAGATATAGTGGTTAGACATGTCTTCAAACCTCCTATACCACCTAAGGTTCCAAGATTTTTTGCACAAATAAGTGATCCTTCTCCTCGGATATCCACTTCTCAATATTTTGATCGTATAGGGAGGCCCTCTCAAAGTATAACGAGTAGAAAACCCATTGTATAGGCAACCATCCCAAATAGAACAAGAAGTGGAAGCTCAAAAAAATCAATTTGATCCTAATATATTAGGAACATAAAACCTACCACAACAATCTACAAATCCTTTTACAATGCCTCTTGTAACTCACAACGCTTCAACTAGTACATGGAGACCGAACGTATCTAGAAATCTATATGCAACCTCTTGGGAACAAAATTCACTTCCATAAGGTCAAAACTCTAACATGAAAAATGTGTTAAATCTTCATCCTAGACCACCAAATCCACCATTTCATGCTACCATGCCACCACAACCACAACACATGGCATCACCCATTTATAGTGTACCATTTCTAAACAATCCACCTACACAATCACAACAACAACCACCCATATATCACCACACATAAATCAATCCACCTCAAAAACAACCCATGTATCAACAACATAACATTCCTCAAGGCATGGTGCAACAAAACACTCCCCAAGGTTTGGTTCAACAACAACGCATTCAACATCAACCTTCTTCTCAAGACCCATCACATAATGCTCAATTTTCACAAGGTTTAAACTTTCAAAATCAAGATCCTAACATAATGTTATATCAACATGGTCCTTCATATACATAAACTCCTCAAAAAAAAAATCTTGTCCCTCAATAAAATCTTATTCCACAACAACAAAATATGAATCCATAATATCAACAAAATCTTATTCCTCTACAACAAAATCTTGTTCCACAATAATAAAAAAATATGAATCCACACTATCATTAGAATCTTGTCCTCAACAATTGACTCTTGTTCCACAACAATAAAATTATGGTCTACAACATCAAAATGTTAATCATCAATATACATACGTCAATTCGCAAGATCTAAGTGTTACTCTACAATATCAATATAATGCTCCCCAAGGACCAAGCGTTTCATCACATACACATAATGTTCTTCAAGGTTCAATGCATAATCCAAACACATCTTACAACTCATCATTCTTTGGAAAACAAAGCTATAACCCACCTAATCCTCCCCAAGACACACAATGAAATGAGTTAGCATTACAAATTCAGAATATTAATCAAAAGATACATGATAAACAACTTGGGAAGACCAAGAAAAACTATGAATTGGAAGACATATTTCCTTATCCTTTTGATCAAAGCATATTCATGACTCCCTTCCCTAAGAACTTCAAAATTCCCAAATTTTATAAGTACAAAGGAAGAGGAGATCCTATTGAACATATACATGAATTTTCCATAGCATGTATGGACATGGCTAACAATGAATCTTACATGATGAGACTATTTCCAAGGAGCCTTGGTGCAAAATCCATAGAATGGTTTTATCATTTAACTCCTAGACTTAAAAAATTCAACAAACTATCAGAAAAATTCATCAATCACTTTTCATACAACATCGAACAAGATATCATTGTACCTTGTATAAAATCAAACAAAATCAAGGAGATCCTTTTGCAAGTAAGTGTAAATGGTCCCTCCTGGAAAATAAACTTGTAGACATATTCATGGGAAATATAAACACTGACTTAAGCTTCCAACTAACCATGTTATGTCCAAACACATTTGATGATATCATTAAAAGGGCATAACAATTGAAAGAGCTCTTATTGCAAAAGAATCTATCAAACTATACAAAAATTGATACCAACCTTCTAATTCAAATGATAAAACTTGCTTGTGGGAAAAGAACAAAAATATCACTAATGATGGAGTAGTGGATACAAAATTTGTACAAACCATACAACCTCCACCTAATAATCTTCAACCCCATGTTCAAAGCAACCAAAAAAATAATCCTCCAAGAAATTAAATGAACAATCAAAATTAAAATCCTCCAAGAGGACCACCAAGATCTAATGACAATACTTTCAATCAAACTAGAAGAAAATACACTCCTTTGGGAGAACCCACTGAAGTGGTCTTATGAAAATTGCTACAATCAAAACTTATCAAACTACCCAAATAAAGAAATTGTAAGGAACCACAATTTAAACCACCTTGGTATAATGATAATGACCATTGTAAATTCCATAGAACCAAGGGACATAAAATAAATAATTGCATGAAACTAAAGAACCTCATACAAGATCTAATTGATAAGGGAGAGGTTAATATTGAACATCGCCCTAGAACTTCTGGTAACAAGGACTTGTGAATCTACAAGGATCCAATCCCTAACCATAATAAAGGAAATGACCAAGGTAAGGGAAGGAATTACAATAAAGTTGTATACAACTATGACCATGCAATGGGAGCTACATTTGAAGCCAATCACCATATCGCAATAGTGACTATAGTTGGTAAAAATACTGAGTGTAACATCACTACACGATGAGGGAAGATCACAATCCAGAGAACCACACCATAATCCAAATCTTTTCCTAAAACTCCACAATCCAACTACAACCTTATTGATCATCTTAAAAAGACTCCAGAAGATATTTCCATCCTCAAACTTCTCAAGATATCCCCATCTCATAAAGAAGTTCTAGATAAAGCTCTCCTAGACTCATCGATTCCTAATACATAAGCACTAATTAGTTTCAAGCCATAGTGGTCACATCGCTTCCACTCGCAACATCATATTTTTTGAAAGGGATCTTTCATTACACACCTATCATAACCAAGCTTTACACCTTGAAGTTTACATCCATAAGCACAAAATAAAGAGAGAATTAATAGATGGTGGTGTAGGCCTAAACATTTCTACCTTAAAATTAGTAAAACGGCTAGGATATTTTTATAATGTTATAGAGAAGCAAAGGATTATTACAATCAGAGATTGTGATGACAACAAGAGAGACTCTGAAGGTACAATCAAAATTCTCGTGTAAGTGGGACCGGATATATCTGAAACAATTTGTCAAGTACTAGATCTTGAGCTACCCTATAATCTTCTCTTAGGATGCCCTTGGATTCACGCAATGAAATTCATTCCATCAACATACCATCAATGCTTGAAGTTCCCTTACCATGATAAGGAGGTCAGTATCTATGCTTATCTAGATCCTTTTCATTATTATAAGAAATTAGAAGAGAAATATGCAAAGATCTTTCAAAAGCCTAGCAATGATATCTCCTTTCATTCATTTGACTATGTTAATCCTACATATTTGGCCTCATCATCCTTACCTCCATCATCCTCAAAAAATCCACCTAAATCTGATCTCAATATCCAAGTGCTAGACAATGGTTTCGAGGATTATCACATAAAACAATCCATTTGTGTGGGAAAACTTTTATTATCACCAATATCTTATGGAAAGTCGTAGGAAATCAAGGAAGCACATACTCCAACTATTAACTTCAAACCCACGGTCTTCTCTAAGTGGGGATATTTGAGCAAATAATCTATAGAAGAATATGTTTCTACTTGGTTGTACAAGGAAGAAGAAGAGCATGAGCTAGAACCTACCACCTTTTATCATAACAATAAGGGTTTTCAATTGGTTAAGAACATGGGATTCATAGGAAAATTTGGCCTTGACATACATGAGAAAGGTATGAGAGAGGCTCTTATCCTAGAGAAATGAAAGAAGAATCAAGGACTAGGATATGGTTCATTGGACAAAGCAACCCCTAGCAATAAAGCACAATTTGTGAGGAAGTTTCTTCCTCTCTTATGGTTAAGACATCTAATGACGATGTTTCCATCATGGACATATCTATTTATATCACCAACATATTCAAGAATTCCTTTATCAATACCATCACTACCATATCTTTTGACCAACCATTTGAGAAACATGAACTTCAACTCGTTTATCCTCAACTAATAGACTGGGACCAATAATGATTGTTGGTTCTAGACATATTTCAAAATGATGAAGCTATTGTTGAGTTTATGGGACTAAGAGATGGTATACCACTCAGGGATCATAAGGAGGACTTTGAAATTGAACTTGGTGAAGACACATACTTTGGAGGAGAGATTGGGTCCTTTAGTCACAAAAGTGAAAATCTAAAATCAAAAAGAGATCCTTTAGTGAAAATTGTAATATGACACTATCAAATTGAGAAAAAATAAAAATAAAGGACATATCTAAGGGTGAAACCTCTTTGAGGTACCCAAATATGGAGGATACAATCTCCCCAACATTGTTCAAAACCAAGAGAGATCAACCATATTGATAGAAGACTCTGAACAGATAAACGTGGGAACATCATATGTACCTAGGATCACCTTTTATGTAACTTCTTTGGACCTTGATGAGAATAACTTCATAGATTTCTTGGGAAATTATACAATCAAATTTTCTTGGTCCTATGTGGATATCCCTAGATTAGACCCAACCTTGGTGGTTCATCACTTGACAATCTTTCCTAGAGCAAAACCGGTAAAATAGAAGCTTCGTAAGATGTATCCACAGATAAAACTTCTAGTTAAGGTTGAGCTACAAAAATTCTAGATGTCGGCTTCATCAGACCGATTGATTACCTTGAGTGGGTATCCAACCTTGTACGTATTTCTAAGCCCACTAGGGGCATAATAATTTGCACTAATTTCAGAGATCTCAATAAGGCATGTTTTAAAGATGACTTCCCTTTATCAAATATCAACATGATAGTGGATTTGAAAGTGGGTCACAAAATGCTTTCCCTTATGAACAGCCTTTCGAGATATAACCAAATCAATATATCACCTAAAGACTTGCACAAGACTGCATTCACTTGTCCTTGGGGAACATATTGTTGGAACGTAATGTTATTTGGGATTAAGAACACGAGAGCCACCTATCAAAGGGAAATGATCGCTATATTTTATAATATATTCCACATGACTATGGAAGACTATGTAGATGATCTTCTACTGAAATCCATAACAAGACAAGGTCACTTAGATATCCTAACATGTATATTTGACAGGTTAGAAGAGTATTTCTATAGCTTAATCCAAAAAAGTGTATTTTAGGCATCAAATTAGGAAATCTCATGGGATACATTGTATTCCATAGTGGTATAGAAGCATATCTAACTAAGGTTAAGGAAATCATGGAATTACGTCCCCTAAAGACTTTAAAATAATTGTGGAGCCTTCAAGGTAAACTATAGTCCATTTGAAGATTTATAGCCCACTTAGTAGATAAATGTCATGCTTTCATGCACTTGTTCCATAAGGATGTTTCCTTTAAGTGGGAAGAGAAGTGTCAAGAAGTGATCTAACAGATCAAAGACTATTTGGTATCACCTCCATTTTTTATGCCTCCTCTACCAGATAAACCATTGATCCTTAATATATCAGCAACATCAGTAGCCTTAGGTGCCCTGTTGGCACAACATGATGAGAACATAAAAGAAAGAGCAGTGTACTACATTAGTCATACACTTGTAGGCTATGAACAAAACTATACACTTGTGCAATGGGCTTGTTTAGCTATTAGTTTCACATCAAAGAATCTTAGGAACTACATGCTTAACCGACAAATCAAACTAGTCTCTAAGGTGGATCCTTTGAAATATCTCTTAGCTAAGGAAACTCTAATAGGTCGGATGGAAAAGTGGATCATGATCCTTACAGAATTTGACCTAGAATATGTTGATAGAAAAGCCATTAAGGGACAAGTTATAGTAGACCAGTTGGTCGAATCACCTCTTGATGATTCATCATCCCTTGATATCAGAATTCCCTGATGAAGGAATCCTGTTGACAACTCAAGTAAGTTGATGGAAACCATATTTTGACAATTCTCACACCCAACATGGATCAAGAGTTGGTGTTCTCTTTATTACACCACAAGGACACACTGTACCCAAAGCATATAGGATCACTTTTCCCTGTACCAAAAATATAGCAAAATATGAAGCATTGATAACTAGGTTAAGAATGGTCATTGAATGGTAGATCAAGGAACTACAAGTAAATGGAGACTTGTTTACCCTCACTTTTATTTGCATGTATAATATTAGATGGATGCATTCCAAATCAAAATAAATAAATTAAATAAGCTTTCAAAGGTTGTGTATCTGTATAAAGTAGTAGATCATTCTTGAGTTCTTCTTATAATGAGTGTCTCCTCACGGACCTATAAATTAGAAAATAGAACTGAATGAGTATCATCCATAACATGATTTAAAATAAAGCATTATTTACAACTTTATTGAAAAGGATCTATCTTTGAAAATAGTGATGTAGAAGGGTAAGAGATTCAACCTATTGTGGAAAGTGATGAATGCTTTACCTATACAGAAATATAAAAGGTCTCCAACAATGTGGAATAGAATTTCTTGATAGAGTACTCCATATAGATACAATAATGAATCTGCATTAGGTACCAAAAAATATCAAAATTATCATCACTGCAATTAGAGTCCTTAATAAAAGTTAGTGATAATATATGCCATTTCAAATTGATTGCAAAAAAAGATACAAAAAATGGAGGTAAGGGAAATACAACATTGTGAAAATAATGTAATAAAAATTAATGTAGCATCATGTAAAGTACATGAAACATGTAATAAATGTTGATATATATCACCATATAAAGAACATCAAGCATGTAAACCAATAAGTATGAGATAATTGTGGTGGTTTTTTATTATAGGTGGCATAATTCTTGTACCTTGTTTGAAATGTTTCTGAACATGGCTCATGGTTAAGAAAATTACCCTATCTTAGTCAAATTTTGTAATTTTATTGGTGTACATTAAATAGATAATGAGTTTTTAAAGTTTAGAAAGTACATGCCACTTGATCATGCAAAACCATCTTGATCTAATGGGGTGCAGAGATTTAATAAAAAATAAATAAATAAATTTATATGAACCCTCATCATTGGTTCATGTTACTAAATAATTCCACTATCATTTTTATATTCTTTATTGGCAATGTGGCCTACTCTTTTTATTTTTTTATGTTATGTTGATGGGTTTTATAACATGTGTCACATGGCATGCTCTTAATGCTTTAAAAAGGATGGAATAATTCTTCCTTAGAGTAACACAAGCCATTAGATCTTGTCATGTTACACATTGTCTAATCGTGTGTGAGAAATAATGCTCATTCCACCACTAATTTCAATAGTAATAGAGCTTAATAAAAAAATTAGAATTTGTGGCATCCTTAGAGTAGTTCAAGGTATTTTAGTTATAGAAAGTGCACATTTAGTAGTATTTATTTTGTGATATTTAAACTTTCTATCCTACAATAACCAAGGAGCATTCAAATCCTAGTGAAAACCTCTCCTACACGATCCATGACTTGGCATCCACATACCTAGCGATAGTGTGTGTAGAGAAGGAAGTTAAAAATTACAAATAGGTATCTTCCATTAATTTTGAGGGCACTCAAACTAGTAGAGGGGGAATTCATGGCCATCACATTGCTTTGATTTTTCATTATTCCTCTCAACTTGTAGTTGGATCCTTCCTCCTATCAATTTTAAATTTTAACATATAGTGGGGGGATTTTTTATTGTAGAATGACTATTCTGCTATAAATTAAGGCTTGTGTGCCTTTTTATAGTGAATTATGCCTTGTACAAGTGAGATTATGAGCCTTGTGTATGAAGATTTTTATTAATTCTTTTGTTTTTGACTATAGGGGAACTTTTGTGTTACTGAATATAAAGTGGTTGAAGTTTCTTTGTATATGGTTGAAAAATACTATTTGAAACATTAATATAAGAGGTTGTTACTCTAAAAATTATGATTTTGATTTCTCGTGGAATAATTTGTCTGATATATGATTTTTTTGTTTAATTCATTTATGTTTAATGTTATGATATGATTATGTAGACACCTAAAATTGTCCTAGCCAACAAACCAACATACATCACTACATTTCACATCATCAAGCATCAAAAGCATCAATTGCATCCAAAACCCTATTTTTGCTATTAATTGAATAAAACAACATAATTTAATTAATTCACTTTTTTTTATCATTTTTAACGAATTAAATGAATTCCATTTATTTAATAAAGTCTTGAAAACCCTATTTTTGCTATTAACTGAATAAAATGACATTATTTAATTAATTCATTTTTTCATCGAATTCGACCAATTAAATAAATTTCATTTATTTAATAAATTCCTAATCTAACACTATTCCTCCTAATTGATTAAATAGCGCCAATTATTTAATTATGTTGCTAATTCACTTTATTCCCCTAAGTCGATTAAATTGTTAAATCATAATAATTTAATTAACTCACTTTCCCTCCAAATTTGAATAAATTGAATAAGCTATTCAAGACATCATCAAAAATCAAATGAAACTAATGCAACTTTTTTGCAAAAGTCAAACTTGATTTACGCATTCAACTCCAAAATGAATGAATTAATTAAATCAATTAATTAATCATTCTCAACCACTTTTCTGATTGAGTAAATTATGATCCCCTAATTTCTTAATCTAATGCTAACTGATCAATCTAATCCTGATTGATGAATCTAAATCCTAACTAACCAATCTATTCCTCAATCACACAAATTGTGTAATTTACTTTGCATAGATTATTCATGTCTAAATCCTCTCAACAACTTTCGATCGTTGATCAAGATATTCTACAACACAATCTTGATTGTCCATTTCAAATCACATTTTCTATATAACAAACCTCTTTCCTCACAAAAAAAGGATCAAAGAATCAACGTCATTTGCACAACAAAGTACTGTCAATCTTCCTAATCACCATTGGTAGAGCTTCAACATATCTTCAATAAACCAACACTCGCATTGCATCAAAGCTTTCTTGAACACAACAATGGAGGCTTCACAGTGATATAAACAACCCGGCATCATGTAAACACACTCCAACATGGGATGGTAACCTCTCTTTGTTTCGAATTCAATTTGGTAATCGTAGGATTTCATTATATGTTTTCAATAGCTTAGAAGGTAATTTCATGAGTGTAGGAATATATCTAGATTAGTGTTCTTGATTATAGATTAGATATCTATTTCAATTGCATTTGTCTTGCATAAGCTTTATGATTTCCCCCCTTACACAAATTATCAAAACACTAATAGGTTATTAAAATATCTATTCAATATGAGCCTTTGTATTTCTATTATGTATTTTTGTATTCTTCTCCTTTTTCTCCTTTCAAATAGATTTAGATTGAGAATATGTAGAACTATCCTTTCAATCTTGGAGATTGACTCGTAAATTTATTCCACATCTATGAAGCTTTCCATGCTTGGTGGCCATGTGCAACACATTTATTATGAAATAACATTTAAGTAATCACTAATTTGTGGCATCCTTGGTGGGACGTGTGCATTCTTGGTGGGACATATGTGAGGCTTTCCATGCTTGGTGGAGATGCACATGCTTGGTAGTGAAGTCTTAACTACCATTTTCTTAATAATTTAATTCTTATTAATTCACTTGGAAACTCTACATGCAAACCAAGGATACCCCATGATCTCTGAGAGCAATAATTGTCACACATTTTTCTTAGTCTCACAACCTCAATCCCTTGTTAGTATTTTCCTTTGAAAAGAGTACCATGAAAAACCTCAATCCAACCTCAATCTAATACCATTAAAAGTCCTATAGTACTTATAAATTAAGCAAATTCCATAGCCATGCCCCAAACTTGGCAACAATACTTTGTAAAATGGAATTATGACAATACTTTAGTTGCACTTGTAAAATGGAATCACATACTTCCATCCACTAAAAAGGACCTTCCATATTGTGTAAGAGAAAAATTTATGACCGTATTAAACATTTTCAAGCTATAGCCAACTTGTGTGCACATCATGATGTAATTGAAGATGATGCAACCATGAAACTAATAAAAACATAATTCAAAGAGAAGGCCATGGATTTATATAGATAATTTTTCCTTAACTCTTGGAGATCATGGAATGATTTAGGAGATAAGTTACATAATAGGTATAGGGAAAGGGAACTACCTCACAATGCTAGAGAAGGTCATTTATCCAGAGATCCCAAATGGAAATTACAATAGATTTCATAAAACTAGGAATAAAACTCCCTAGGTGATTAGGTGTATTTCCCAAATTATATTCATGTAGTATGTAAATGCCTCTAATCATAAGATCTCTTTTATGATTTAGTATATGGGTAGATCTAACTTACTTGTAACCTATGTTATAGCTATTTAGGGAAAAAATAGTTTGATACAAGTGAGGAAGATTACTACTATGCATGTTGTAGACATCTAAAATTGACCATTATATTTGGTCAATTTATCCCTAGTTCGTCTATTCTCGATCGCACATATTAATTAAATAAAGTTGTATTTATTTAATTAATGTTTCTTGTTTAGTCATGTTTTCATATAAATCCCATCCTCTATATTAATTAAATAATATTTTCTTAATTAATATTCCTTACATTTAATCTATCTCCCTTAGTCCCAACATAAGGTAAATAATTAATTATTTACCTATCCTACCTTAACCTTTCTTCTCATAAATTTTTTTTTTTTTTAGGCTACAGAAATCGGGTTTGTATAGCACGGCCCCCTATAAACTGCAGCACACCTGGTAAACTTTTTAACGTGACCGGCGGCGCTGGCGCGACATGCCCTCTGGTACCACAGGATGGGGGAGACTAGAACTCGTGACCAGCCTCCTGCAATAGGAAAGACTTAGCCAACCGAGCTAGGGCCCCCGCCCACCTTTCTTCTCATAAATTAAATAAATAGATTTTATTTATTTAATTTTACCCTCACATGTCACATCCTCCAATTTTCCCACTTGCTTTTTAATCTTAATCATAATCACCCACCTAATCCAACCCCTAAACATGTGTACATTCCTAACCCACGATTAGGAAAGGGGTCAAACCTTTTCCATTTATTACTCACCCTCCTTGTACTCTAGCCTTAAAAGTTTTCCTCTTTTGGGAAGGGACCCCACATGGGTTCTTGTCCCAAAGGTACACCCCAAGTACATTAAAGGAATTAAAAATCCCTTTATTCCTTTCATGCCCCTCCCCTTTAGAGTGTGGGACAAACCTTTCCTTTATGGAAATATCTTCCCATATTCCAAGGTACCCTCACAAGTACCAATGTCTTCTCAATCCACCACATTGTGCCACTTGGCACAATCTCATGGATTGAGAGATCCCATTCAATCTTTTCCTTTGATCTCTCCACTCAATCCTCATCGTTGATCTCCCTTATAAAAAATATATAAATTTTTCCTTAACCCATGCAAATTCATTGCACTTTGGAATGCAAGATTATGTTGCAAAATTGAATAGCACACATCAAATTGATCAAACGGAACAACCATTTTCATGCAACTAGGTGATCTAATATGAATTGTTTAATTGCTTTCATGTTTTTTAAATTTCTTGACACCTAATTTGAGCATTTGTTTATTTGTTGTGCCTGATCAATTTAGGTGTTTAAATTGACCAACTTTGCATAATATTTCACACACACTTTATGGCACGCTCAGTGGGACCCACTTCATATTTAGCACTAACATTAATTGGTTATTTTTTAAGTTTTCACATGTATAGGTCACTAGTTGGGAAACCTTGTCATCAAACTGTTAAAGCATAAATTTCACCATTCCAATTTATATTTTCCACTCTTTGAAAAATAATCCCTCAACTTGCTGAAAAAAATTGGTTTTGCATGTTTAAATGACATCTAACCCATCTCCTAAAACCTAAAATCTTTTTTTTGTTGATCAATTTTTTGTGTGTGTAGGGATTCATAGTTGGGTGGCCTCGTTATATACATGGGCAGTATCATTACATACTTGGGTGGTCTCATTTTGACAGGTATACATTCATTTCCTAAAATTGTTTATCTATATTTGGGTGGTCTTGTTCTATGTTGACGTTGTCCTATTTTAGGTTTTTTCTAGCAATTCAAATTTTAAGCTATTTTGACCTATTCTACTTGTCACAGGGGAATAATGGGTGATGGTTAGAAAGCATAATCAAAGCAATTAAAGTACATAAACACTAAAATCCCAATAAATAATGATCAATTAGACCCATAATCAAAGAAATTAGAATGCCAACGCTTCAAAGGTTCAAACTAAAAGATATAGAAAACTAATTCAAAGGTAGTTAAATCAAAGAAATATGCAAACCTTATAATCCTATTGTGGAATTATGACAATTTATGATGTGGATTGCTCAAATTGTGCATAACCCATGTTGTAAAAGCTAAGATGATGAATTTGACTCATAACTAATGCTCAATTTGCTTAAGAACAATGAATGTTCAAGCTCATGAAGATTGTGAATGAATGTGAATTCATGCACATGAGGATTGCGAATGATTTTTATGAAGAAATTACTTATTTTATAGATTTTCAAGATGTGTGGTCAATGGTAGAGATTGAAGATGAAGATCAATGGTTGAGAGTGAATCGGAGATCAAGGGTGGAGATTGAATGAGATCCCAAAATATCCCTAATTTAATGGAAAATTGGTTAAAGATATTTTGGAGGGGAAAATATTTTAAACTTTGAATTTTAATTATGGAATATTCCTTTTGGAAGGAGAGAAGATATTTTGAGAAAAGAGAATATTCTTTTTTGAAAAATCAATATTTTTTGTGCAAGTTGTATAAAAATTAGTGAATTAAATAATAATAAAATTATTTAATTGTGAGAATGAGAGGAAATTAGGATTTTTAATTAAATAATTGAAAATTATTTAATCAGGTGGGGCTGAAGAAAATTAGAATTTGTAGTGTTGAAAAATGTACACCTTTACATTTTCACACTATGTTTGCATCCCCTTAATTAATTGGACTTAATAAAGCCTTTAATTGGCCCAATTATGCATTCATAAGCCTAATTAATTTTGTTTTCCGAAAGGGAAACCCACATTTAATCAATGCCTACACTTAATTACACATCTTGGAAAATGTGTGTCCTAGGTTTAGGGCCTAGGACCCATTCGCCCAAGGGCGAATGGGTCCTCCTTAAGTCTTGGATCCCATTTTTAATATGTTTTTTTCAGCATTTTAATGATTGAAATTCAAATTGCAAAGGTCGAATTGTGGTGTTTAATTGTCAGGTAATTAAGACCTATAAATACAAGGTATTTTTATCAATTCAAATCTAAGTGGCATAATTCAAATTTCACAAGAGAAAAGATTATTGTCAAGAGCATTAGAGAGAATATTTTAGTCATTTATTGCAGCATTCAAGATCCTATAATGATGTCAAGATTTATGTGTGTTCATGCATGTTTTTGGAGCTAACATTGTGATGTAGGTTTTAAGTTTCAAGCAAGCATTCAAGAATTAAGATCTATCAAGCAATCAACCCATTTCATGAAAGATACAATCCTTAGAGATATGTGTTAGACTTCAGTCCTCTAAGGGTGGATATTAAAGGGTTTGGTGAGGTGTAATAAGCTTTGTTCATTCATCAATTCCTTCATTTTATCATTATTTCATTATCAAGGTTTAATTACCAAACTAGGGTTTGACCAAGGAAAACCCTTATCCACCGAAAATAAACAATTTTTCTCTCTATTTGTATGTGTAGATTTGTAGGTGAAGAAAGATTGAAATTTGATCAAAAGTGCAATTTTGCAAATTAGTTGTTAGAGTTGTCACCAAAGTTGTCAAGACACGAAAACTCACCTACAGGTTTTATTTTTGGATTTTTGATAGTGAAACCTAGTGTAATTAGAAGCTTAGATCTGGGATCCGAGGACTACAAAAATAATTTTCAAACCCTTGTATAGAGACCCATTCGCCCCTGGGTGAATATGTCCTTCAGCAGAGTCTAAAACCCACTTTTGGAGCCAAGTAAACACCATCCTAACCTTCTCATATTTGTTAGTTAATTGTTGTTTTTGATAGTGTTATCATAATATTTCATATTCCAAGTGTTAGATCTCATAGGTTTAATGTTTAAAACACTTTTATCTTTCTCCCAAAACTATTTTTCAGTCATTTCTATCATAAGGAATCCAAGGCAACATAGTGTCCAAAACCTAGGGTTGACTCATCTTAAGGGTTGTAAGTAAATTCAAATCATATGCAGCACTATCCCTCTTCCTAATGAATAAGGGAAAGGTTTATTTTTATTATTTGGATGCCCCCTTTTGTTTTGACATACTCCCCTTATCACATCATTCTCACTTTTAGGGGAAGAATCCCTTTTTTTTCCATTTCATTTTGGTGAACCTGACATTATACATCCTAAATTCTGATTTGGAGACCTTCGAAGCCATAGATATAAGTTTGCATTAGTGTGCTTTCCATTGCATTTAGGGTTTATTTTTGCATATTTGCATCATTTAAATTCATAAGAAAATATAAATTTTGTTTTAATTTTGTGTACATCTTGCATTGTAGTTACATCAAGAGTGTCTTTCAGTCATTTAGATTCAAAATTTAGCTCAAAATTGCATCTAAAAATTTGTTACTTTGTTCACTATTTTTCATTAGTCAAACTTGCATTAAGACACCTAAAATTGGAAAAGTTTGCCATAGAATTCACAGTCTACAACCCTAAACAAAGAACTCAAAAATCAAACTACAAACACAAACTTTAATTTTTCCTAACCCTATACAAAGACCCATTCGCCCTTAGGAAAAATTGTCCTTGTACAGGTGCCTTTTCAAACTTTTGGGTATTATTTTGTCTTTGTTTACTTTATTTCATTTTGTTGTCAAATCTATGTTTCAGTTTCAGAAAACAAGAAATTTTGTACTTTCTCTCATTAAGTTCAATTGGTCAAAATTAAGTGCATTATTTGAAATCAAATTTCACATTAAAAAGACATCATTTTCAAGTTTTTGCATAGCATAATCAGTAAATTATCATGTTCCAAATCTAAAAATTACAAAATATTTTTACACACTTGCATTATGATTCCCACTTTTGGGTGTTCATTACATTTGTATAGTACCTTTTCTCCATCTTGGGTGCACTTTTGGTTTGGTGAAACTTGTATGAGCTTCACAACCTAGTGTCCTATTGCCAATACTTTAGTGAGATGTAGTTCGAGACTCATGCCATCCTATGCTAGTACATCTGATCTGGATCTTGAGTTTTCTAGCTCTTTCACTCATAGTATTGAAACTAGTCAACCCATTATGGACCATAGCCTTGATACCACATTTCCCGTGACTATTTTACCAACAACTAATGTAACTAATGTTGAAAAATAGTTGCTAATTTCCCTCAAGAGAAGCTAAAACAAATGGATAAAGCCTTATAAAAACTTCAAAACTTTGTGAGTGCTAAATACATTGATTTTACTATGGTTCCTATCATAGATAACATGAGGAAAATTCTTGATAATGAATAAGGATTAGAAATTGTGCATAGCCTATCTCATATCATTGAAAATCATGTTCCTACAATGGTTAGTTGTGCTCAAACTTTGGGTACACTCAAATTCAATGTGGAAACCAAATTCCTCCTTCTACAAATGTGGCCTCTATTCCTACATACACTCATCCAACTGTTACTACAACAAGGCAACCAACTAGCAATGTCAATCCAACTTTAGGTATTTCCATTGGGAATCCTTTTAGCTTTTTGAATTTAAACACCATATCTCCTAACCCATCACCCCTCACAAACTTGCAATTCACTTGTCCTCCAAACACATAAACACCCCCACCTTATTCACCTCCATCTCAAAACACAACCAATGATTCTATCCTCAACCAAATTTTGCAAAATGTTTCATCCCTCTAACAAAAAAATCTACTTAAACCAAAATCAAAATGGACAACCTTCACAATATGTTAAAAGAAACCCATTATCATTGGAGATATTGAGAGCACAAATATGAAAGTTGTAGAGATTCCTAGATTTGAGAAATATGGTGGTAAAGGATATCCTAGCAACCATTTTTTAGCATACACAACCTTATGTAGTGACTTCATTTTTTAAGACAAGCTATTGGCTAATCTTTTCCCTAGGTCTTTGAAATATATAGCCTTTGAATGGTTTTTCTCTCTATTGAATAATTCAATTTTTTCACTCAATGAACTTGTTGATGCCTTCCTCAACCATTTCCAAGTGCACATTGGTCCCAAGATGACCTTAGTTGATTTAATGAAGTGTAAACAAAAGGATGATGAAAAGATCACTAATTTTATAGCACGATACCAATTCCTTTACTAACAAATCAATATTAAGATTCCTAATGTCGATCTTCAAAGAATATTCATTGAAAATTTACAAAACAAAATCCAAGACAAGCTTAGGATAATGAAATTTCCCTCCTTCACACATTTGTGCATGAATCTTCATGACTATCAGAACTCACTTAACCATCGTGAAGCAAAAACTCCCTCTAGCCACCCTGAGAAATTTGAGTATGTGTCTCATAACAATTTCCAGCCATTCAAGAAACAAAATAAGATATTTTTACAAATAAACCCACCTCAAACAAGTCAATATGTTGAGTCTCAAGTGGTTGCCATAAAAACAACAAATCCATATCAATTCAAATAGCATAATAGAAAATTTACCTTGTTACCTGATACCCTCCATTCCATCATCTTGCAACTCTTGAGTAAAAACTTAATTACCTTATGTTAGTGTGAAAGGGATGCTTTATCTAACTAGTTCATTTCCTAGATAGTTCTCCACTTAGGTCCTCTTCAAACTAGCTTAACTTTACATAGGGATAAGGTTGTTGAGCTTTAATGACTTTAGTTTTCACACCTCATAGGATGACAACACTTGTCATAATCTGGTTACATCCTATCTCTCACCTTGGCCTATATAACCAAGGCATTTCCTTTGTAATCTCAATTCTCAACCTCATATAAGCTTTGCATTCTCTTGAGAGGATTACAGTTTATTCTTTCTCATATTTTATTTATGTATTTTCTTTCCTTCAGTCATTTGAATCTTTGGTAAGATATTTAGAAAATCTTATTGTTACCTAATTGTGTTGTTCATCCCAATCAGGTTAGGCTGTGACAACACTGATGTTATTTACTTTGAAGAAGGAAAAAGGTACACAAACAATTATGCTAAAAGATATCCATGATCATGTAAATAGTGCCATGAAATGAATTTCCAATTTTCATTATGCATTTGCTTTACAGAAAGGAGGAATAGTGCATAAACTTTTGCATAAAGTAGTTGTTTTAAATTCATTACAAGAGATGTTTATGAGTTTCCACACAAGGCCTAGGAGTAACTATATGAGATACAATAGAAGAAAATTTGTACATCTGAAAGTAAAAGACATATAAGAGAGAAGAGATTCGTCATTGCCCAGGAATGATGAACCTCATTGTTGACTGGATGCATCTTCAATTCCTTTGTTGATAGCTCCAGAGATGTCTACAAGGGACAGAGAAAATGATGTTAGAGCTTAGTATTCCATGTCTCTAATTTGTTAAACCAATAGATATGCAGCCTGTCTCTTGTTATGCATCAAATACAGATACACAGATCAGATATAGTTATCATGGGTCCAGGAAAAGTAAAGATCATCTAGTTATCATAAGGGGCTTTATGCTTCTTAGATTTCTTAACTTATTTGTTGACTGTGTAGGTACAGGTATAATCTTAGAGCTACCTCATCAATAAGGAAAATAGTGCAAGGAAATCATGGATCAATTCATAGACAATGAGCATATTTTTCAGGAACAAGCAAAAGGCAGAGTTCAAGATATAAAGGACAATATTCTTCCTTTTGTTGATGAGAGGTATGAGTTCCACTTTAAGGTGAAAGTCATGAAGGACACATGGGAAATCATTTTAAGTGTTAAGGGAACAGCTGCAAAGACACAGAGTCAGTCACCCTATCACAAGGGTTTTAAGGGGGAAGTCACTTTGAAAGGTAAAGTGTTGGCATGAATAGCAGGTCAAGAGAAGATTTCATAGTTTGTAGTAGATGCACAATCACAATGGAATACTAGTGCACTATCATCCATCAAAATTGAATGAGCTATGAATAGTCCAAACTACAACAATGGAACAAAGGACAGTTCTTGTAAAGGCAAGGCATAGTCATGCTAGTTCAGGTGTAGAGTTTCAAGGCTTGAGATGAGAAATGGGTATTCACCTTCATATGCACAATCAAATAAACCAAAGCATTGAGGACATTCAAAAATAGAGCATAATAGCAATGACGAAATGCTTATATTCTTGCTTTACCGAGAAGATATGAAAACATTCATATAATCATAAGTTCATTGCAAAAGAGATTACATAACAATAAAATGGCACAGCTTATGCAAGAGGACAAAGCACAAACACCTTTTTTTGTAGACAATGTTACAAAAGATCATGTTGTTAAGAGGCTAAATATCTTATGAGTGAAATATCAATCAGAGGCCATATACTTGATGTTGTCACCTACACCATCCTCATTGGCTTTTTTTGTCGAGGACATTTAGTAGAGGCATATAATTTTTTTAATTGAATGTTGGTTAGTGGTTACTGTCCAAATGTGTTAACATTAAATGCATTGATATACTGCTTTTGCAAGGGTAGTAAGAATGCATGATGCCATTAAACTAAAATTAAATGCTTGTAAAGGTATGACAAAGGACACAAAAATCATAAGGTAGGGTTATTCATTGAGGTAGAGCATAGAAAGAAACATCACTTCTAGACCAAACACAAGGGAAATTATTTCCCATCAAGAAATCAATGTATGAAAGAGCAGGGTTTAAGTTTTTTTTAAGCAAATGACAGCCTACGGAGGATTTTTTTGGAAATCTCTAGCATGTGAAAATAAAATCTTAAAGGGGACTATGTGTTGAACCTTTATCAGAAATTTTTAATGTTGCACAAAGAAATTAGTAAGGCTCAAGCTAAGCTTGCTACAACCATATATATTATTTTCTCCCTCAATGACTCTATCAATATCAAAGATAATGATCCTAGGATGCCTGCTAATTTGCATCTCATCACTCAAAAATCTACTTTGGGAATAGTATTAATGGATGATGTGGAATATCATCAAACCTTGTGTGTGGAGAGCCCGTGACAATTTTTGTTGATGATGGTATTCGTTCTAGTGCATCTTTGTTTGACCCAGAAAATCTCAAACTTGTATTTAAGAAGGGTGATTGCACAATAGCTGGAAATATAGAAAACATTTTGTTGAAGAAAGGAATGGGATCGAGAAGACTTTAGGTCTTTCAATGAATGTGTGTAGATTGTTTACCTTATTCTAAAATTTATGCAATAATTGTATCACAGGCGTTGTTTAAAGTGCAACTATTGGAGAAAATTTTCTTGAAAGACCAAAAAATAAGTAATGCATAGATATTAAACATGGGATGCCACAGAGTGCTCATGACAATAGATAGAGAAAGTACCATTGAAGAAATGACAAGTTTCATCATTCTTTTGCACAAACAAAGCATCTGCAATGTTTCTTTCACAACAAACAGAATGTGAAACCGTTTTCATTCAAGGAAGGAGCTTACCGAAACTCAGTCATAGTTCAATCATTGCCAGAGAATTCCCAAAATCTGGAGTGAAGTTTCAAACCCTCAGTGGAAAAACAACAACATGAAACAATATGCATGAAAATGAATGAAAAATGAGCTTGTAGCTAGGGTTAGAGTTCTTTTTTGAGTTTCTTAAGAAAGACCTAATTTTGGCTGACCAAAATAGGGTATTTTCACCTTTCTTTTATAAAATTTATGAGGATTACTACTTAAGCCATGGTCAAAGCTTTCTTGACATTTTCCTAGTAAAAAAATGTGAAGTCCGCGAGAGTTAGGAGATAAACAAATTTATTTTTGCCCCTTCTATTTTTGCATGAAGTTAATACAAAAATAAATATGTAAATAAATATTAAAGGCGATATTTTACAAATTACTTTAATATTTGTCATGTAATGAAAGAAATAAACAGATACATAACAAATATTAAAGCAAATCATAACTAATTGTCTTTAATATGTGTTCAAATAGTTTATTCTAGTTCCAAAATCATGCAAAAATAGGAGGAATTGAACTAAAGTGTCAAGCATGCATTTGGAGTTCTATCTTTGACTTCAAGTCAAACTGAGGTATTTTTGGAGTTCTTTTTTATCAAACAGTTTGAGAAGGGGAGTTTGGAGCTAAATTTGCCCAAATTGCAGCAATTATGAGCCCCCTTTTTAGGGATTTTTTTTTTGCTCATGAGATGGATATTTTGGAGTGCAGTTGACTGCAAGTGACACCTCTTCGCACTTTGGGACAGTTTTTGTATTAAAGGAGAAAAATATTATGCTTTTTCCTTAGTTCTTACTTTTTTCCTTCTCTTGCATGTTGTTAAGAGACTTAAAGATTTGTAGTTAACTCAAATATTTTCACATCTTATATACAGCATAGTTATTTTAGCTCATTTTTATCAATGTTTGTAGAGATTCCTTCCATTATTCAATAGAATCAAGTGTTTACCTTCTTATTTTTAGGTTTCATGTCTCTTGTGGATGATTTTGATGATGAATTGATGTGTTTTAGTAGTAAAACCTTTAAATTGTTGTCTTATTCATAGTTTCATGTATACAAAAGCAGTTAATCATCACAAGTCATAGGTTGTGCATTGTTTTGTCTCATCTTTCCAAGTTGTGAAAACTTTGTTTTCCTTCAAAGAAGCCTTTTTATGAAATATTCATGTTATTAGATTGCCCAAACTGAGCTGTGTAAACAAGTTTTTTTTAGTAGTTGTGAATCAAGCTGCAGGTTGTTTACAATTTGGTGCATCACCTCCTAGGATTAGTTTTTCCCATTTATCAGTTATCTTTCTATCCCTTTTCCAAATCAAATCCATTAGTTTCTAGGAGATCTAAAGGGGAACTAGCCCATAATTTGGAGATTCATCTTCGT
This sequence comes from Sequoia sempervirens, assembly GCA_007258455.2. NCBI lineage: Eukaryota > Viridiplantae > Streptophyta > Pinopsida > Cupressales > Cupressaceae > Sequoia > Sequoia sempervirens. Next base: position 258,430,648 of record VDFB02047230.1, on the reverse strand, counting down.
CATGAGCAACCCACAAGCTCGAAGATGTTTCCATGTTTCAAGGGATTGTTGAGCCTCCAAGCTTAGCATATGGGTGCAATCCTTTGTGACAACACTTACATCGTATTACAGCAAGAATGAGTTGTGGGTTAGCACTATTTTAGGAAATTGGAGAGTGTAGATCTATTTTTTAAAATCACTGAGTATGCTCTTCTCTTGCATCCTTGGATGATTTGGAGAATCATAAAAGTGTGGAGAAAATATTAGTTTCTAGGGGGTTCATAATTGACTTGTCAATTGTAGGTTATCCAAAGCTTCCTAGAGAAATTTTGAGCTCACCGTTGAGTCCATAGCAACTAAAAAAGTCAGATTTTCCCTTTATTTTGTTTGAATCGAACACCGAAAGCCAAATCCACAACAATTTGAAGTGGGAGGTCCATTGCCAAATCTAGCAAGGAACCATTACTTTGGAGTATTTCAGGTCAAATCCAACCCTACCATCATGCTCAGAAGGCTTGAAAACCATAAAATCAATATTATTTTTTTCAAAAAAATAATAACTTAAAAAATGCATTATTATAGTTAAAATTAAATATATATATATACATATATATTTTTTAAATTACAAACATTTTTTATATTATTTTTTACAAAAAAATAATAATTCTAAAAATTATTAAAATAATTTTTTAAAAAAAAGGTCAGTATTGGCATGGTGTGATGGTTTATAGGTGGCATTGTTGTTCTTGCCACAAGGTTCAAACCCCATTGGGGTGGTATTGTTGAATGGTTGTATCCAGTTCATAGCTCCGGTCAAAAGCGTTTACTCCAGGTTGAATAAAAAAAATAATAATTTAAAAAAAAAAATTGGTTAAATTTAAAATTAACAAAAAATATTTAAAAAATAGTATTTAGGTACTAGGTACCTACACTTTTGCACAGGCCCTATACATGTGACCCTCTTGGGTAGCACGCCCCTCTTTAGAGGGGTGGCTCCTTAAAGGTAGTCACTACCTCTAAAGAGTGGTGGCTCCTTGAGTAGCCACTAACTCCATTCTTGGAGCTGAAAACCTGTGGATGCCTAAAAATGGGCACTTAAACTTGCTTGCCAAAAATTTTGTGTGCTGCGTGCAATGTGACATTTGTTGCTCCTTTGGGCCTCATGCCCTTCCATGGGTTTGCTGGGCCATTGGGCCTTTAAGCATTATTTTTTATATTTTTTTAATTTTTTTTAAAATGCTAAAAAAATATAAAATTCTTGAATTCCACCCACACCAATAATTTTTTCCGACAATTTTCTATTTTTTTCTATTTTTTTAAATAAGCCTTTTAAAAGTTCACCAACATCGCTAACTTTAGTGGATTGCTAATTTATTTGGAAATTCGCTAAATTTGATGAAGGTATAAACTAGCTAGCAAATATTTAACTTTGGCATACCACTAAATTTGGCAGAATTTCTGCTAAATTTGGTGGGAATTTTTCACACCCCCTCTTCGTTGATGAGTTGGTGCTTGAAGACCAACTTTGAAAGCTCATAACTTGAGTTACAGAGCTTCGTTTTCAATGAAATTTTTTTTATTTAGGATAATTTTTAGCTCTCTTTGCTTTGGTGAAGATGGTTTCAAATTTAGGTGCATGTATTTTTCAAAAAAAATTGATTCTCAAAGAGGACACCTCACTATTCTCGTTTTAGACCTTCAAAGTTGCATTACTTTTACATATGACCTCGGATCGAGCCTATTCTTTTTTTGAAAGGGCATAATTTTTTGTGTACTTCATATTGGTGTTGCTTATTTCATATGAAATTCTACCAAAATTTATACTTTCAACATATGCTCATTTCTTGAGGACTTGTAAAAGCATTAAAATCCATAAATTTGTAACTACACTAAATATAAAGTGCCAAATCATTTTTCCTAGGTGGGTTCTTTGATTAGGTGAAGAAGGGGGGTCTCTTGTTTTCTTTGTGCTTGTACATCTCTTCTACTTTGTGCTCTATTTTTCCTTCATAATGGATACATTTAAATTTCCATTGTTAACACCATACAACTACGATACATGGCATCAAAATGCATGGAATGCCTTAATGAAACTATGATATACACCTTATTTTGAGAAGGTGGTAATAAACCCACAAATGATAAGGAAAAATTACTCTGGATGTTTGAACATACAAAAGCTCTTGGTTGTCTAAGGAGTTTAGTTTCTCTTGATATAATGTTTCAAATTGAAGAATATAAAGATTCACATGATGCATGGGAAAAATTAAAAACTTTGTATGGTACAACTAATGAAGTTCGTGGTTATCAAATTGACAACAAATTAATGAGTCTTGATCTGAAGTCTTTTGACAACATCCAGGATTATGTAACAAAGGTCAATGACCTTAGAGCACAATGTAAATCATGTGGCTTAGAGAAGAAAGATATTCAACTTGTCTATAGCACTCTCAACAAACTTGGACCTAAATGCAGCTTTTGTTTCTAGCTTTCATACTCATAGGTTGACAATGGCATCTACATTCACTACACCTTCTTTTGCTTCATTTTCTAAAATTTTGATACAAGAACAAGGAAAGATTCTTTCCATAGGTCTTCTTAAGCCTTCACACTCACAAGATTTGATGGTTGGTCAACCAAAGGGTCGTAAAGAATTAGGGAAACCTAACAAAAAATAAAATAAGTTCAAGAAAAAGTCACAAAAATATCAAGCACAATCATCTTCTACAACAAAATTTTACTCCAACTCCTCTTCAAAGGGGAATCTTAAAAAGAAGGAAATGCCAACTTGTAGCTACTGTAAGAAACCTAGTCATGAGGAACATTCTTGTCATAAGAAGCAAATCGATAAGTTAAAACATCTTAAAAATAACAACATTAATCTATCTTCTTATGTTGCTCACCATTCCTCTACTCCTTCCAAATCAAGTAAAGGGAAAGCAACTACACTTGTTGCTATTTTTTATTCTTCACAATAGTGGATTCTTGACTCGGGTGCATCACATCACATGGGTTCTATTAAAGAATAAATTTCTTTCTTGGAGCCTTGTTTTGTGCCCCACATTCTCATCAGGGATGATTCTCCAATGGATGTAATTAGGAAAGGTTCAATTGATGTTGAAAATGGTACATTTGAGGATGTCCTCTATGTGCCTAATCTATTAGCCAATCTTCTCTCTGTCTACCAAATCACTCAAAATGGTAGAAAATTTTAATTCACTTTAGATTTTTTCAGCATCAAGAATCTTGATGGTAATGCATTCTTTGCAGTTGGTGAGGCCAATCATGAGTCTCGCTTGTATGCTTTCTCTCATTTTGTACCCAATTCACATTCGACCACATTGCTCACCCATTCAAATTTCATGAGAAAATTATGGCATGAGTAGTTTGGCCATCTCAACTATCGCTATCTTTAGCAACTTGGGAAATAGAATATGGTCACGAGTCTTGCTCAAATCAATTTTTTTGATGGTGTATGTTCGGGTTGTGCCTTGGGAAAACATCCTAAAAGCAATTTTGACAAAGGGAAGGCTTGGAGGGCTTTAAAAGTCCTTGAATTCGTTCATAGTGACTTTATAGGTCCATTTCCATCATTATCTTTTAGTAAGGCTCATTATGTTCTCACCTTCATTGATGACTATTCCAAATATACATGGATCTACTTTCTTCGACACAAAGAAATTTTTTAATAAATTTCAATATTTTAAGGCTCGTGATGAGAAGTAATTTGGAAAGTGTATCAAAATTCTCTACATTGATAATGGTAGAGAATATGTGAACCATTGATTTGAGAAATTTTGTACTCTTGAAGGGATTGATCTTCAACATAATGTTGCCTACACACCACAACAAAATGGTGTCATTAAGAGAAAAAATAGGTCCCTGAAAGAGAAGGTTGGCTACATGATCCATGCACACTCCCTTGCACCTACATATTGAGCATAAGCTATCAACTATGTTGCTCACATCTAGAACAAAGTTCCACATAAGGCATTAAAGGGCATCACTCTGCTCGAAGCCTGGTGTGGCAGGAAACCTGTTGTGGGGAACTTTAGAGTTTTTGGATCCCTAGCATGGGCACATATTCCTTCAGAGAAGCACAAGGCCTTAGAATCTCATAGTTGACCTTGCATCTTTGTTAGTTACCTTGATGGTGTCAAAGGATATTGGCTAATGGATCTCAAAACACATGAGCTCTTCATTGAGTGTTGTGTGCAATTTGAGGAAAGATCTTCTAGCTCATCCTCTACTCTTCCTTCCTCCATAGTGGAATTTGAGGATTCTAACATTGAGGATTTTCCTCAAGCTTCCTCTAGTTGTCAGTTGATCATGAGATTTCATATTCCTCTTCACAGAGTTCAAAATCTCCTCCTCCATCCCCTACCATGCCTCGTTGGGCTCGCCAAACACTTGAGTCTATAGGAACTCTAGTTGGAGATATTTAAAATACTAGAGAGGACTCAGTCACAACATCATGACATTCCACATTCCTACATCACCATAGCTTCAAATCCATAATAATTTTGTGGAGAATCTAGTATTACTGAGTGGGATTCCACAATGGAGGAAGAGTACAACTCTTTAATTTGGAATAAAGCATGGGATCTTGTTCCACTTCCTTAAGGAAGAAAACTGGTTCAATGTAAGTGGATCTATTGAACCAAATTTACAATATATGGCTCAATTGACAAATATAAAGCATGACTTGTGGCTAAAGGTTTCTCTCAAGTACAAGGTATTGACTACACTAATACTTTTGCCCCTGTTTCCAAAATGAACTCCATTTGCTTGCTACTTTCTATTTCTACAACTTATGGTTGGGTTGTACATCAAATGGATGTCAATAGTGCATTTCTTCATGGAGACCTACATGAAGAAATTTACATGGAATAGCCACAAGGATTATTCAAGATTATTCATTGGTTTGCAAACTAAGGAAGTCTCTTTATGGCCTCAAATAGGCTCCACGAGCTTGGTATGCCAAAATGGACTCCTTTCTTCTCTCCATTGGGTTCTCTAGATGTCACTCAGATCTAAATGTCTATATCTTGTGGAAGGAGGATGCTCTTCTCTTCTTGGCTCTCTATTTTGATGACTTTATTGTCACTGGGAGCACTTCATCCATCATTGTGGCTATCAAGACTACTTTGCACAATAGATTTTCCATGACTAACTTGGGTCTCTTGCACTACTTTCTTGGTATTGAGATCACGCAAACCTCTTTCAAGATCTCTCTTGCATAGCCCAAGTATGCTCTTGATCTTTTGTCGCGTTTTCATATGGTTGATTGTAAGCTTGCACCAACGCCCTTTCTGTATGGAGTTAAGCTTGAGGCAAAATTTTCCACACCCCTAGTTGATGCTACTTTATATCATCAACTTGTTGGTAGCCTCATCTACTTGACTCATACTTGCCTTGAAATTTCCTTTGTAGTTGGCATTGTTTCACACTTCATGACAGAATCACATGAGGTTCATTGGAAAGTTTCCAAATGCATCTTGCACTATGTCCAGGGGACTCATAGGTACAAGATTCACTATGCAATAGGCACAAGTTTAGAATTACTTGGATACATATATTTTGATTAGGATAGTGATATTGATGATCACAAGTCTACCTCTGGCTATAATTTTCACTATGGTTATGGTCCCATTTGTTGGTAGAGCAAGAAGAAGCATACAATTGCTCTTTCTTCAACTGAGGCTGAATATCAGGGGCTATCAATGTTGCCACTAAGGCTATTTGGCTTCAGAATATCCTCACTGAACTTGGTATCACCTTTTAGAAGCCATCAACTATCTATTGTGGCAATCAAAGTGCCATCCAAATCTTTAAGAATTTGATCCATCATCAACGAACCTAACACATTGAGATCCATATGCATTTTCTTCGAAAGTTGATTCTGGAGCAGCTCACTGAGTTGTGATACTATCCTATAGTAGATCAGGATGTAGATATATTCACCAAACCCTTCACTAAGAGCAAGTATGTTCATCTTTAGTCTCTCTTAGGGGTGAGGGAAATCTCTTCTAGGGGGTCACTTAGACCTACTTCATTCAACCTCTCATGGGAGGAACTTTTTTCCCACTAGGTTTTCTCCTTCTTTTATAGTTGAGAGTGATAGGACTTTGAAAAAAATTAGTGGTTCTATGGTTACATTTCTAAATATTATTCATTCAATGGTCATCTAAAGGTTAGGGTTTCATTTTTTTTGTTAGGGTTCATCCTTAGGGCTTAAAGCCTCCTAAAACCCTCAACAATGCAAAATTGGAGTCTTTCCTTCGAATTGTTTGTTGACTTGAAATCACCAGTTTTTGGTTAACTAAGTAATGACTTAGGACTTTGATGTCATTTGATCACCAACCCCTTTATCCTAGTCTAACTAGTTGTGATGTAGGGGGATTCGCTACTCATGAGTTCTCTTCATTTAGAGATCCTCATGGGGAAAACTGCCCTATATCACCTCAATGGAATAGCAGCAAGAGTTCTAGAATTCGAAAGAGCAAGTCATAGAGGTCCTCTGGAAAAACTGACAAGCTCTCGGCCTAAGGACATCAGTGCAGAAAGCGAATGATAGCACGGCATGCTGGCATCTCAGTTGTGCGTTGGTGTCTCGTACGGACCAGAGATAGATTTTATCACAAAAAATGCCTAAGTAATCGCTAACAAGTGGATTACTAAGAACTGACAGAGTGTGATAAAATAGTAGAACTGAGATCAAGTAAAGAATAAATGATAACGGTAAGGAGAAGAAAGGAAAGAGATACTTACAACCATGCGAGCGATGAAGCCTCCACCGAACAAATGTCTTCAAAACCTACAAGTGTGATATCTGGAGAGAATGTTGGGGTTGTATAGGGGTTTTCCTCAGTCAAACCCCAGTTTTGGTGTTCCCACCTCCATAGATAGCCAAGAAGATAAAGAGAGTGATGAACAAAGTGTGTGGTGAAAGTAAAGCCTACCTAGGAGTAGAACCCACACCACGAATAAGTATGTGATAAAAGCAAACCCCGCTCGAGGAGGAGAACCCGTATCATGAAGTAAATATGCAAATAGTAGGGGATATGGAATCCTAAGATGCTCACAAGCATGGAAGTGAAATTGCAAGAGCCAAGAAGGCTATCAAGAATGTTGTAATGGAAGCTTGTGAGATCTTGAAGCTGCTACAACAAGTTGTATGTGTAAGCTAGTGATGGATTCAAGCTAAAAACTGGCAAAGTGGAGTTAGCTATTAAAGAAGTCCCCAAAATGAAGTGAACAAAGGACTTTTAAGGAGGGAAGAGAAGCTTCCCGCGTCGTTTTAGAGAATCTCGAGCTATATCCACCAAAAAACTTAGGTGAGAAGTGGAAAACATGCTTAGAAATAGTCATCTAAGCATTGAAACGTCATAGGACGCTAGTGCGGTATGTGGACGTCTACACGACACGCTAGTTTCTAGACACGTCATGCTACAAAACAACATGAACCTAAAAGACACAAAGTCCGACGCATAATTAACATGCAAGGGTGGTTGCTAAAAAGGGGTGTTGGAGCATCTTGAGAGGGAAAAAGGCTAATGCAAGGGCCAAAATGAGCCTATTCAAGATGCTAAAGGAGCAGACACTAAAGTGGAAACAAAATGTAAGGGCAATTGCGGGGGTGCAATCTCACTCTTATACATTTTTCCCCCAGTTTAGCGGGCATATGCATCTACATTAATATGCACACTAAAGGAAATCTATTAAACATAAATAACATCATATGCCAAAAGGATATTGTAGAAGAAGCAGATAACTCTTTGAACCACAGAAGCATGCCCCTAGGTTGACGATTTGCAAAACCAATACATTAGACAAGAAGCACCTACACCGGATAGCAATGTTAGAACATAAAAAGCTAAAAGGATTCAAGTCAGCAAAGTGAAAGAGACCTTGATGTAAAAGTTTGTCTCAGTACTATGCATCATTCCCAAATAACACACAGAAGACTTCAAAGATGAAGAGAGAAGGAGCATATACTCAGGATGAAAAAGGTGCATGTCTTCGATCTAGTATATGCAAGAGATAAGAGAAATGAACAAATCATGTGGTGAAAGCAAAACCCGCTCAGGAGTAGAACTGGCACCACAAATAAGGTGGTAAAAGCAAACCCCACTCAAGGAGGAAATCTATATCACCAAAAAGCGCCTTACAAGCCCGTGGACCTGTAAGGAAGGTATCCTTCAAGAACTCTCACTTGAAGGAAACCCCAAGAAGCAGACTCCACAGAGTCTAAAAGCATCAACATATCTACTCACAGATAGACTATGTCTAAAAGCGTCGATATGCCTACCCGCAGATAGGATGCATCTAAAAGCGTCAACATGTTTACCCGCAGATAGAACATGTCTAAGAGCATCGATACGTCTACCCGTAGATAGGACGCACCTAAAAGCATCGACATGTTTACCTACAAATAGAACATATCTAAGAGCGTTGATACATCTACCTATAGATAGGATGCATCTAAAAGCATCGACATGTTTACCCACAGATACAACATGTCTAAAGCGGCTAGTCATGCAAACCGTGGAACTTTCAAAGGGGTCCCTCGGGAATCCGGTGTGAAAAGAGAGGGGTCCACTCAAGGGACACGTTGTTTGCAAGGAAAGGTCTAGTAAGGATGCCCCTAAGCTAGACACAAAGAGTTCATTTGGAATAAAGGCTTTCAAAGAGCTCCCTCGGGAACCCTTCAAAAGGAAGAGGGGTCCTTAAGGACACACAACTCCAAAATGAGTTATCACTGCCCCCAGTGTACAGGGGAGGAGAACCATACAAAATACTTTGGATAGGATAGAGGTGAACCTTGATATCACAAGCAAAGTAGAGGAAAGTGCGTCAATCAAACGGGAGTCTGATGACACCTAAATCACAAAGTTGTACTTTTTCCTTCAAGGCTTTACATTCACTAGTGGAATGACCAAGCACTCGATGGTATGCACAGAAAGAATGTTTATCATGGCCATGAGATTTCTTATGTGTAGGAGAAGGAAGAGTGATTAAGCGGGCTTTTAGAAGCCACAACAAAATACGCTCTTATTTAGATAAAGGATGAGGAACAAGAAGCAATCCTTTCTCCTGTGGGGAAAGGTCTGACTTCTCGCAAGAAGAGGAAGACACGAAGATGGAAGACAAGGGAGGATAAAACAACCTATGAGAACAAGATTGAGTGGAATCCATGTCTCCATCCAACCATGTTGTTCTTTTAAATTGTCCATCCAAACAACAAAGCCCTATATTATGCTTACAAGGCACTATTTCTATAGGGACCTGAATGCTTTGTTTGTTACACCCACAACCTTTATGATCATAGCCACATTTAGAGACGAGCCTAAATCCAGGGCCATAATGTGTTTTCAAGTCTTGAAAAGAAGGTGGATCCTCATAAAGAGCATTGTCCCAACAACAGGGGTCACACTCCTCTATGGGATCACCATCATTCTTATTAATAGGACTGCCAACACTATCCTCCTTAGTTGAAGCGTAATCCTCTTCCTCAGAAGGAGGATCAATGCTAAGGATATTACAATGATTGCTTGCCCTACTCCATGATATAAAAGAATAATAATCTTTGATAGCGAGTTTGGGTGATGTTGTTGGAAGGTCTAAGTGGACTAGGTCGACTTTATATTCTCCAATGAAGGATTATGTAAAGTCTAGAGAACCCTGATCACTACCAAGACATGCACTCCTTTGAGAAGAGGTGGCAGGAGCACACTCAGGACTCCTTGCTTCAGAAGGATCTTCTTTAGGGATGTCCACCTCAAGAATACCCTTCGTAGTAGGTACTACTAGGGTGAACATCGACACATAAGAAGATACTGAAGGAATAAGAGTAGGCATTGTTGGAGCTCGACTAGTAGCCGCTATCTCACATAGGTGCAAGCCTTAATTGTGACTACTCGATCGTTACACATAAACTTAATAGATTTGTGCAAGGTGGATGGGACGACACCCATAGCGTGAATCCATGGTCTACCAAGAAGAAGGTTACACAGCAACTTTTCTTCCATGACATATACAAGGGTAGGAACAATGACAAGTCCCAACCTCAAAGGAAAGACTACTATGCCTAGGGATTGTTGACCAACATTGTCAACCCCACAGAGGATGAGAGAAGAAGTATTAAGAGAGGATGGGTCAATATTAATCTTAGGCAGAAGATCAATACTACATACATTGAGTGTCAAACCAACATCAATGAGAGTGCGTCTAATGCCTATCTTATTGATATTGACTATAATCATTAGAGGATCTACTTTCTTTTGTACTTTCGGGGGCGGGAACTCTTGTGGATAGAACATAATATTCGGTGAACCTGCGTGAATATACGCCATCAACACATCAGCATCTATCGGCCTAGCGAAAGAAGGCAAGAGGATCTTTTGCAAGGCTTCCTAAAACATACCTTGATAAACCGAAGTAGACCAAAGCAAGTCCCATAGTGAGATCTTATTTGAACTAATCTGAGGTTGTTCAACAAGATTGCAATCACTAGGTACTTTAGCTATAGGTTTAGGAGCTTGAGGAATTCTTGGTTGTTTATTCATATTGTTTTCATAAGTATAGGCTACCACTCTATAAGAGGGAGCCTTAGGAAAATTAGGAGATCCGCTATTTAATGGAACACCATCAATAGCACAAATCCTTTTAGGAGTGGGACTAGCTGGAGTCGCATGAATGATCAATCTCTGAGGCCCTTGGGGGGCAGCGAAGACGTCTGCCACATTTACAAACTCATTACAACTAGTAGAATAATTACTTGAATACATATTCTTAACATCAATCCAAATAGTCCATCAAATGTGGAATAGTTACTTAAAGAGACATTCTTAACATTAATCCAAAGAGAATCAAATGTGGAAGGGGGTTGATCATTTGCTAATGCATTATCTCTAGAAGAGGGTGCATTAGAACAAAGATGAGATTCATCATTCACCAATGCATCATCTCTAGACGAGAGTGCATTAGAATGAAGAGTAGGTAGAGTAACATTGAGAAAGGTATCAATGATTTTGTCTTCTTACAATAAGATATCCTCCAAAGAAAGCAGAATCTCATGAGAAGGATCAAAAATACCAAGTGACATAGACAAATCCAAGTCACTATCACATGCATTAAATGGAACCTTATTAATATCTTGGATAATATTAGATACGGAACTAACAAAAGAACCTATTAAATCCATTTATAGCTTTTCGAAGAACAATGTTCTTCACGTCGAGTTCACCAAAATGTGATGTAGGGGGATTCGCTACTCACGAGTTCTCTTCATTCAAAGATCCTCATGAGGAAAATTTCCCTATATCACCTCAATGGAACATCAACGAGAGTTATGGAATCTGAATGAGCAAGTCACAGAGGTCCTATGGATAAACTAATAGGCTCTCGGCCAAAGGACGTCAGTGCAGAAAGTGGACGACAACACGGCGCGCTGGCATCTCAATTGTGCATTGGCGTCTCGTACGGACTAGAGATTGAGTTTATCACAGAAAATGCCTAAGTAATTGCTAGCAAGTGGATTACTAAGAACTGACAGAGTGTGATAAAATAGTAGAATTGAGATCAAGTAAAGAATAAATGATAACGATAAGGAGAAGAAAGGAAAGAGATACTTACAACCATGTGAGCGATGAATCCTCCACCGAAAAAATGTCTTCAAAACCTGCAAGTGTGATATCTGGAGAGAATGTTGGGAATGTATAGGGGTTTTCCTCAGTCAAACCCCCATTTTGGTGTTCCCACCTCCACGGACAACCAAGAAGATAAAGAGAGTGATGAACAAAGTGTGTGGTGAAAGCAAAACCCACTCAGGAGTAGAACTCGCACCATGAATAAGCGTGTGATAAAAGCAAACCCTGCTCGAGGAGGAGAACATGTATCACGAATAAGCGTGTGATAGAAGCAAACCCCACTCAAGGAGGAGAACCTGTATCACAAAGTAAATATGCAAATAGTAGGCAATATGGAATCCCAAGATGATCACAAGCATGGAAGTGGAATTGAAAGAGCCAAGAAGGCTATCAAGAATGTTGTAATGGAAGCTTGTGAGAGCTTGAAGCTGCTACAACAAGTTGTATGTGTAAGCTAGTGATGGATTCAAGCTAAAAACTAGAAAAGTAAAGTTAGTTGTTAAAGAAGTCCCCAAAATGAAGTGAACAAAGGACTTTTAAGGAGGGAAGAGAAGCTTCCCGGGCCATTTCAGAGAATCCTAAGCCATTTCCACCAACAAATTTAGGTGACAAGTGGAAAAAATGCTCAGAAATGGTCATTTGAGTGTTGAAACGTCATAGGATGCTAGCGCAGCGCACAGATGTTTGTGCAATGTGCTAGTGTCTGGACATGTCATGCTACAAAACAACACGAACCCGAAAGACACAAAGTCCGATGCAGAATTAACATGCAAGGGTGGTTGCTAAAAAGGGGTGTTGGAGCATCTTGAGAGGGAAAAAGGCTAATGCAAGGGCCAAAATGAGCCTACTCAAGATGCTAAAGGAGTGGACACTGAAGTGGAAACAAAATATAAGGGAAATCGTGGGGTTGCAATTTCGCTCTTATACACTAGTTATGCCCCCTTTTAAATATTTGCCTAAGTCTTATGTTTTACAGGCTAAATAAATTTCATGTCTTATGAATACACTTTATCCCTAGGTTCAAAATTGTTTTACTATGTCCAAATAAAATAACCTAAGGATGGCTCCGCTTTAAGTTATAAAATTAAATCACATGCACTAAAGACTTTAAAAGGCTCAGCTTGGCCCCACATATATCAGATACTCAACTCTCATTGGTTCCCCACTATCCTGTAGCAATAAAAATTTCAAGGAAAAGGTAGTGTGGGATAGCAGGCATATGTCATGTGTCAAGTTTCTTTAGCTAGCCTTGCAAGATTTTAAAGTGGCAATGGTGGTGGGCCTAAGATCTAAGGGCTCATATGTGTTCTACTGAATTGATCTCAACCATTCCCCAGCATCCCGCAGGGGGTCCCTCTGATGATCTTGATTTTGTGCGAGACAGCAAGCGGCTACCACGTGGCAGTATCTAGAACATTTAATGAACTATTGCAAGAAGCAAATATTTCACCAAATATTTTAGGATACTTAGGGAAAGCTAAGGATCATGCTACTAAAGGGATTTGAAACTTTATGGTTAAAAGGTGATTGAGATGATATAATCTCAGTCGTCCATCTTGCAAAGATTTAAGACATATGTTGAAAAGTTTCTAAGTATGGTTGTAGGCTTGAAAGGTTAAACAATGCACAAGTTAGACACATGGAGGAATCTAAGAGCCTTTCCCACTATCCCACAACCCTTGATATGTTTCCCAACAAACTCATGTGGGATTGTGGGCAAGTGACATGTAAGTGCTTTTAAAGCTTTCAAAGCATGGTGGAGCTCATAATGACAACAAGGAAGTGATTCCACATGGAAAAAATGTATTGGATCAATGTTGAAGTCAAAATAAGTCAAGTTTTCAAACTTGTGTGACTCCATCTAAGTCATCCTTTGGTCCAAATCATCAAGAAATCAACGGTTGCAATTCAAAATTGCTAATTGAGTAGATTGAGCCATTTTGGTTCATGTGAGCAAGCATTAATGGTGGACGTGATGCTATTCCATCAAATTCAAGGGCTTTATCACCATTAAAGCAGGAGCTAAAGCATAACTTGAGATCACCAGAGCATTCTAAGGTATCCAAAGATTGATAGCTACATTTTTCAAGATCCTTGCTTCTAGAATTAGGGTTTCCAACATTTCAAACACCAATAAGTAAATTCTCCCTTTTTGTGTTCAATTTCCATCAAATTCATGTGCAATTGCTAGCTCTATGTATTGAATTACTTGCTAAGAGTTCTTTTAAGGTTTTATATTCATCAATGTCGTTCAATTTCTTTGAATTTGTCTTGCTTTTCTGCATCAATTTTAAACCCTGGTTTACATAACCTTTCATTGAAATGGTACCCCCAAAGGCCCAAGCTTTTGGTTCAGCCCCAAAACAAGCCCAGTTTGATGACCTATTATCCCAATTACCTTACTCAACAAATGAGAAGATCAAGGGTAAAATTATGTTTCAAGGCCCTAGAACAAACAAGGGTATTGTGGACCGACAGTATGCCATCAAAGATGTTGAGGTGTTGGTCACTGGGTGGGAGTTATTCAAATACTATTTTGGGAAGAGGAATACCAATGTCCCCACATGCAATGGTTGGAGGTTAGACATGGGAAAACTTGTTGTCCCTAATGTATACCTCAATTTTGACCTACTGAAAGCTATAGTTGCCAACTATGACCCCAATATTTGGATCATGAGGTCACATGTTGATGTCAAGATGATTGACCTCACCCATGAAGGAATAATTGAGGTTTTCAAGTTAAACCCTGATGCTAACAAGCCAATTGACCTAAATCCACTAAAAGAAGAATATGAGAACAACAAGACAACTTTTAGAGTCACAATCATACCAAATTTCATGGGAAAAGGAAAGGGGGAGATAAAGATAAGACTTACATTAGCTAATATAGAACCCTTTCCAATATACATGTCTGAGTTTTACTTTGAGATGTCTTACTACACCTTATTCCATATCCTAGGGTTTGAACCTCCTAAGAGGATGCATGTGGCACTGGCATTTATGTACATGGCTACAAACATTCAACATGTAATTGTGAACAAACTGTATGATTTTTCCATTTACTTGTCTAATGAAATTCACAAAGGGTTTGTGGCTCTCAAGTCTCGTGAGATAGGAGTGAGGTTTTGGTGATATTCCTTGTTATTTCACATGTTCTTATTCAAAGGAGTAGATTACTTTGGACAGGATATGAAATTGAATATGAGGGGTAGAAGAAATGAACTCCTCTCTTTCTAAACCTAGACTCACCACTTGGATATGCATGATCCAAGTGTTATTTTTGTCACTTTTACAAATTTGTTTGGTACGAGGTTGAGAGGGTATTTGGTGAGGAATCCACCAAGAATTCCTAAAGAATTGCATGATTTCTTGAGGCCCAAGGAGAGAAGACTTGACCTAGGAATTGATCACAATTGGGGAGACATGATCCCTTATCCAGATTGCACAATTATCAAGGTGTATGGCACAAATGTTACTCCACATGTTTTCCCAAGAGATGTGCCATTAATAATTGGTTTTCTAGAAGTCATGTGGCAACTGGGAAGAATTGAAGGTTGGCACCTTGCAGGGCAGAAGAAGGGGACTCTTTTCCCTACATACTCTATATTTTTTGATTTTATCATGATTAAGTATTGGTGGAAAAACATCCTAAAAATGATTACACCTTTTGGTATGAAGAATTTCAGGCCAAGTAACCATGATCCAGAAGGGTTCATTGTAGCTTTCAAAGTAAGAATCAAAGGAGGAAAGTTTTGGCATTACTTCTTCTACCCTAAGGAAATAATCATAAATGAATTTGACTTGCTAAAGGCATAGGAGAGAAAAGTAAAATGGTTTGCATTTTCCAAATTGGAGCGAACAAGGAAGGAGAAGGGTCCCAATTTCAAGGGAACTTATATGGATATTTATGATCAAATATTGAGAGTGGAGAAAATTTTGCAAAATTTTGATAAGGTGGTCAGGCATCTTAAAGAACAAAAAGAAGTGCCTGATAAGGGAAAGTCTCTTGTGGTTGAAGAAAAACCAACTTATCAACCACCTAAGAATCAATACATCTTTTAAAGGAGGAAGGAAATTGTTAGGAAAGAATAAATTATTGCTACTCCTACTCATTCAGAGGAGTCAAGAGCACCTTCCCCTGTGCAAAATTTACCACCATCTCCACCTCGGATGTCACCTCCTCCACAAGTCATTGAAATTGACTCACCTCCATGTTCGAAAAATGTGTCTCAACCTTGCAATTATATATGGTTTATTGGTGATAGGATGTATATATATTTATATATATGTTTCCTAGTTACACTGATACGTGTATACAATGGCAGCACGGAGTGAAATGTCAGTGTGTTAATTTTTTCAGGAAACTTCTAGAATGGCCAACATACAATAAATAATGATATATTATAAATTTGGACCGTTCGTTATGTTGCCCCTGACATTTATTTCAAGATAAGTTGTTTAAAAACTCATCCTTTTATGGTAAACTTGTGTAAATTGCGGCTTCAACAAAACTTATAATTATCGCGGCCTTGTTAAATTTTTGAACCAAGTCGCTAGGTTTTGAAGTTTTGAAATCACCCGGCCTTTTGTAGCTTTTGGAAATGATGTTTTGTGTTGTCGGGATATCGGCAGTTCTAGAAATTCCAGAACTTTGAACCCATAGTTACAGGGTTCTAGCTCGTAGCGATAGGGCGACCTCAGCAAGATATACTATTTCCAAAGTATCAGTGCATTTAATGAAGTGTGTGGCACCTTTAAGGAATGTCTCCTCCAATTTCTCGAGACGGAAATAGAAATTTTAAACGTAATCTTTAAAAATCCTCTGAAAAGATAGCTCTTTAATAAGGAAGTTGGTGAAACGGTTTGACACATTTTGCTTAGTGAATAAATGACCACTTTTTGCTACTAAAGTTAAATAGGCCTACATGTAAGGGAAGGTGGCAGTGTTTTTCAATTTCAAAGTTTTCTCAAAATGGTACTTCTTGGTGATGTCAGAGAATGGGAAGATGAACTTTTTCATGTTCTTCAACCTAATGTGAATTGGCCAGAGGAAGAGCAATTTGACATCATCTCTCAACTACATTCACTGGCCTAGAAGGAGAAAACCAGCTACGTTGAGTACAACAGGGCAATCCAGGTTTTCAAGGAGGAAGAAGAACATGCCGAATTCAACAATTTAGTTATGAAAATTCAATTGGAGTTGTATAGAGTTTCGACACCACTAGTGGTTTAGTGACATGCATGGAATCTTTCGCGATAGAGAATAATAACATCTTTTTCTAAAAATGGTTGTCGACATCAGTCGTTTTCAATACTGTTACTTTTTGTAATGTAACAGTTTTGTTGTGCATGTATATATGGGCCTCCAAGTTAATTGTGGGGGAATCTTTTGGCCATTCCTAGAAATAGGAGAAGGGAAGTTTTGGGTTTTTCTTTTGTACGGTTGGTTGTGTAAGGTGTTGGGCCTTTGTGCTCATAATTTTGATATTGGAAAACTAAAGAAAGTGTTTTCAGATCTTTTCATTTGTAAATGTTTCTTTAAATTTTCAATATACTTTGGGCTCTTTCAATTTCCTTCCAATATTGATTATATCATAGCAAACCATATGCGTTATTATTTTTGGAACTTTGAATGTAGAATAATTCATTTGTTGAAAAGGAAATTCACTACTCATTCTTTTCTCTTATTTCTCATTGTGGGTGTAGAATAAATGGGTTTTGTATCGTTTGTTTGCATTCACTTCACTCTGAATCAATTCATCACATTTACTTTCATGGTTATGGGTAAATGTTAGTGTTCCTTTCCTGCTTTCTGGTTAAAAGCATACCTTGAGTTCTCATTCATTGCAAATCATTCGAAGGTAGATGTGCCTTGTAAAATAAGAATAGAGCACTTGCAAATACCATTGCAAGTGACTCAACTATTAGTACTATGTTTTCTTCTTGTTGGGAATTCTGAGTCATTTTCTTTCATTTATTTTCAAAGGAAATATTTGTCAACTAACATGTTATTAGGTTTTAGATCTAATGGCAGATATTTTGTTGGCTTGTCTTGCCCTAGAATGTAACTCTATTTTATGAGGGCGTTGTATTATGACTACAAGAGATATTGTGATGATTTCAAAGAGTCTGATAATGGTTGTGTTGTCTCTTGATCTCTAAGTGGTGATACTCCTATGAGAAGCTTGATTTGCAAGTATAATGTAATCTTTGTGATTTACTAAATAATATATTGGGAAGCTTTTAGAGTGTGGAGTTTCTCTCTCAAAAGGGTTTTCCCCACGTAAATCATTGTGACGTGGTATGCATGATGTTTATGTTTATTTCTATTTAAGTTTCTATAACTATTAAAGATCTGTAAAAATTTTACATTATTCTCCTCTCAACATTAGTGTAGGAAGTTGTTCAACTACCTTAGCTTCCTTACACTCCAAGGGAACCTACACCAAGAGGAGAAAGGTTGAATTAGTAGGATTAGTTGATCATCCCCTAGATTTTGATGAGGAAATTTTTGTCACAATAGATGAGATAATATAGAACATTCCTTCACCCCCAAGGGAGGTAAATTTTCCAATTCTACAACTCATAATGAATAAGGTTGTTCTAAAAGGGATTGACAATCTTGATGATGTGAGGGAAAAGGATTGCAAAGAATTTATGGATGATGATTCATTTGTAAAGATAGATGTTTTCATAGAATTTGTGTGGAGAACAAGGAGAGATGAATATGATGACAAGGTGAAGGAAGGGATGGTTTACTCTCCAAAATTGCTAAGAGATGCCATTGTCTCAAGAGTCACTGTTGTGATGAAAGCAAAGGATAAGGAGATGACATTGATGAAGGCAGGAAACTTGTAAGAGAAAGTGCTTTACTTATCTTACATGAATGGGATATGGCATCTACCATAGCTTTTGATATTATGAGAAGACAAGGTTCACAATTTTTTGCAATAGATGAGGAGGCAATGTGTGCATTGCAAGGGTTAGCCTTCAGTCTTGAATGGGATACATTGGAAATTTGGGCATTACCTTTGAACACTAGCAAGGTTGAAGTTGTAGAGCTTGCTATAGATTTGAGAGGAGGTTTGATAATAAAGAGAGTTTCAAAAACTCTAGCAATTGAGGCATCCACATTGGCTATGAATGTGGCTCAATTCACCAAAGCCATTACTGAATCTTTACATGAAAAGTATGATGCTGAAACAAAAAGGTACAATGATTTGGTAATCTCTTACAATAAGGATGAGCATAGGATTGAAAAACTAGAATTGTAGAATGAGATGTTAAGGCAACAACTGCAATCAATCCAATATGTAGTACCAGTGCAAGATAATGTTCCATCTTCTCCACCACCTCCTCCTATTCATTCACCTCCTCCAACATCTATGGAAATGGTGGTATACAATGAGGAAGATGTACCAATTGGGTATCTTACCCCAGTACTTCAACAAAACCTCCTCCACCAAGAAGAAAAGTAATCAAAACGGATGTATTCAAAAGCTAGAGGCATATGAAGAATTATTTGCATTATATGAGGATAATAATATTTTTATTGTTTAAATGTCTTAGAAAATTTTTTAGGGAAAGCAATAAAAAGAGTGAATAGTGTTCACTCAAATTATTCTTTGATGTTCAATTCAATAAGGATGTTTGAGGGGGATAGGTCAGTTGTTATTCCACTAATGCAAAAACGGATTCCTAGAATAAGTTCGTTAAAAATTATGGTTATAGGATCCACACATGATCAAAACAAGCCACTATAAATTGCCCCTACTTACAATATGGTGAAAGAAATTGTTGATTGTTAGGGGTTAGTGGATCCACTTGAGAAGAGGATCAGAGCATTGCTCTAGTAGTTTGATGAGAATGATCTTGACCTCTTGCCAAACATTCTTGATAATAATGGAGCTATCAAAACATATGAACAATGGAGAGCTCATATGGATGTTGTCATTGTTGTAAAGGCTACCTTAATTTGTGAGCATGGAGATGTCAAAGTGGACATGTTGAAGGATAGCATGAATAAATTGTATGTCACTAGCACATTCCTAGAGGAGTTTGATAAAGATGCAACTCAGTTAATGAAGAGGTATGACCCATATAGAACAAAGTTGGATGAGTTCAAGGCCTTAAATTGGCCTTTAGAAGAGGATTATATTTCTTGGGACAAGAAGTATAATGGCATTCCTAACTTGTAATATTTCTTTTAGGGTGATATGGAAATAAATTTTGTCTATTTTGTACAATCATCAGTTTTAAAAGATTTTCAACAATGACAACAAAGCTTTTTGTCTTCTTGCACAAGGTTTTATTCTCATCTTCCAACTCATCTTTCCTAGTTCCACACAAGGAAGAATTAAGAAAGGAACCAGAAAAGGATTCAACTAATTGCTTTAGATATTTTAGGAAAGCATGATGAATGCAACAAATTTTGTAACTACTTTGTCCTCAGAATACTCCCTCCATGAGCTTGCAGTTGCAGCTATAATTTGAAATGTAAATGTATGTTAAATGAATATGTTACATGTGTAATGGCCCAAAGCTTTTTGCTCCCTTGTTTTATAAAAGTGAATTCAAGGCCATCCATTTACACGGGTTGTTGATTGATTTTCTTGAAGAGCTTTTGTAATATAGAGCACAGATACTTTTATGTCTAATTCTTTTTCTAGGTCTTGAGTTTTGAGTCTTTTTGATTGTTAATGTTGTATAACAGTACTATCATTTTTGGAATATAATGGCATACTTCCAAAGCTAGTGTTCTCCTATTGTATATTTCACATGAATTATGAATGAAATGAATAAAAAATTGTTCAATTCATCTTCATTCTCTTTCCTTTGAATGTTTATTTACTGTTAATGCACTTGCTTAAAGAATGAGTTAAACTTTCTTTAACAGAGATAAAGATTTATGTGAATTTATGCAGGGATCATTTAAGTATTATTGGTTTATATTTTTTATTTTAATGGTGTAATGCCTCATTAATTGTCTCAGTTATGTTTAGATGGAATATTGTTGTATGTTTTCAATTGCATTGGTTGAGACTCCATACCCTAAGATAAGACATTGATCATCTTAAGTTGTGCGTATGTTACATCTTCTTGGTCCTTCACAAACAAATACATTCAAATCATTAAATCTTTACTTTTTGTTCAAAAATGTATGTTGAAGTGAAGTTCTACCATATTCTTATGCTTTAGAATGTTAAATGTTGTAAAGGATTAGCCAGATCTTTGATTTTTTTCATCTATCAAGCAACATATAGGAGAATGTATATGTTATTTTACAATGTATGAGGTAATTGGCATAAGAGTATCTTAAAGTACATTGTAGGGATCACCCTCCAAGGTTTTTCAAAGCCCAAAGTGTAGAGGGAAATTTTTGCAAAATTTCACCTATTCGTTGGTCAATCCTTCCAGATAATTGACCATTGGAAATGGAAAATCCATAGGTTATCTGTGAGATCAACTTGGGTATTAAAAAAACACCAACAGAGAGGTTATTATGTATCTGGTTACCTCATCAAGCCTAGTATTTCGGACCCATATTTATATCTTTGCATTGTTTACTTTGCCATAAGTTGCACTTAAGGGGGTGCTAGTGTGAAAAGGGTTCTTTATCTAACTAGTTCATTTCCTAGCTAGTTCTCCACTTAGGTCCTCTTCTCAATAGCTTAACTTTATATAGGGATAAGGTTGTTGAGCTTTAATGACTTGAGTTGTCACACCTTATAGGATGACAACACTTGTCATAATTTGGTTACATCCTATCTCTCCCCTTGGCCTATATAACCAAGACATTTCCTTTGTAATCTCAATTCTCAAGCTCATAGACACTTTGCATTCTCTTGAGAGGAATATAATTTATTCTTTCTCATATTTGACTTATGTATTGGGTACGTGCGTGATCATGATGGGCCAAAAAGTGGCGCTATGAAAAAAGTAGCATTTTGCACTCACCAAAAAATGCGAAAATCCCAAGTTGACATTTTTTTGGGTTGGGTGTCAGTACATTGGTCCAAAGCAATGCCCAAGCCAAAGTAACACAAATTAGATATCCAATTTTTATCAGATATTTGATTTGTGTCAGGTAATATATACCCAAAAAGTGGTCACGACAACCATTTTAAACCATTTTAAACCTTGTAGCCACAGTGACAGCAATGTAAGGGCATATCCGATATCGAATTTGAGTTGATATCTGATTTGTAAGGTAAGTTTTTGGTTTTTTTTGTTTTAATCATTTTTTGTATTAGTTTTGTATAATTTTAACTAGTTTTTTATGGATTTTTATTAAAAACTAGGGTTTTTTACAATAATTTCATTTATATTGTGTAATTTCAATTAGATTAATTAGTTTTGAACTTCAATCAAGTATTATGGCTAAGAATCAAAACCCACAAATTCCAAACTCTTCACCGCCTCTGTGCCCATCAATTGAAGAGTTAGTTGGTGAAAATTTGGAGCAATTGAAGGGCATTTGTGATGTTTATAAGACAATCCTTCGATTATCTCATATGACAAACACATTGAAAGAAATAATTAAAAATATAGAAACCCTCTCCACCCAACATAATTCCATTCTTTCGTGGCAAGAAACCATGAGGGAATATTACTCCTGTGGATTGTCTTACAAAGAGGTGAAAGATCTTCAAATAAAAAAACCCAAACAACCTCTTTATTTGTTAACCCCCACACTGTTCTACTAATTAATGTTAATAAACCAAAACTTTCTATAAAATGGTGCACAAATAAGGACATTGTAGATAACTTTTGGGATTGTTGGTGGATGTTTTTGATAAACCACCCAACAATAATATTGATGTACCATTTTACTTTATTAAAAAATTATACGTTGAGTTTGTGTTAGGGCATCATGTCAATTACTTTGACATTAAACCCTTCCAAGGTGTTGGTAGAGGTATGCCCCAGGATAGACTAGGGGCAGTTAGAGTAGTCCAAGGCCCATATGTTCCCCCTCCTCCCCCTCCTCCGCCACCTCCAGTACATCATCCAGATATTGTTGAGGATGCAGCCACACAAACTATTCAGGCTATTCACTCTTTGAGTGATCTTTTGGTTTCCCATACTATTGCAGTAACTCAGCCACATGTTGGTGATGTTGGTGATGGATCGAGTGTTGTTGCATCATCCTCCTTAGGTCCACATGTCTGTGTGCCACATACTTGCACTATGTGCCACTAGATATGCTTGGGTCCTCTTGTATATCCCGTTGAGCATCCCTTGGACACTTTTGATTATGACCTCCATGATGTGGACGTTATAGGAGATCAGATGCAGGGGATTGGAGCATACTCTGTAGAATCCTTTCCTGCTAGAGAGGGGGACATTGGAATAGATACACAAGTAAGATTTAAGTTGTAAATTCATAACTTGCAGTTGTTTTTAAATGAATATTAATAGGAGATAGTATCAAGTACTAATATTTATTTGCATGGTATATTTAATAGTTGATGTCTAAGGAGGAGCTTACAAAAGTTACTGATAGCACCCTCAGGGCCATTTCATTTGGCCTTGACATGCTCACGGTATATGTTTTCGTACTCACTCGTTTACATTTTTTTATTATATATTTGTTTTCAATTTGAATTGTCATTAATGAAATTATATATTAACTTATATGTTTATCTTATTTTCCTCTTATAGGAAACACCTAGTGCGAGCGAGGTGCGGCATTGTCTAGACTATGGAGGCGCAATGGTAGATAAGGGAAATTTAATTGAACTCAAATTCGATTGAATTAAGATTTTCAAGATCTTATAGTGATTATACATACATCGACATAGATTGGTAGTTTCATATACTTGTCATTTTTATGTACAGGTGGTTATGAGCTACACATCCCTATTGACAAGTGTCACAATTCTTGAAGGAGTAGGTGTTGAAACACCTCAAGGAGGAGGTGTCGAAACACCTGAAGGAGATTGTAGACACCTAAATTTGGACACTTAATTTATCCAAATTTATCCCCTTTCGTCTAAGCATCCCCTTATTTGCATTAATTAAGTAATATCGCTACTATTTAATTAATATCCTTAAATTCCTCTAAATCCCTAAGGTATTCAATTAATAATTAAATACCTTACCCTCTTTAATCCTCCTTTCATCAAGTGAATTAAATAAATATGGAATTTATTTAATTCCTCACATGTCACATATCTTTCTTAATCCTAATTATTCTCCTAATTCCATTATTAGGATGTTCACATGCTTAATCTTTGATTAGGATGTGTCACATCCTCCAACTTTTGCAAGTTGACCCCTAATCTCTTTTAGCTACCTAACCCTCCTCTAATCCTTCATTAACTAGCCTAATCATTTTTTCAAGAAATTTTTAATTCCTTTTATCCTTCCAAGAAATATTAAATTCTTTTTTTTCTTCCCCATGTGATCTTTGACTTATCACATCAAGTCACATGTGGACTCTTCCCCATGTGATCTTTGACTTCTCACATCAAGTCACATGTGAACTCTTCCCTATGGAATCTTTGACTTGTCACATCAAGTCACATGTGACAAGTACTTACCTTTTTAGGCACCTTGTCTTATCCATGGTACTTTCTACCTCTCCCTTTGGAACCTTGTCTTATCCACAAGATTCTTCAATCATGTGAATTTTAAATTCACTTTGTATTCCTCTAAGGAATCTTCTCATCTCCTAATGTACTTTCAAGGTACATGCCCTTCCTCCACATCATGTACCCCCCTTCCATCTCATCATGTACTTTGGACACTTCATCTTCCACATGGCAAGATGTGAGGGCTTGTGAGTCCTCAACTCACTACAACCCTACATCTTGCCCATGGTGGAAAAATCTCAACCGTCCATCATTTTTAGGGTTCCTCCCCATAAAATGAAAAAAGATTCTTGCATTCTCATTCATTATCACTTTCATTCACACACTTGCAACTCAACCAACTTCATCTCTCAAGCTCATACTTGCATTTTTTCATATCCACCATTATTGCTCATCTTCAATCTTTCATTGCAACCATCTCTTACATCCATTAAACTACCCACATCCTCCATTTGAATCCTTATCAAAACCTCATCATTTTGAATCCACTTTAACATTTTTTCCATCAAAGGGAGCACACAAAATCAACCATCAATGGCCAACCAAAGGATCTATTCAAGACAAGGTAAATTTATTGTTTTTTATCTTATTTTGTTTTAAATCCAATTAGTCTAATCTTAAGGTGTTAGGAGTTTTTATTATTTCTTGCATATTTTTTCTTGCTACTCGTTTCTGGAACAATATTTTCACCTGATCACAAAGACAAAGAAAAAGAGATGCCTAAAGAGGTATTTTTTTAATTTTTTTTAATTTTGTGTTTGGTAAATGTGTTCCTATTATCGACAATTGTATGCTAACTTGTATCAATTTTATGTTTTTGTTCACATATATAGATTGACATTTCAAAATTTGGTTTGATTGGTTCTTTGAGAGGGGCATATTCTAGGACTCCTGACCCTTTGAAGAGACATATATATATATGAGGTAATCGAGATTTCATTATTAGAATTCAATTATCATTCAATGTATATTGATTTTGATGTTAATTATTCGATTTTAAATTATATAATATAACTAATCTCAATTGTGGTTTGAATTTTTCTTGTGCAGCTGCCTTTAGAGCCAAAGAGTGTTTCAAAGAGGCTCCATTTTGATGATCCACCAGTAGTTTAGGATGAGATAGACATTTTGGCATGTATATTTTGAATAGATATCGAGATGGCATATGTCATATTTTGTAAAACTTTATTTGAGTTGGAATTGATGTCATTTTTTGTATATGGACATACACTTGATTATTGGATAATTTGATATACAGAAGTTGAGAATCAAATAATTTGTTCCTCATGTGCATCTTTAAAGTCTATGTAAATTTAATCTTGAACAATGGTTAAATATCAATGTACAATAGCATAAAAAATAATGGTTATTTTATATAGTTCACAATCAAATATAATGAATAATGGTTAAATTATATTATATATTACTTAGTTATATTATGTTTATATTATATAGTTTAAACAACTTTGAAGATAAGAACAATGGTAAAGTTTAACATTTTAACTTTAAAGTTTAAATACACAAATGTCATTGTCTCGCACTACATATTTCATATTTGATGCAATGACAAGGAGTTCCTCAACTATCCAAACTCAAATTCACTTGAAGAAATCAAACTTTCAACCTTCAATCCCTAATAAGGGTGATTACTCCACAAGTTCCACAATTCAGACCTACTCACCTAGTAGGTGTCCAAACCTCTATTTTTTTATCTCAACTCTCAAACTATCTAAGAAACCTTTAGAATATGCACCTTTTTGAGCACCCATTATGCCCAACCCAAGCATATCAAAAAATCTCATATGGTCACTTTGGACCAACTCCTCACAAACTAAGCTTTTATGTTGAAAAGAGCTCTAATTAGCCCACTTTTACAAAGGAACACACCTCCACACTTGCTGCCAACCCAAGATATCACTATAAAGATATTAAACTACCTCCAAAACCACAAATTCTCCAACTTCTTGTTCAAAACTTGCCTTCTAGAGTCCCATTCCTTGAAACCCTCATTTTTCACAAAATAGCCAAGGGTTTATTGAAAAACCCATCTCCAGACCACATAAAACCTTAAAACCACTTCAAACATTCTTCATTCAGCCTGCACAAGCTTAATAATTCTTCAAATTATGCTGCCCCCAAACTTTACCCACTTTTACACTCTAAAACCTCACTTTTCCATTCAAAAACCCTCTTTTCTCAACTAGGGCTTCATGCCCAAACATACAAATGACTTCCCCTGCCTTTGAAAACCTTGTATCTCATAAAAATTCATATTTTCACACTATTTCCAACCTATTCTAACTTGTTCTTAATAAATTTCTTCTTTTCACCACTTCTAGCCTTATTTTTAAGGCCTAAAACTGTATATTTCCATTAGGGCAACATGGGAAACCTTCTCAAATAACTTTTCCAGCGCTAAATTCTTCCTCCTACACATACACATACTCCAACTAGGCCCATTACACTAATATACAACAAGTACAATAGGTGGAATGGCCTATTTCATCATATTACCCTCTCAAACCCTTGATTGAACAAATACAGACCTATTTATAGAAAATTGCTCTAAGCTGCTTGAAACTCAAAGTAATTCCACAAGAATGGATTAAAATCAAAGTTAACATAGTCCTACATCTGATCCAATCACTGTTAGAACAAGATATGTCTGTCTGGATTCGAACAAAACCTCGAATCCTCATAAAACAATGCAAAACTCATAAAATTACTGAGAAAACATAATTTTTAATGATCTTTTCTTCACATTCAAACATCTAACTCTTTCCTCAGTTTATGGGAGGCCTATTTAAGCCCCTAACAAAAAAAACAAATGACCCAACCTCTTCAACTACCTCTCCAACCAACTTAACCATTGGCATTCCTTCTAATTTTCAATTTTTTCCATGACAACATTTTTTTGCATTATAGCAACATTTACATAATAACCCCACCTAGAATCAAAAACTAAAATAAACATTACATGATGGCCTAACATGGCCTTATTTGACAACATAAACCTAACTAGACCAATCCTCAAAATAGAGGAACATAGTGCTCTGCACCAATATTAGATTATCATTACATATTGAAATTCAAAAAATATCATATATCCTTTATAGTCCATAGAAAATATTACTATTTTTTTCTCCTCCTCTCTCACAGATTCATGTTTCCTTTCATGTAGCATTTTTTAGAAAGCAGACTAATGATAATTATCATGTTTTGGTGCAGAAGCACCCACATGCCTATTATGCCTCCAAGAGTCAAAGTTCGAGTTTTGTCTTATTTTGTGTTGTTTCATGTTAATAAGGTCATTTTATACTATTAATGATCATTTAGAGTCATTTTGGAAGTTTGTGGGTCGTTTGGGTAAAATATGTAAAAAATTGTCAAATGTTCTCAATGTTGTCAATGACAACTTTTCAATTGTAATGACAACTGTTTAAAATGTTGTTAAAAGTTAGTTGGAGTTCAGTTGGAGACTGAAAACTACTTTTAAGGGCATAAATAAATCTTATAAACATGACCTCAGGGTTGGAGAAGTTGAAAAGAAGAATTTGCATCTTTGAGGAAGAAGATTTTTGTGTTTTTCGAATGTTTTGTGTTGTTCTTTTGCTTTTATACGGTTTATACGGCCTTATTATGATTTTCACATGTGTGGTATGATTAGATAATTGAGTTAGCTTTCAAATTCCTTTGGTTTGGTCAAACTTTATAGAGATTTGAATAATTAATGGTAATTATACCACTAGCAACCTAGAAGTTGTTTTTTTTTCAACTTTTATTCTACAACTCGTACAATCAAACCAACTGTTCCAACATATCTGAATGGGAACATTTGGGTTATTTATAATCCCCTTTCGTACTCAAACAGGTTGAAGCAATATGAGCTACGTTCAACTGGCGAAATCCCTGAAGAGTGTAAAATGCAAAAGGGCAACAATCTTTGACAGGTTGTTACTCAAAAACTGTGATGCCTACAAAATTTTTGTCTGAGGCTACGAGATCAATTTGGACCCCTTTATAATAATCTCTCTTGGGTTTTTCTATCTTGGAGGCATTTTCCCAAGATGAGGAGTTTTCAGTTGAGGGAAAAGTTGTCAAATGCAAGCAGTGTAAAGTTGCAAAGTGGTGCAACTTTCGTTCTACAACTCGTACAACCAAACAGACTGTTCCAACATGTTTGGATGGGTACGTTTACACTAAGGATGGTCCTTTTTTGCACCCAAATACGCCAAATCACTTTGAGTTACATTGGAGCGGCAATTTCCCTTAAGAGTCTAAAGTGCTAAAAGACAACAATTTTTGAAGGGATATTTCTCGGAAACCGTGATGCTTAAATACTCTTTTTCTAAGGCTATGAGATCATGTTGGCACCCTCTACAATAACCTCTCTTAGTTTTTTCTATATCGGAGGCATTTTCCCGTGGTGACGAGTTTTCAGTTGAGGAAAAAGTTATCAAATGCAAGTAGTGTAAAGTTGCAAAGTGGTGCAAATTTCGTTCTGCAACTCATACGACCAAATAGACTGATTCAACACGTCTGGATGGGTACGTTTACGCTAGGAATATTCCTCTTTTACACCCAAATACAATTAATCACTTTGAGCTACATTGGACCGGCAATTTCCCTTAAGAGTCCAAAGTAATAAAATATAGCAATATTTGAAGGGATATTTCTTAGAAATCGTGATGCTTACAGACTCTCTGTATGAGGCTATGGGATCATGTTGAGACCCTCTACAATAGCCTCTCTTATTTTTTGCTATCTCGGAGGTCTTTTCCCATGGTGACAAGTTTTCAGTTAGGGGAAAAGTTGTCAAATGCAAGTAGTGTAAAGTTGCAAAGTGGTGCAACTTTCGTTCTGCAACTCATACAACCAAACATACTGTTTCAAAAAATCTGGATGGGTACGTTTACACTATGGATGGTTCTCTTTTGTACCCAAATATGCCGAATCATTTTGAGCTACATTGGACCGATGATTTCCCTTAAGAGTCCAAAGTGCTAAAAGGTAGCAATCTTTGAAGGGTTATTTCTCATAAACCATGATATTTACAGACTCTTCATCTAAGGCTATGGTATTGTGTTGGGATCCTCTACAATAACCTCTCTCATTTTTTGCTATCGGAGGTGTTTTCTTGTAGTAACGAGTTTTATGTTGAGGAAAAATTTGGCAAATGGGCAGTCTTAAAGTTGCAAAGTGGTGTAACTTTCCTTTACATTAATCAAATGGACTATTCCAACACATTAGATGGGTATGTTTATGCACTAAGGATGGTGCCTCTTTTTTGCATAAATATGTTGAATGGCTCCAGAGCTGCATGGAGCAATTTCCTATAAGGTGCAAGTGCTAAAAGACAACAATTTTTGAAGGGCTATTTCTTAGAAACTATGACGCTTACAAACTCTCCATTTGAAGTTATGGGATTGCGTTGGAACTCTCTACAATAACCTCTCTCAATTTTTTTTATCTTGAAGCATTTTCCCCTGGTGACAAGTTTTCAATTGAGGGAAAAGTTGTCAAATGCAAGCAGTGTAAAGTTGCAAAGTAATGCAACTTTCGTTTTGCAACTCGTACGACCAAACAGACTATTCCAAAACATCTGGATGGGTATGTTTACGCTAGGGATGGTCCTATTTTGCACCCAAATATGTTGAATCACTCTAAGATACATTGGACCAAGGATTTCCTTTAAGAGTCCAAAGTGTTAAAAGACAACAATCTTTGAAAGGCTATTTTTCGGAAACTATGATGCTTATAGACTCCTCGTCTAAGGATATGGGATCATGTTGGGACCCTCTACAATAACCTCTCTCAACTTTTTATATCTCGGAGGCGTTTTCCTGTGGTGACGAGTTTTTAGTTGAGGAAAAAATTGTGAAATTCTAGTGTAAAGTTGCAAAGTGGTGCAACTTTTATTCTGCAACTCATATGACCAAACGGACTATTCCAACACATCTGGATGGGTACGTTTACACTAGGGATGGTCCTCTTTTGTACCCAAATATGTTGAATCACTCCAAGCTACATTGGACTGGCAATTTCCCTTAAGAGTCCAAAGTGCTAAAGGTAGCAATCTTTGAAGGGTTATTTATTAGAAACTGTAACGCTTACAGACTCTCCATCTGAGGCTATGGGATCATGTTGAAACTGTCTACAATAACCTATCTTTTTTTCTTATATCTATGAGACATTTTCTCATAGTGACAATTTTTTCATTTGATGGAAAAAGGGTTAGATGGATGCGATGTAAAGGTGCAAAGGGGTTTAGGGTTCATTTTGTTCTTCGTGAGTAAGTGAAAAAGTGATTCATTTACTTAAATACACTTAAGTCATGAACTACACACATGAATACAAAGTATACACATTAAAACACATAGGTCATAAAGTATACATTAGAATACTCAAATACACTTAAGTCATGAACTACACACATGAATACAAAGTATATGCATTAAAACATCTAGGTCATTAAATATACATTGGAATACTCATAAGTGACAAAGTATACACACAAGTTGTAAAGTATACACTTGAATACACATAAAGTGTACACAATATGCATAATATTATCATTCAATAATTGCTATCAAATATAGGATTTACAAAATTTCACGTAGGCATACAACAAATGGCCCTAATACATAGTCATTTCCTAGTAGGGGAAGGAAATAGAGCACGCATTGCCTTCGCAATCAGCACAGTCTTCCACAAGAGTAGCATGTTGATGTTCTAGAGTGACAAGAACCTGTACAAACCATCAAGGTAGCAATTAAATTACATACAATAGAAAATATGCTTAGAATAACCATTCTATATTATTTTAAATGACCTAATTGATGATGAAATGGTAATACAAACTATAAAAGATGCTTACAATAACAAATCTATATTATTGTAATATGTTACATACCTCTCCCAAAGGATCACATTCACAAAGTGCATATTACCTTCTTAGGATAGTCAAGTTGCAATCATTAAATGAGAAAATTTCTCATGAAAAAGCATTCCAAGAGTATACAAAATATCAATATTAAAGATGCCTCTATTGAAAGAGTATACAAAATATCAGTATTAAAGACATCTGCATTGCTAGAGTATACAAAATATCAGTATTAAGTAAAGAACACTAATGAACTTAAGCATAATTAACCTAAGCATTGTACCTTCCATTCTTGAATATGTTATTCAAGTGTGCCTAAGGGTCATCTCTTTGCTTAAGAGTATCCAATATTGTTTCATGATCAACATTACTAAGTGTACATAGTTGTTTTGTCTTTGGTTTGGCATGATGCCTCAAAAACTTAACATTTATTGCTATAATAAGGTGTGAATACATGAGAATGGTTTTGTGTTTCTCATAGTCTTCAAATCCAAGTATGTCATTATTTCTAATCATGTATGTTCACAACCAAGTTCCTGCAACCACAACTGAACTTGTAGGATACACAAACCCATCATCATCTACCATCGGTTGTGTTAGCTTA
>VDFB02047230.1:258378992-258394494 GCA_007258455.2 Sequoia sempervirens | reverse complement strand
ATTTAAATCATATATTATAAACTATATTACATTTTTTAAAATCATATATAAAATATATCTAATATCCGATTAGATCAGATATTCGATTCAAATCAGATATCCGATTAGATCGGATATTCAATTCAAATCGGATATCCAATATTTCTAACACAAACCTTACTGCCTAGGGGTTAGCCTCAGGCTTGCTTTGGAATTTGGCTAGGACATGCCAATCCTAAGAAGTCAACACAAAAAACGTGTTTAACGGCTTACCTTGCTTTTCTATACTTCACCCATGTGGCTGACGACTTTTTTTTACCCAAAATTGATGAAACGAAAAAGGGTTTCTAAAGGAGATTCTCAAATTTCCACCAATATAAATTATGCTTTACTTTGAATTTAATAAATTATTATTATTCATTTTCTATTTGAATTATGACTAAAGTCCTGATTGATATGCTGATTGAAAAACAACTATAGCTTTCAAACGGTCACATTTTTTGAATCCAAAACATGTGTCACATTCTATGCTTTGCATACTATAGGATTAAAAAAAAAAAGAATTTCATGAAGTTTTGACCAAGTTAAGGTGGTCGACATACGAAGTTTTTATATTTTTAAAATTTGTAATAAAAAATCATAATTAATTTGTTTACTTGGAAAAAAAAATTAGAAAAAATATGCATCACATCTAACATCAGCCCTACTTATATTTAAAAATCTTATAAAAAAATATTATCATTTTATTGTGGTTAGGGTGGCCGTAATGACACCTACTTCTTATTTTTTCCCTAATAAACCGAAATGGATTTAGAAGCTACATTCAATTTGCTATAGATTCTATTCCTACATATTTTGAAATAATATAGATAACTTATTCAAATTTTCACGTCAAGTTGCCTAACTTTTCTGATTTTTTGAATTTTTCATCCACCACTTAAGGGCTGTTTTTTCCATGATGATCCACCTTTGTACCCTATTTGCTTTCCTTTAGTCATTTTGAATGATGGGTAGGTTATTTAGAAAATCTTACTGCCACTCCTCCATAGAACCCTTGATCTACTAAGCCTTTACCTCAAACTATAATTCTAATACCTTTTTGCCATTTGTCACTCACAAAATGGACATGATACAAAACATTGTAAGCATGTAAACACATCATCACAAGACCTCATTGATTCTAATCCACACCCAGTTGGTGGTGTTAATTATCAAAGGAAATAAGTCTAATGCCCTACCAATAAAAGATTTTACCAAATCTTTATGAATCCTATGCCAAATCCATAACATCTCATTTGTTAAAGCTAGTGACACCAACTAATGATGCTTGATGAATGTTGCATGACTAATGATAATATTAGTAATAATAAATATGATACTTCGATCAGATACATTGATTTTCAACCTCGTAAGAGCCAAAAAAAAAGTCTTTTAACATTGTTTTCTCACCAAATGACATAATTAGACATGCACCCAATGGTCCTCTTTACATTGTTGGAAGAATAAATGACAAGCCTACTAAGGGGATATTAATTGACCCCGTGTGTGTAGAGAATGTGATCACTAAGGAATTCTTATTTGTGCATGAACTTTATCAAGACTCTTGTGAAAAATTGAAAGCATGGATCAAAACACATAATGGTTTTGCTTACCCTATGATAGGTTTGATCACTCTTCCTTTAAAATTTGGACCGGAACAATTGAAAGTCACATTCTTCATCATCCCATCATCAGACCAATTTTTTTTTAAGCTTAATTATCCATAGCTATGCTTCATGGATGTTGTCCCATCGTTAGTGCATAAATGCTTAAAATTTCCATTTGGCAATGGCATCTTTACTATGCATCATAGTGGCTTTAATCTCGTGTCTTCCCATGGGGATTTCTCATTCAATTTATTTTGGCCCAAACTTATGGAACTTATTAATCCTCATGACTTATTTTTTAAATCTTATAAAAAATTAAAGGAAAAATGCATAGCAAAACTATCTCTTAGCAACATACCTCAACCCATGATTGAGTCTCCTACATTGATGAAGCATGATTGAACCAAAATTCCTTCCAAGTAACCAAGACAAATCAACCATGAGCTTAGATGATAACAACCATAATGATCCTCCTATAAAGAGTGAATCACCACGTGTTGAACCTGGTGATGCTCCTAGTATGGCACTTGTCATTGTCCCTTTGGCTAGTTGTTCACCTTCTGCCTATGATGAACAAGATTTGGATGTGGATGACCTGCGATAGGTTGACTCACATGTGCCATACTAGTCTTTTATTTATCTTATTTTCATGTTCTTTGTGTGATTGCATGTGTGTAATGTGATCCCTTGTGTCATGTTGCTTAGCGTGTCTTTATGTTTGTCAGCTTACTTTGAGTGACTCTTGTCACTCTGTTGGTGCAAGGATACAAAGGAAGTGAATCTGTTGTGAAATTCTTCTATTTGTATCTTTATTATTCTATCTGTCGTAAACCTTTATTTTTATCTTGTCTTGAGTTTTCCTTTTGGAGATGATGCAAGGAATTGAGACATTTAGGTCTCTTTCATGTTGACCCAAAATCTTTTATTTGTTTTTTCTCTCTATGTGTCATTCTTCCTTTGTGCTCATCATTCCATGAGTTATTTGGGGAATGATGATGATTTCGAGCTCTATTATACCATTCTAGCAAAGACATAAAATTGACCCCAAATCTGTGGATCCCTTATGTGTTATCTTAGGATTACATATGGGGGAAACCTCCTTTCCATAATTTAGCTCTCTTTTGGAAACATATTTTTTACATAGGGCTTTCCAAATAAGCTCTCATGTATTGGTCTTTATCATTCTCTACTTCAAAGTAATTACTCATAGTATGGTGTTTAGCAATTTCTTTAAAGTGGGGACATATGTATCCCCACTCATTGTTTGCATAGTCCCTTCAAAGTGTGGTCTTCTTACTTCATGTGATGTGTCTTCTTAGTGGTGACATTGGGTTTGATGTTCTTCAAGAGCGTGACCTTTCTTGGCACATGGCATTCCTCTTAGTGGTAGTATTATGGCTTGCATTCCCTAAGGGGTGAATCTTTTATCCTTGACTAGTCCTCTCTTGGTGACATTAAGCACGATGTTCCCTAAGGTGTGACCTTTCATGAACTAAGAAAAACCCCTTTGAATATCCTATCCTATTCCATTTACAACATTGTCATGGCCACCAAGCATAACACAACTTTCATGCTAGTGGTGCCTTTTTTTTTCATGTGTGTCTAGCATAATGCAACTTGCTATCCTTGTGGAGCCTTTGACCATTTTTGTGTGGCGCCTTATCAAAGTTATCAAGAGGTATAGCTTTTAGTATAGTCGACATATGGGAGCCTGTAGACTTGGCATGACTTTCCCATCAGCCACCCTTTTTGTGGGTACATACCAACCTAGTGTGTGTTTCTCACTTTCTTGGGGCTCACCTAGTGGACACTGGATTTTAGTAGCCCTTGCGAATATATTTTGTTCGCATAGTGGACAATGAGGTTTCACTTGTGAACAAATTTTATGGAAAATATCACAACCATGGCTAGTCCTTTTCTTCTTTTTTTGTATTAATTTTGACATTGTATGATTGTGCATCTTGTGTTGCTACTACGGGCATGTCTCTCTATATGCCTTAGATCTTGGGGGCTTGATCATCCTCCTTGATCTCTGTCATCTTATCTTTCCAACACTTGTACAATTAGACCTCTCTTGACGTATTTGTCTACTTTAGTGTGAGTTTGAGTGCAAGTTCATACTCTCACTAAATTAGGGGCTAAATTTAGTGTTGAAAATGTACACCTTTACAATTTCACACAATGTTTGCATCCCCTTAATTAGTTGGACTTAATTAAGCCTTTAATTGGCCCAATTATGCATTCACAAGCCTAATTAATTTTGTTTTCTAAAAGGGAAACCCACATTTAATCAATGCCTTCACCTAATTACACATCTTGGAAAATGTGTGTCCTAGGTTTAGGGCCTAGGACCCATTCGCCCAAGGGTGAATGGGTCCTCCTTAAGTCTTGGATCCCATTTTTTAATATCTTTTTGGTGGAATTTTAATGATAATTCAAATTTCAAAGGTTGTATTGTGGTTTTTAATTGCTTGGTAGTTAAGGAAACACCTTTAAATACAAGGTATTTTTATCAATTCAAACCTAGAGGGAAGCAAGAAGTGGCATAATTCAAATTTCACAAGAGAAAAGATTATTTTCAAGAGCATTGGAGAGCATATTTATTAGGCATTTATTGTAGCTTCAAGTTCTTATCATGATGTCAAGATTTATGTGTGTTCATGCATGTTGTTGGAGCTAACATTGTGATGTAGGTTTCAAGTTTCAAGCAAGAATTCAATCGTCAAGATATATCAAGCAATCAAGTCATTTCATGTAAGATCCAATCCTTAGAGTGATGTGTTAGACTTCAGTCCTCTAAGGGAAGCCATTAAAGGGTTTGGTGAGGTGTAACAAGCTTTGTTCATTCATCAATTCCTTCATTTTATCATTATTTCATTATCAAGGTTTAATTACCAAGTTCTAGGGTTTGACCAAGGAAAACCCTTATCCACCAAAAACAAAAAAAAAATCTATCTCTTTGTATGTGCAAATTTTCAAGTGAAGAAGGATTAAAGTTGATCAAAAGTGCAATTTTGCAAAGTTGTCAAAGTTTCCACCAAAGTTGTCAAGACACAGAAACTCATCTACATGTTTTATTTCTAGATTTCCAACAGTGAAACCTAGTGGAATCAAAATCTTAGATCCGGGATCTGGGGACTACAAAAATAATTTTCAGAATCCTATATAGAGATCCATTCACCCATGGGCGAATATGTCTAAAACCCACTTTTGGAGCTAGGTAAACACCATCCTAAACTTCTCAAATCTACTGGTTAATTGTTTTTTTTATAGTGTTATCATAATAATTCATATTCCAAGTGTTATATCTCATAGGTTTGATAGTTAAAACACTTTTATCTTTCTCCCAACACTACTTTTTAGTCATTTTTGTCATAAGGAAGCCAAGACAACATAGTATCCAAAACCTAGGGTTGACTCACCTTAAGGGTTGTAAGTCAATTATAATCATTTGTGGAACTATCCCTCTTTCTAATGAACAAGGGAAAGGTAGATTTGTGATTAAACGTACTCCCCTTATCACATCATTCCCACTTTTAGGGGAAGGATTGTGATAGGTAGGCTGCAAGAATCAGTCACACTGATTGGGAGGCTGCAGGAAGCAATCATAGATTCCTGCGCTAGGCCTTGTCATAGACCTCCTTGGTGAAATTGTTGTTCCACCTTAACCTATAGGAACTCTACCTTGTCTAATTTCCCCTGGTTCTCCTGCCAACCTCACTATCTTGACAAATTTTGAACAACCAAACCAATCCTTGGTTCAACGCTTCATTCTCCTTTGGCCCTTAATCTGCCCTAAAGACCAAATAAACTCAATCTTCTTCTAGGTTCTTGCAGGGGTTAGAAAAGGTTACAAAGACTTCAAAATTTCTTGTCTAGGGTTCTTAGACAACCACAAGTTTCTATCTTACCATTGCTTTCACAAGATGCTCTCCTAGGGTTTGAAAGGCTAGTAACCTTTGAGCCCCTATTAGGTCTCTGAATAGGGGTAAATTGCTTTTCCTTCCTAAACCCACCAAAGGACTTAGGTTCTTGACTTAGGTATTGTGTTTCCCCTGTCTACACCTTCAAGATTTCTAGGGTTTTAGTCTTGCTCAGGTCGTATGCTGTCCAAACACCAAATTGGTCAAACAGCTAGGGTTTCTAAACTGCTCATAAACAGTTTTAGGACTGGTGAAAAGTTCTCCTCCTAAATGGATTGCTGGGCTCTCCTCCTTATCACCATACATGGTCAAGTCCTTCCCCTAAATTCTCCAAAAAGAATTTTTCAAAAAAACTTTTCTCCCCTGCAAGATATCCACGCTGTCCTCTTGCCTTTTCTAACTGGGCTCTTCACTGGCCAGCCTAGGGCAAGGCTTTTCTCCTAGCTCCTGCAACCAAAAAAAACCTAACACCTACCATATTTACAAGCATGGATCCTAGGCACATTTCCCAAAAGGCTGTACAATTTGTACGGTGGGAAGGTGCTCTAGAGCTCCATTTCTTCAAAACTGCCTGTTACAGGCCTGAAAATGAAAATGAACAAAGTATGTACAAATAAAGATGTAAATGATTAGTAAAAGAAAATTATTGGCACTCTAAGCATGTATAGGGTACACTCTACAATCTATAACCACAATAGCAGCAAATTCATTCCATTAAAGCGCACTTTTGTTGCAAAGAACAGGAAACTGTCTTTTCCAATGTTGTTTCCTTTAGCTTTGCAAAGTGACACTCTACCAAAATGTCTTCCAACCCTAACTCAAGGTCGAGTCCTACCTTATATAGGCCAACAAAACAAATTAGATGCCTGGGTCGAGCCCATAGAAGACCTAAGACACACTTTTGTAAAACCCGCTGTGTTTTCAAACACCTTGCCAACACTAGACAACTTAACATAATGATGTTGTAAAGCTATTGAGAACTTGTCACCTTCTTTCCCAAAGATTAAACACAACCCTAAGAACCTAAAGCAATGGTCAACATGACCTTATGATAGCACAACAAAATTTAGACTTCAAGTAAAACTCCAGCAATAGACCTTTCCCAGGTGCTCCTGCACCATTCTCCCCCTCTCAGCTCAAACAACTAAGGAATTTTAGGAGAGATCAGAGACATATCAATGCCTTTCTTCTTAAAATTTTCTTCTTCTACCCAGGTAGCTTCAGATTCATGCTTATCCTTCCATTTGACAAGATGCTCCATGTACACCTTGTGCCTTGTAGCCTTCTTCACTCTGGACTCCAAGATCTTCTCTGCTTGTAGCTTGTCTTGATGAGGGAAGGGTACATTGTTGATGTCCTTGAGAACTTCCTAACTATTCTGATCCACATTCTTGATTGATCCCTTGTACTTGATCAAGTCAGCGGCATTGAACACTGGAGAGATGCCCAAATCTGATGGTAACTCCACCTTGTATGCATTCTTGCCATATTTGGCCAATAACTTGCATGGACCCACTCTTTTCATCTGTAACTTGGTTTCCATTCCCTTCAACAATTTGAACTTTTTGAGGTGGACCATAACATAGTCCCCAACTGCAAATTGTACATCCTTCCTTGACAAATCAACATTCTCCTTCAACTTTTGGGTTGTTGTTGTGACTGTGTTCTTGACCTGCTCATGAATCTCCTTCATGGTCTAAGTGAAGTCTTCTACATGTCCACTCCTGTTCTCCATAGATCCAAGGTCTCTGAGTTCACAAATTTGTCTTGGGTGCATTCCATACACAACCTCAAAAGGACTCTTCCCTGTAGTTCTATCGACACTGTCATTGTAAGCATATTCAGCTTGAGAAATCACCATATCCCAGGTTTGTCCATATTCCTTGGTTAGACACCTTAAGAGATTACCCAACACTCTGTTAACCACCTCTATTTGACCATCGATCTGAGGATGGTAAGCTGACCCAAATGACAGATTTGTACCCAATCTGCTCCATAAAGTCTTCCAAAAATGACTCATGAACTTCACATCTCTGTCAGAAACAATGCTTAGAGGCAAGCCATGGATCCTAACAACTTCCTTGAAGAAAATATGAGCTATGTAGCTGGCATCATGAGTAGTTTTGCAAGGAATGAAGTTACTCATCTTGCTAAATCTATCCACTACCACATAAACACTGTCAAAACCAGTCTTGGTCTTAGGAAGACCTACCACAAAATCCATGCTCACACACTCCCATGGTCTGTTAGGAATGGGCAGGGGTTGATATAACCCAGCATTGCTAGCTCCTCTCTTAGATTTCATGCACACAACACATTGTTCTACATACCTTCTAACATCTCTTGCCAACTTAGGCCAGTAATAGAACCTTTGTACTAGCTCTAAGGTCTTATTGATACCAAAATGCCCACTAAGACTGCCATTATGCTTTTCTTGAATCAGATTTTCCCTCATAGACCCTCTTGGAACACACAACTGATTACCCTTAAATAACAGTCCATTTTGCAATGTATACTCAGAATATTGGCTATGAAAATGATTCTCAAAATTAGAGCATACCTTGTACACTTCTAAGAAGTCTTCATCTTCACCATAGAGGTCTTTGAAACTCTCTATTCCAATGCTCTTTAGCTGTATTTCTTGCACTGTCAGCAACCTTCTACTTAATGCATCTACCACCTTGTTCATTTGCCCTTTCTTGTGCTTGATAGTAAATGTGAATGCTTGGATGTATTCCATCCATTTCAAATGCCTGTTACTTATTTTTTCTTGGGTGTTGATATAACTAAGTGCCTGGTTATCAGTAAAAACCACAAACTCTTTGGGCAACAGATAATGCCTCCACTTCCTAAGGGACTGCACTAAAACATATAATTCTAGATCATAGGTAGAGTACTTTTGCTTGGCTTCATTGAGCTTTTCACTAAAGAAGGCTACAGGCCTACCTTCTTGACTATGTACTCCTCCTACTGCTACTCCACTTGCATCACACTCAACTGTGAACAACTTGTCAAAACTAGGCAATAATAGAATTGGTTGAGTTGCCACTTCTTGTTTCAGTTTCTCAAATCCTTTATCAACCTCTTGAGTCCACTTAAACTTTGTTTTCAAACCACCTTTAATAGTATCTAGGACTGGTGCACATATGCCACTAAAATTCCTTATGAATTTTCTATAAAATTGAGCCAAACCATGAAAACTTCTTACCTCTGTTGCTATGGTTGGTGTGGGCCAGTTTAGGATGGCTTCCACCTTGCTTGGATCCATCTTCAACGTTCCTTGGGATACTACAAACCCCAAATACACAAGTTCCTGCTTGAAGAACTCACACTTCTCAAGATTTATTTCCAACTTCTCTTCTTGCAACCTTCTAAGAACCATCTCCACATGCTTGAGGTGTTCTTCTGCTGTCTTACTGAAAATCAGTATGTCATCAAGATATACTACCACAAATATCCCTGTGAAATCCTTAAGCACTTCATTCATTAGTCTCATGAACGTGCTAGGGGCATTTGAGAGGCCAAATGGCATCACTTTCCACTCATATAACCCACAATTTGTCTTAAAAGTTTTCTTCCACTCATCACCATCCTTAATCCTGATTTGATGGTACCCACTCTTGAGATCCAACTTGGTGTAATATTGTGCTCCTCCAAGGCAATCCATTAAGTCTTCTATTCTAGGAATAGGGAACCTATACCTAATGGTGATCCTATTTATTTCTCTAGAATCAGTACAAAGTCTCCACTTACCTCCTTTCTTGGTTTCCAAAACCACTGGCACTGCACATGGGCTTATGCTCTTTTGAATCAATCCTTGATTCAACAATTCCTCCACTTGCCTAGCTACTTCTAGGTTCTGCTCAGGAGTAAGTTTGTATGCTGCTTTTTTAGGTAATGAGGCTCCAAGTATGAAGTCAATTTGATGGCTTATTGCCCTCTTTGGTGGTAAAGTTGCAGGTGTTCCATCACTGACTATGTTCTTGTACTTATCAAGCAACCTTTGGACTGCTTCTGGGAAGACTGTCTTTTCAGCCTTTTCTTCCTCTTTGGACTGCATCATGATCACATATCCTTCATTCCCTTGGTGTAGGTCCTTAAGGAACTCCTTACCACTGCTCAACATGATGTTAGGTACCTTTGACTATCCTTCATCTTCCTCTATCAATGACTGCAGTTTGAAGGTTCTTCCATCCTTCTTGAATGAGATGGTGTTCTCTTTCCCATCATAAATGGCACTTCTGTCATATTTCCATGGTCTACCCAGTACTAGATGGCATGCATCCATGGGTAATACATCACAAACTAGCTTATCTTTATATCCTCCAATTGAAAATTCCACTGTTACTTGCTCATTAACCAAAACACTCTGCCCTTTGTTCAGCCATGTGACCTTGTAGGGGTTATTGTGAGGTACCTTCTGCAATTTCAGCTTAGTTACTACCTCCTCTAAGATTATATTGTCTGTTGAACCTGAATCTACAATGACTTTACACACTTTTCCAAGTATCTTGCACCTTACTCTAAAAAGAGCTCTTCTTTGCTTAGGTTCCTCTTTGACTGGCTAGGCTGATCAGAACTCTATTAAACATCAGATTCTCTCCTACCTCAGATTCTATATGACTGATTTCAGATTCCTTAGGACTCATAGTGTCCTCTTGTGCATAATCCACTCTCTTTTCATTGCTTGATGATGATGCTTTCTCTGGACATCTATAAGCAGGGTGACCTAGTTGGTCGCAATGGTAACACTTCATGTTTGCAAAGTAAGAATTACTCCTACCTGCTCCTCTTCCTCTGTTTGAACCTCCTTGAGGTCCTCTTCATCTATTAAATCCTCCTCTTGAAGATGTTTCACCTCCATGCTCAGTGAGATTAGATTCTCCTTGGTTTCTTTGGTCATTTCCTCTACCTTGGTAACCACTACGCTATCCTCTTTGATCTCTGCCTTTGGCTCTGCCCCTAGAAGACTAATCTTGCTTCCTCTTGTTCCTTTCTTCAATCTTTATAGCCAACTGATAACATTGATGTACTGTTTTAGGACTCAAAAGAGCCATCTCTTCTTGAATGTTCCATTTCAAGCCATTAAGATACCTAGCCACTTTGAGGCTCTCATCCTCTGTCACATTAGACCTCATACAAAGCTTTTGGAACTCTTCAGTATAGGTGTTTACATCTTGGTCTTTCTGCCTTAGACTTTGCCTCTTCTTGTGCAACTAATCTCGTAGTCATCTGGCATGTAGGCTTCCTTCACCTTAGCAACCATTCCTTTCCAAGTTGATATGGGTTGTTTGCCTTCTTTTTCCCTCTCTATTTGAACAAACTTCCACCATGTCAAGGCTGATCCTCTCAATCTTGACTTAGCAACCTTCACCTTCTGAGCTTCAGTGACTCCATCACACTCAAAGTGATTCTCCATGCCTTCTATCCAATCCATAACCAAATCAAGCTCCATTTTTCCACTAAAAAGTGGTATACCTTCAAGTGCTTTTCCACTCAAGGCTTTCAATGCCTTCAAGAAAGGCTCTTCCTTCAGAACAGGGTCAGGTTCAGGGGTCTTGTCCTCCTCTGCAACCTCTTCTTCTTTTGGAATTCTTCCCTCAAACTGTGCACTCCTCATTGCTGCCTCAAGTTGGTCAATCCTTTCCCTCAATAGCCTATTATCTTCCTCCTACTCTTCAACCATCTTGGCCAACTGTGCATTTGTCACCATGATAGTAGTATCACTTGACTCAACCTCTAACATATATTACTCTTTCCCAAATCTTTTGCTTGCTCTGATACCAATCTGATAGGGAGGCTGTAGGAATCAATACACTAATTGGGAGCTGCAGGAAGCAATCACAGATTCCTATGCTAGGCCTTGTCATAGACCTCCTTGGTGAAATTTTTGTTCCACCTTAACCTATAGGAACTCTACCTTGTCTAAGTTCCCCTGGTTCTCCTGCCAACCTCACTATCTTGACAAATTTTGAACAACCAAACCAATCCTTGGTTCAACGCTTCATTCTCCTTTGGCCCTTAATCTGCCCTAAAGACCAAATAAACTCAATCTTCTTCTAGGTTCTTGCAGGGGTTAGAAAAGGTTACAAAGACTTCAAAATGGCTTGTCTAGGGTTCTTAGACAACCACAAGTTTCTATCTTACCATCGCTTTCACAAGATGCTCTCCTAGGGTTTGAAAGGCTAGTAGCCTTTGAGCCCCTATTAGGTCTCTAAACAGGGGTAAATTGCTTTTCCTTCCTAAACCCACCAAAGGACTTAGGTTCTTGACTTAGGTATTGTGTTTCCCCTATCTACACCTTCAATATTTCTAGGGTTTTAGTCTTGCTCAGGCCGTATGCTGTCCAAACACCAAATTGGTCAAGCAGCTAGGGTTTCTAAACTGCTCAGAAATAGTTTTAGGACTGGTGAAAAGTTCTCCTCCTAAACGGATTGTTGGGCTCTCCTCCTTATCACCATACATGGCCAAGACCTTCCCCTAAATTCTCCAAAAATAATTTTTCAAAAATCTTTTCTCCCCTGCAAGATATCCATGCTGTCCTCTTGCCTTTTCTAACCGGGCTCTTCACTGGCCCGCCTAGGGCAAGGCTTTTCTCCTAGCTCCTACAACCAAAAAACCTAACACCTACCATATTTACAAGCATGGAGCCTAGGCACATTTCCCAAAGCCAGGTACAATTTAATGCGATTGGGAGTACTCTAGAGCTCCATTTTCTTCAAGCTACTTTATTCTGAACTTTGAAAATGAAATGAACAAAGTATGTACAAAATAAAGATGTAAATGATTAGTAAAAAGAAAATTATTGGCACTCTATGGCATGTATGAATTACACTCTACAATCTACAACCACAATAGCAGCAAATTCATTCCATTAAAGCACATTTTTGTTTGCAAAGAGAGCAGGGAAGCTAATCTTTCCAACAACTTTGTTTTCCTTTAGCTACAAAGTGACCTCTACCAAAATGTCTTCCAACTAACTCAAGGTCGATTCCACCACCTTATATAGGCCAAAAAAAAACAAATTAGATGCACGGGTCGAGGCCATAAGAAGACCTAAGACACACTTTGTTAAAACGTTGTGTTTTCAAGCACCTTGCCAACACTAGACAACTTAACATAATGATGTTGTAAAGCTATTGAGCACTTGTCACCTTCTTTCCCAAAGATTAAACGTGGGGCGGGGGCACTGCTTCGATTGGCTAAAAAGCATCATGTTGCGGGGAA
Organism: Sequoia sempervirens; assembly: GCA_007258455.2. NCBI lineage: Eukaryota > Viridiplantae > Streptophyta > Pinopsida > Cupressales > Cupressaceae > Sequoia > Sequoia sempervirens. Next base: position 258,381,719 of record VDFB02047230.1, on the reverse strand, counting down.
AAAGAGATCCGCGAGGTCTAGTCTCCCCTCGTCCTCATGGTACCGGCGCCATCATCTTCGGTCACATGAGAATTTACCAAGCGCATTGCAATTTATAGGGGTTTCCTGATTCCTGCAGTCTAAAAATAATATAAAAATAAAAATTATTTAATCAAGGTGAAAAGAGGGAAATTGAATTTTAATTAAATAATTCAAAATTATTTAATCAAAGGGGAAATTAGAGGGAAATGATGAAAGCTGATGAATTAATCAAATAACATTAATTATTTAATTAATAGAGGAAAATAGTGAATTTAATCAAATAATTAGAAATTATTTAATTAAATTTGAGGAATTAGGAGATAATGAGGAAAATGGTGTTAATTAGGAAAATTTGAATGTGTGATGCGTTCAAACAATTTTAGGTGTCTACACTACTAACATTTGTTTTTTTGTGGTGTGTGTTTGCACTAACAACATTTTACAGGTCATACGCTACCCAAAGATTTGAATGAAACTACTAAAATTTGTCTCATAGCCCCATGATCAAAGATATTTGGTTTTTCACTAAATTAGGAACTAAAGTAGATTAGAGGGTCAATTAATTTACTCGCTTTGTTAAAGGTATAACCTTGGTGTATGATCTCTCTTCACACCATGTGGTGATCTTGGAGATCAAAAACCTTGATTTGGCCCAAGTCTTGTTTTGTTAATCCTAAGGCTTACTAGTTTTTGTGTATGCTCTTCCCTTACACTTAGTGCAATCTTGGGTGATCAAAAACACCTAATATAGTCTTTCCCTTTAGGAGGTTTACTTAAGGATTTCATCACCCCAAGGGATGACCTCAAACATGTGTTATTGGTAAGGCATAAAAAGGGGGGAGAATGAATGTTGTACCCCAATCTAGTCATATAGTGTATACTGAAGCTCTGATATTTGGGTGATTCCAAATTAAGAGTGTAGTGTTGGTCTAAGAAACTTAACTAATGTTCTTGACCCGCACTTATCATGGGATTGTGTTCATGGTTGCACCTCACATACCCTCCTGGTATTTAGTGGACTCCTCTAGAAGCTTGTAAAGCCTAGATAAGACCTTTCGGTTGTTGCTTGGTGTAGTGCAGGGTATAATATCTATATCATAAGAATAAGAAAACCCTAAGTTCAGTGCATAAACCTAGGATTGATTTTAGCTCCTTTTCAAAGGTACATTAGAATGAAAATCAACGAGGTGAATAGATTGACTTTCAAACATAAAGGTGAGCCAATCAAACCTGGATCTACATTCTTGGGGCCTTAAATGTGGATTAGAAATTATTTGATATGATTAACCTAATTAAACTATATGATCTAATATGTACAATGCAAGATCCTGATAATACACATACTGAAATAGCAATTTACAAGTAGATCTAGGAAGTGCAGAGGAGTGTGTACCTACACATAAAAGTTGGATCTGATTGTTGTAGCAGGACTAGGTCACCCTTGGGTGAATTGGTCTTTATATGGCACTTATGCTCTATTTTTGGGGTCCTCTGATGTCAGATATGAGATTCAAATTCCCACTTGCAAATTGTTAGAACACTATCGAATATTCTATAACTGAGTCTCTATGAGTTGACAATATGTAGGGCTTCAAACACAATAATAGATAGTTTGTCTTCACACTTCCTTCAATCCTCTTCAACCTGAGATCTGCACATTCATATAAAGAAGATGGGTTGTACCATTGTAGGGTCTTAACTTAACTCAAGGTGGGTTCCACCTTCCATGTGGGCGCCCCATGTGCTCCTATTTTGTAGGAGCTCTTATTGGGCATCCCCACATGTTCCTATCATTTAAAATTAATTACAAATGTCAATTTACATGTTCATTTCATTCGAATATAATCTCTTTCTAATCCTAGTGTTGGGGAACACTCTCCAAGGACTTAGGAGATACATGAAATAACATTTAGGATTCTAATTAAATGACATCCTATTTACAAACTTGACATTATACATTGCCAAGGAATCATTATTATAAATTAAGTATAGGACTCAAGGCCAATGGCCTTCCTGCACCAAGAGAACTTATTTGTAGGAACTAGTTTCATAAGATAATCTATAGCATTGATCAAAGTGTCAAATTTCTCAATCAATACCTTCCCACTCTCAACCATTTCTCACACAAAGTGATACTAAACATCAACATGCTTAGTATGAGCATGATACATAGGATTTTTGTCTAAACAAATAGCATTCTAACTATCACATTCAAGTCTAATTTGCTTGTAATTAAAACCACTACCTTTCCCAAGTCTATGTAACCAAACTACCTCTTTAGAGGCATGTGAAACCACCAAGTGTGTTGAACTCACGTCCAACCAAGGTGTAGACTCTGTTAGTTCTCAAAACCGCAGGCGGAAAACCTCAAGAGGCTGCCAATCTCTTGGTACATTTTAGGGTAACAGACAAGGTCAGATGTTTTAGACCTTCTACTCTTTAGGTGCTGCTAGACCTAGGTGGGTGTACCTATATGAATTGGGCAAACTTGATTTAGGATCTTCTCTCTTGCAGTGATTTGTCCATGATAGTAGATGGAAGTGAACAAATAAAATTAAATTTAGTATAAATTGTATACAACATTCAAAGCTAAATCCTAATATGCTCAGTTAACAGGTGTAAAGAAAATGAATGAATCTAAATGGTGAAATGCAAAGACTAGTGCCTTATTGGGTATGCGGAGTCAAATGAAATACAAATGGGCAA
>VDFB02047230.1:258299868-258378892 GCA_007258455.2 Sequoia sempervirens | reverse complement strand
AAAAAATAAAAAAAAAATATGCATCACATCAAAACATGATTCCTCTACTTATATTTAAAATCTTATAAAAAAATATTATCATTTTATTGTGGTTAGGGTGGTCAAACAGACACCTACTTCTTATTTTTTCCCTAAAATTTAAGTACTACTGCATTGAAATTTCAACCAAATTAATTTTTTTTAAATAAACCTAGTAGTTTAGAAGCTACATTCAATTTGCTACAGATTCTACTCCTACATATTTTTGAAATAATATAGATAACTTATTCAAATTTTTACGTCTAGTTTCCTAACTCTGATTGTTTTGAATTTTCATCACCACTTAAGGGCCTATTTTTTCCATGATGATCATGCACATACCCTATTTGCTTTCCTTTAGTCATTTGAATCGTCAATAGGCTATTTAGAAAATCTTACACCTTACCTCCTATTAGAACCCTTGATCCTACTAAGCCTTTACCTCCAAACTATAATTCTAATGCCTTTTGCCATTGTCACTAACAAAATGGACATGATACAAAACATTGTAAGCATCTTAAACACATCATGCAAGACCTCATTGATTCTAATCACACCCAGATTGGTGGTGTTAATTATGAAGGAAATAAGTCTATTGCCCACCCAACCAAAATTTGCAAATCTTTACCAATCCTATGCCAAATGTTGCATGACTAATGATAATATTAGTAATAATAAATATGATACTTCGATCAGATACATTGATTTTCAACCTCGTAAGAGCCAAAAAAAAAGTCTTTTAACATTGTTTTCTCACCAAATGACATAATTAGACATGCACCCAATGGTCCTCTTTACATTGTTGGAAGAATAAATGACAAGCCTACTAAGGGGATATTAATTGACCCCGTGTGTGTAGAGAATGTGATCACTAAGGAATTCTTATTTGTGCATGAACTTTATCAAGACTCTTGTGAAAAATTGAAAGCATGGATCAAAACACATAATGGTTTTGCTTACCCTATGATAGGTTTGATCACTCTTCCTTTAAAATTTGGACCGGAACAATTGAAAGTCACATTCTTCATCATCCCATCATCAGACCAATTTTTTTTTAAGCTTAATTATCCATAGCTATGCTTCATGGATGTTGTCCCATCGTTAGTGCATAAATGCTTAAAATTTCCATTTGGCAATGGCATCTTTACTATGCATCATAGTGGCTTTAATCTCGTGTCTTCCCATGGGGATTTCTCATTCAATTTATTTTGGCCCAAACTTATGGAACTTATTAATCCTCATGACTTATTTTTTAAATCTTATAAAAAATTAAAGGAAAAATGCATAGCAAAACTATCTCTTAGCAACATACCTCAACCCATGATTGAGTCTCCTACATTGATGAAGCATGATTGAACCAAAATTCCTTCCAAGTAACCAAGACAAATCAACCATGAGCTTAGATGATAACAACCATAATGATCCTCCTATAAAGAGTGAATCACCACGTGTTGAACCTGGTGATGCTCCTAGTATGGCACTTGTCATTGTCCCTTTGGCTAGTTGTTCACCTTCTGCCTATGATGAACAAGATTTGGATGTGGATGACCTGCGATAGGTTGACTCACATGTGCCATACTAGTCTTTTATTTATCTTATTTTCATGTTCTTTGTGTGATTGCATGTGTGTAATGTGATCCCTTGTGTCATGTTGCTTAGCGTGTCTTTATGTTTGTCAGCTTACTTTGAGTGACTCTTGTCACTCTGTTGGTGCAAGGATACAAAGGAAGTGAATCTGTTGTGAAATTCTTCTATTTGTATCTTTATTATTCTATCTGTCGTAAACCTTTATTTTTATCTTGTCTTGAGTTTTCCTTTTGGAGATGATGCAAGGAATTGAGACATTTAGGTCTCTTTCATGTTGACCCAAAATCTTTTATTTGTTTTTTCTCTCTATGTGTCATTCTTCCTTTGTGCTCATCATTCCATGAGTTATTTGGGGAATGATGATGATTTCGAGCTCTATTATACCATTCTAGCAAAGACATAAAATTGACCCCAAATCTGTGGATCCCTTATGTGTTATCTTAGGATTACATATGGGGGAAACCTCCTTTCCATAATTTAGCTCTCTTTTGGAAACATATTTTTTACATAGGGCTTTCCAAATAAGCTCTCATGTATTGGTCTTTATCATTCTCTACTTCAAAGTAATTACTCATAGTATGGTGTTTAGCAATTTCTTTAAAGTGGGGACATATGTATCCCCACTCATTGTTTGCATAGTCCCTTCAAAGTGTGGTCTTCTTACTTCATGTGATGTGTCTTCTTAGTGGTGACATTGGGTTTGATGTTCTTCAAGAGCGTGACCTTTCTTGGCACATGGCATTCCTCTTAGTGGTAGTATTATGGCTTGCATTCCCTAAGGGGTGAATCTTTTATCCTTGACTAGTCCTCTCTTGGTGACATTAAGCACGATGTTCCCTAAGGTGTGACCTTTCATGAACTAAGAAAAACCCCTTTGAATATCCTATCCTATTCCATTTACAACATTGTCATGGCCACCAAGCATAACACAACTTTCATGCTAGTGGTGCCTTTTTTTTTCATGTGTGTCTAGCATAATGCAACTTGCTATCCTTGTGGAGCCTTTGACCATTTTTGTGTGGCGCCTTATCAAAGTTATCAAGAGGTATAGCTTTTAGTATAGTCGACATATGGGAGCCTGTAGACTTGGCATGACTTTCCCATCAGCCACCCTTTTTGTGGGTACATACCAACCTAGTGTGTGTTTCTCACTTTCTTGGGGCTCACCTAGTGGACACTGGATTTTAGTAGCCCTTGCGAATATATTTTGTTCGCATAGTGGACAATGAGGTTTCACTTGTGAACAAATTTTATGGAAAATATCACAACCATGGCTAGTCCTTTTCTTCTTTTTTTGTATTAATTTTGACATTGTATGATTGTGCATCTTGTGTTGCTACTACGGGCATGTCTCTCTATATGCCTTAGATCTTGGGGGCTTGATCATCCTCCTTGATCTCTGTCATCTTATCTTTCCAACACTTGTACAATTAGACCTCTCTTGACGTATTTGTCTACTTTAGTGTGAGTTTGAGTGCAAGTTCATACTCTCACTAAATTAGGGGCTAAATTTAGTGTTGAAAATGTACACCTTTACAATTTCACACAATGTTTGCATCCCCTTAATTAGTTGGACTTAATTAAGCCTTTAATTGGCCCAATTATGCATTCACAAGCCTAATTAATTTTGTTTTCTAAAAGGGAAACCCACATTTAATCAATGCCTTCACCTAATTACACATCTTGGAAAATGTGTGTCCTAGGTTTAGGGCCTAGGACCCATTCGCCCAAGGGTGAATGGGTCCTCCTTAAGTCTTGGATCCCATTTTTTAATATCTTTTTGGTGGAATTTTAATGATAATTCAAATTTCAAAGGTTGTATTGTGGTTTTTAATTGCTTGGTAGTTAAGGAAACACCTTTAAATACAAGGTATTTTTATCAATTCAAACCTAGAGGGAAGCAAGAAGTGGCATAATTCAAATTTCACAAGAGAAAAGATTATTTTCAAGAGCATTGGAGAGCATATTTATTAGGCATTTATTGTAGCTTCAAGTTCTTATCATGATGTCAAGATTTATGTGTGTTCATGCATGTTGTTGGAGCTAACATTGTGATGTAGGTTTCAAGTTTCAAGCAAGAATTCAATCGTCAAGATATATCAAGCAATCAAGTCATTTCATGTAAGATCCAATCCTTAGAGTGATGTGTTAGACTTCAGTCCTCTAAGGGAAGCCATTAAAGGGTTTGGTGAGGTGTAACAAGCTTTGTTCATTCATCAATTCCTTCATTTTATCATTATTTCATTATCAAGGTTTAATTACCAAGTTCTAGGGTTTGACCAAGGAAAACCCTTATCCACCAAAAACAAAAAAAAAATCTATCTCTTTGTATGTGCAAATTTTCAAGTGAAGAAGGATTAAAGTTGATCAAAAGTGCAATTTTGCAAAGTTGTCAAAGTTTCCACCAAAGTTGTCAAGACACAGAAACTCATCTACATGTTTTATTTCTAGATTTCCAACAGTGAAACCTAGTGGAATCAAAATCTTAGATCCGGGATCTGGGGACTACAAAAATAATTTTCAGAATCCTATATAGAGATCCATTCACCCATGGGCGAATATGTCTAAAACCCACTTTTGGAGCTAGGTAAACACCATCCTAAACTTCTCAAATCTACTGGTTAATTGTTTTTTTTATAGTGTTATCATAATAATTCATATTCCAAGTGTTATATCTCATAGGTTTGATAGTTAAAACACTTTTATCTTTCTCCCAACACTACTTTTTAGTCATTTTTGTCATAAGGAAGCCAAGACAACATAGTATCCAAAACCTAGGGTTGACTCACCTTAAGGGTTGTAAGTCAATTATAATCATTTGTGGAACTATCCCTCTTTCTAATGAACAAGGGAAAGGTAGATTTGTGATTAGACGTACTCCCCTTATCACATCATTCCCACTTTTAGGGGAAGGATTGCTCATTTATTTCATTTCAGAATTCAATCAAATAAATAAAAGTATTTAACAAGGGTAGGGGCCTAGCTCGATTGGCTAAAGCATCATGTTGCAAGAAAGAGGTCACAAGGTCTAGTCTCCCCTCGTCCTCATGGTATCGAAGGGCGTGTCGCGCCATCATCTTCGGTCACATGAATTTTTTTTACCAAGCGCATTGCAATTTATAGGGGCTTCCTGATTCCTATAGTCTAAAAATAAAATAAAAATAAAAAATCATTTAATCAAGGTGAAAAAAGGGAAATTGAATTTTAATTAAATAATTCAAAATTATTTAATCAAAGGGGAAATTAGAGGGAAATGATGAAAATTGATGAATTAATCAAATAACATTAATTATTTAATTAATAGAGGAAAATAATGAATTTAATCAAATAATTAGAAATTATTTAATTAAATTTGAGGAATTAGGAGATAATGAGGAAAATGGTGTTAATTAGGAAAATTCGAATGTGTGATGCGTTCAAAAAATTTTAGGTGTCTACACTACTAACATTTGTTTGTTTGTGGTATGTGTTTGCATTAACAACATTTTACAGGTCATACGCTACCCAAAGATTTGAATGAAACTACTAACATTTGTCTTGTAGCCCCGCGGTCAAAGATATTTGGTTTTTCACTAAATTAGGAACTAAAGTAGATTAGAGGGTCAATTAATTTACTCGCTTTGTTAGAGGTATAACCTTGGTGTATGATCTCTCTTCACACCATGTGGTGATCTTGGAGATCAAAAACCTTGATTTGACCCAAGTCTTGTTTTGTTAATCCTAAGGCTTACTAGTTTGTGTGTATGCTCTTCCCTTACACTTAGTGCAATCTTGGGTGATCAAAAACACCTAATATAGTCTTTCCCTTTAGGAGGTTTACTTAAGGATTTCATCACCCCAAGGGATGACCTCAACCATGTGTTATTGGTAAGGCATAAAAAGGGGGGAGAATGAATGTTGTACCCCAATCTAGTCATATAGTGTATATTGAAGCTCTAATATTTGGGTGATTCCAAATTAAGAGTGCAGTGTTGGTCTGAGCAACTTAACTAATGTTCCTGACCCACACTTATCATGGGATTGTGTTCATGGTTGCACCTCACATACCCTCCTGGTATTTAGTGGACTCCTCTAGAAGCTTATAAAGGCTAGATAAGACCTTTCGGTTGTTGCTTGGTGTAGTGCAGGGTATAATATCTATATCATAAGAATAAGCAAACCCTAAGTTCAGTGCATAAACCTAGGATTAATTTTAGCTCTTTTTCAAAGGTACATTAGAATGCAAATCAACAAGGTGAATAGATTGACTTTCAACCATAAAGGTGAGCCAATCAAACCTGGATCTACATTCTTGGGGCCTTAAATGTGGATTAGAAATGATTTGATATGATTAACCTAATTAGACTATATGATCTAATATGTACAATGCAAGATCCTGATAATGCACATATTGAAATAGCAGTTTACAAGTAGATCTAGGAAGTGCAAAGGAGTGTGTACCTACACATAAAAGTTGGATATGAGTGTTGCAGTAGGACTAGGTCACCCTTGGGTGAATTGGTCTTTATATGGCACTTCTGCTCTATTTTTGGGGTCCTCTGATGTCAGATATGAGCTTCAAATTCCCAATTGAAAATTGTTTGAACACTATCAAATATTCTATAACTGAGTTTCTGTGAGTTGACAATATGTAGGGCTTCAAACACAATAATGGATAGTTTGTCTTCACACTTCCTTCAATCCTCTTCAACCTGAGATCTGCACATTCACATAAAGAAGATGTGTTGTACCATTGTAGGGGCTTTCCTTGGTCATGTTAGTGTTTCCACTTCCACAATGACAATGTCAATGATAAAATGGACAAATGAATATGAAGGAATGATGAAATCATGAAGTGCTAAAACTCACCAGCCTTCAATGGATTCCTTGAAGGACTGAAGTCATGCACATCACCTCAAGGTCTTGATCTTGCTTGCTTGAATGCTTAGGAGACCTACAAAGTGTTAGCTTCATAAAACAATTATGACATGACAACATGAACTCACATACACTATGAGATGATGCTCAGATCTTGAATTTATTCAATAATAATCTAAAATGCTACTCTTTTCTTGCTCTTGAATGCTCTTAATGTTCACCTCTTGCTATATGGGTTTGAAATGATGTGATAACTAGGTATTTATTCTAATTTCCTGAGAATTAAATCCTAATAGACGACATTTGAAATTTAAATTTTGAATGTTAAGATGGCCATTCTGACATGCCCAAAATTGGGTCTTGGCTAAGAAGGGGGACCCATATACCCAAGGGTGTATGGGTCCTAGCCTTGATTTCCAAGAAATTAAGTGTTGGGGGAAACATATGAGTTGGATGCATTTATTCAATGCTTGCAATTTATTAAAAAGTGCTACAAATGGGATATGGAATGCATAATTTTAGGAAATTAGGGACTCAATTAGGCTCAATAATTTAGGGAGAGTAAAACATAGTGTGAAATTGTCATGGGTGACAATTTACGATGCTAAATTTATCCCCCACTTTAGTGAGAGTATGAACTTACTCTCAGAATCACACTAAAGTAGAAAATATATGTCAAGAGGTGCCCAATTGTCCAAATGTTGAAGAGATAGGATAACAATGAATCTATTGAAAATGGAGGTAATTATGTAGCTTTAAAACTTGTAAAACTATGAGATTGTAGATCTAATTAAGTGTTCTTTGTTATAAATTCTTTGTAGATGATTATCTGTTTAGAATCATTTTACCAATTGTAGAAGTAGACTGAAGATTGTAGAAGAATACAACAAGAAGATAGAAGTGACATAACATATATCATGGAAAAACCCTTTTGAGAAAAAAAATCCACCACCAGAATCAATAGTGCTTGTATTATTTAACCTTAAAATAAGATTACAATAATTTTGTATCAGTCCTTGCTTGAGATGCTTCTTTTTCCTTCAACAATTCTTCTTCACAACTTGCAATAAACTCTGATAGAACTCTCTTCAACTTGTTGCAATTAATAGGAAATTATGAACATTGTAAACTCCAAAGAGTTGATAATTACAAGATGACAAAGGTCCTCACAAATATCTACACCATTCTTGTGCAAGTAGAGTTCTTCCATGAAAAGCAATGTCAAACCAAGTCCTTTATCAATTTGGGCATCCCAAACTGAAGACTTAACTCAACATTGATTACAAAGATATCTTGTAAGATTCTCCTCAAATTTGGTGCCCAAGAATGGGCCCACTTAACTCAGCCTTGTAAATATCTTCTCATGCAAAAGGTGTTAACTCTAAGATGCCAACTTGGGTGCCCAAGGTGGGTCCAAGTCAATCTTTGTTAACTAAAATATATCTCTCCATCAATTCATACAAACATGATGCATGATTGATCATCCCCACTTAACTTAATGTATCACCTATTATCTATCATACAACTCAAGTCATTAGTCATGCATTCCAAGTCAACTAAATTCAACTAGCATTCAACTGAAACTAACTACATGCAACTGAAGATAACTGAACTGAACTGAATTGAACTAAATTGATACTGAACTAAACTAAACCAATACTGAACTTAACTAAATTGAACTCCATGCATGTAAACATCAATCCCCTTACTTCTAGGATCTTTACATGCATTACTGAAGTGTTATCTTTTCTCCAAATAGTTAACTTAACTCAAGGTGGGTTCCACCTTCCATGTGGGTGCCCCATGTGCTCCTATTTTGTAGGATCTCTTATTGGGCATCCCCACATGTTCCTATCATTTAGAATTAATTACAAATTTCAATTTACATGTTCATTTCATTCGAATTTAATCTCTTTCTAATCCTATTGTTGGGGAACACTCGCCAAGGACTTAGGAGATACATGAAATAACATTTAAGATTGTAATTAAATGGCATCCTATTTACAAACTTGACATTATACATTGCCAAGGATTCATTATTATAAATTAAGTATAGGAATCAAGGCCAATGGCCTTCCTACACCAAGAGAACTTATTTGTAGGAACTGGTTTCGTAAGATAATCTATAGCATTGATCAAAGTGTCAAATTTCTCAATCAATACCTTCCCACTCTCAACCATTTCTCACACAAAGTGATACTAATCATCAACATGCTTAGTATGAGCATGATACATAGGATTTTTGTCTAAACAAATAGCATTTTAACTATCACATTCAATTCTAATTTTCTTGCAATTAAAACCACTACCTTTCCCAAGTCTTTGTAACCAAACTACCTCTTTAGAGGCATGTGAAACCACCGAGTGTGTTGAACTCACGTCCAACCAAGGTGTAGGCTCCTTGGAATTCCTATTGAAATCTCATCAAGAGTAACAATCTCAACACATGTATCTATCCATAAGAGAACTCAAGCCTCACCTATTTTTCCAAGTATCCATGAGGACCTGTAACTAACCAATCCATGCCAAACTTCAAATGCAATATAGCACTATCATGAAGTAATAAATCAAATGATTAATGTACCCAATACATAAGAGAACTACTACGATCAATGTCAAAGCTCCAATCATGAATTAGAAACATAAACATGACATCCATGATCTAACCATCTCCTCTAAGGAGATCACATGCATCATAACATACATAAGCATCCCAGTCTCAAGAGAACAAGTACCATGCCAAACTCTAAATACAACAAGAGTAAACCATGACATAATAGAAACCACTCTAAACTAGGAAAACATATCCCTAATCACATGAAGATAACCATACCAATGATGCATCCACATCACTACCAACAACTCCCACTAAATCATGGTATGAGCTACACATGGCATCATGACTACCATCATCTTCATGAAGATCACTCTAAAACATCAAGAAAAGATTCATCACTAATATTTTTACATGAAATTATCAATGCATCATTACCGTCATCCGAGGATTTCTCTGTAGAAGAATCAAAACTCTTTTTCTAGTTCTTACAATCCTTCTTCACATGTCCTAGTTTCCCATAGTTCCAACACTTTACCTTACTGTTACGAGGGATTTTAGACCGTCCTTTGGACTTACCCTTTCCTTCCTTGTCTCCCTTAGGTTCCTTTTTCTTAGGCCTACCTCTTACAAACAAGGCATCTTGGATTCCCATTTTAGACTTCCTCCTCATCTCCTTTGATAGGAGAGTATGAATTATATTGTCAATCTTAGGATCTGCACCACTACCACTGATAGCAACAATTACATTTTCCCAAGATTTTGGTAAAGAACAAAGCAAAAAAATGCATTTATCTTCATCTTCTAGCTTTACATCTACAGATGCTAACTGACTTAGAATCAAATTAAAAGCATTCAAATGATTTGCAATAGAATCACCATCTTTCATCTTTAAAGAATACAACTGTCTTTTCAGATACAACTTCTTAGTGAGACTTTTGGTTTGATAGATATCACCTATTCTCTTCCATAGTTTATATGCATTAGTTTCATCTAAAACATTCAAGAGAACAACATTAGCAAGACATAATCTTATGGTTCCTCTTACCTTCTTATCAAGCTTAGCCCAATCCTCATCTGACATCGTTGTAGGTGACTTTGGTCTCATTACCAACAGTTAACCATTGATCTCTCTCTTCAAGGAGATCCTCCATTTTTAGTTTCACATCTCATAATTAGATCTATTGAATCTTTCAATATAAATGAGAATTAGAACTCATTGTAACACACTTCTTTTACAAAATCAGCAATAACACAATAGTAAAAGCTCCCACTACAACCAAAAAACCTTCAAAATTTTAAGAGAAATGCATCCCAAACTCTACCCAACTATTAGCTCTGATACCAAATGTTGAAAATGGAGGTAATTATGTAGCTTTAAAACTTGTAAAACTATGAGATTGTAGATCTAATTAAGTGTTCTTTGTTACAAATTCTTTGTAGATGATTATCTGTTTAGATTCATTTTACCAATTGTAGAAGTAGACAAAAGATTGTAGAAGAATAAGACCAAAAGATAGAAGTGACACAGCATATACCATGGAGAAACCCTTTCGAGAAAAAACTCCACCACTAGAAATAATAGTGCTTGTATTATTTAACCTGAAAATAAGATTACAATAATTTTGTATCAATCATTGCTTGAGATGCTTCTTTTTCCTTCAACAATTCTTCTTCACAACCTACAATAAACTCTTATAGAACTTTGTTCAACTTGTTGCAATTAATACACAATTATGAACATTGTAAACTCCAAAGAGTTGATAATTACAAGAGGATAAAGGTCCTCACAAATATCTATTCCATTCTTGTGCAAATAGAATTCTTCCATGAAAAACAATGTCAAACCAAGTCCATCAATTTGGGTGTCCCAAACTAAAGACTTCACTCAACGTTGATTACGAAGATATCTTGTAAGCTTCTCCTCAAATTTGGCACCCAAGAATGGGCCCACTTAACTCAACCTTGTGAATATCTTCTCATGCAAAAGGTGTTAACTCCAAGATGCCAACTTGGGTGCCCAAGGTGGGCCCAAGTCAATCTTTGTTAACAAAAACATATCTCTCCATCAATTCATGCAAACATGATGCATGATTGATCATCCCCACTTAACTGAATGTATCACCTGTTATTATCATGCAACTCAAGTCATTAGTCATGCATTCCAAGTCAATTGAAGTTAACTAGCATTCAACTGAAACTAACTACATGCAACTGAAGATAACTGAACCATAACTAAACTAAACTAAACTAATACTAAACTAAACTAAACTCCATGCATGTAAACATCAATCCCTAACTTCTAGGATCTTTACATGCATTACTAAAGTGTTATCTTTTCTCCAAATAGTTAACTTAACTCAAGGTGGGTTCCACTTTCCATGTGGGCGCCACATGTGCTCCTATTTTGTAGGAGCTCTTCTTGGGTGTCCCCACATGTTCCTATCATTTAGAATTAATTATAAATGTCAATTTACATGTTCATTTCATTTGAATTTAATCTCTTTCTAATCCTAGTGTTGGGGAACACTTTCCAAGGACTTAGGAGATACATGAAATAATGTTTAGGATTGCAATTAAATGGCATCCTATTTCCAATAGAATCTACGAAGATGACTAAGCCCCCAGGATCCAAGATCCCATGGAAAACCAACATAAGCACAAAGGAACATGCACATGTATGATATGCAACAATACAACATACACAAACATACATGTCAAAAAACACGGAGCATGCACAATGAGAACACATAGCATGATGGAACATAAAGATGATGAAATAAAAACAAACACAATGTAAACATGAAGAAGACACACAAAATACATACAAAAAACACAAGGTTAGTACTAAAAAGATTTGAGTCAATAAGGCAAAGAGATCTCAATCTTAAATTGTCTCAAATATCAAATGTCATCCATTGAATGTGTTTTCAAGATAAAATTATGCTCTCAAAGGATTTAAATCACTTAAGAACACATGGCTCCATTGGAAATCATGTTGTGTTATGTTAGGTGGCCATGTTAAAAATGGGTGCTCATGTTCATGACCCAAAAAGCTCCATCATGCTAAATCCATGAACTATCTTGCAAAAACTCACCTCCAAGGGTGCAACAAAACTCACCTTAGGGGGTGCATAAAGTTTAATATCTTGGGGGACAAATTAATAACCAAGCCTCAAGGGGAATTACAAACAACCCCACCACTAAAAGGGGTTATGTTAATAGGTCAAACATCATAAGACAGAAATGGATAAGGGTAATATATTCCCCCTCTTAAAATATCAACATACTTGCTATGTTGGTATTTTAAGGAAAAAGAGAGGAAGAGGGCGATGAGGATAATTATTAGCTAGTTTTCTATTATTTAGTGCATACTTGTAGACATTTCTAGATACTCATTTCATATATATTCTTGAACTTTACTATCTTTTTATGATCATCATGCAACTTTAACTTGGTTTTAGTATATGGAAATATGATTATGGTATGTTAGTAATTGTATGGTTAAAATGTGTGAATATGTATGAAATGAAGTGTAGATCTATGTTTAAATTATGGTTATTAGTATTGTGTATATGTTTAGGTGAACTAACTCTTTGCAGCCAAGAAGCCAAAGCAAGCAGACTGTAGCCCACAACAACTAAGGAGTGTAGCTCACAGCCAAAGGATTTCAGACATCGATGTAGGGGGAGTTCTAGAATAAGAACACAATAGTTGCAGAATTGGAGGCATTCATTAATGAGGATGATTATGAGTCACCGTGTCATTTAATAAGACTACTCAAGGAGAGGAAATCTGCTATGATCAGAATCTAACGTGACTATTTCCACAATCCATGTTTTTTTTTACCATTGTAGCAAAGTTGCAGTCCTAATCAACTTCTTCTACCTTTTCAGTTATGTTTTTAGTTATGCAAACTTTGTCACACTCTATTTCTTAGGGGAGTGGTGATTTGTATTTAGATTTCCATTTTGAGTTAGATTGTTTCAATAAAACTCCCCTGAACCTATATATCTAGCTCGATGGTCATGGAGAATAACTAGTATAATAGGTATAGCAATTAGATATGTTTAGATAGTTTTCTTCTATTTACACATATAATACTTGTTTCTAGTTATGTTTTTATAAATAAGATATTTCTGAAGATTCTTATTGGATTGTGAAATCTCATTTTATGCAATGAAGAGGTTTGCAGTTTACCATTATGATTAATTGATTTGAGAAGGTAGATTTGAGTTTATCCTTTGGAGATAATCACTTGAGAAATGACCACTCAAGGTAACTGTTCCCCACATTTATTTCTATTGTTATAGTAGTTACCTTCATTATTACATTTGTCTTAATCAGATTCTTCATGTTGTGAATGTGAATAAAAACATGAATAAGATATTGTCTTATATTTCATGCTTTATTTATCTCAATGCATTATCCTATGGAGTTCAAGTCAAGTTAATAGAAAATTAGTTAGTTATAGAGTTTAGTTTTGACAGTGAACTAGTCACAATCTTTAGCTATAAGTACCCGTAGCAATAGTTTCATATTCAAGTTTTTTTATTGTTATGTAGTTTATGTTTTCCCACATGTGTAAACACCTATATTAGGAATATATAAGTAGTATAGAGTCTTTGGATGCACATACAATTCCAAAATCATCACAAGCTTATGTTAGCCCTGGTTGAAATTAAATGGAGACTTTATAAGGGTTTAGTGTACTATTTAGATAGGTACCACCTTTGAATTGTGTGAATATCACCAAGTTTACTAAACATTAGTAGGGCCATATATTTTTGGCACTGTTGTCAGGGATGGTGCTACATTTAAAGATTCATCTATGTTATTTCAAGCTTTCTTAGTTTAGCATTTTGTTTCCAGTATTATAACAATTAGGTTTTAATCCATCAATACTAGAATATTTTACTAACATTATACAGTAGTGGGTGACAAAAAAATTCATAAGTTTTATATGTGGAGGCAGTGAGATGCTTTGGGAATCTTTTTCCCTCAACACACAAAGCTAAAGAGGATATTGGTGATCGTAGTGACTAGAGCGAGAGTATTCTCGAAGAAATTTCCTTTTCACTAACAACCACTGCAAATAGAGAGGAGACCTTCCAAACCATGGTTGATGCAATGGTGGATGATCCACTTGAACATGTAACTTTTGAGTTCCCCATTTCCAACCAAGAGAGGGAAATTGTCTTGAAGAACATACCTCCTTTAACATTGTCTATCTTCTATGGTTTGGTTATTAAGGATCCAGATACCTTCTTGTTTGAGTTTGATGTCCTATGTAGAAGTTATGATTACACAACAAATGCACACAGGATCAAACTATTTTCAACAACCTTGAAGGATGCTACTTTAAGATGGTTTGTGGGTTTGGGAAGAGTTGTTCCAAATTGGAACACTACAAAGACAAAGTTCTTGGAGAAATACAAAAATACTATAGAGGAATTGACAGAAGAAGAGATGACATTTTCAGGATGTCTCAAAAAGAAGATGAACCATTGGAGGAATATGTAGAAAGGTTCCATTTTTTCTTGAAGAAGAATCCACAAAATAGGATTTCAGGAGAATCTCTGAAGTTAGTGATTTTAAGAGGATTCAATGATGATTGCATGGATGCCCTTAATCTTAGTGGGTCAGGAGATGTATCGTAATTACCTTTTGAAGAAATCTACAAGGTTTGTGGGAACTATTCAAGGACCTTTACTAAAAGGAATAAAGGGGATAGAACATCTTCCATCAGCAAGACATCTAATGGAGTCTCTAGAGTGAAATTGAGTAATCTATTATCAAACATGAAAGAAGAAATCATAATCCGTTTAGCTACCCAATTGGAAACTCTACATATGAAGAAAAACCAAGAAGAGGAAAAGGCAATCCTTACTGAATACTACCCTAACTACAGTAAGAGAAAAGCTAATTGCAAGTGCAAAAGAGTAGCAAGGATTTTAGAGGATAGACCAAGGAAACCAAAATTTCAAGCACTGGAGGGTTAAGATGGAAAATTATTCTATATTGCATAAAGGATACCATGGCAACCAACACAAGGTATGCCTCGAGATCCTTTGAATTTCAATACACCATTTCTAGTTAGCAAGAAAAAATTATCTAGTTGGAACCCTCAGCCTTGGGAAAATACACAAAAACAATGGAAAAATCCTCAACCAAACTGGTACTGGAGCAATAACAAAACATATGGCCATAATTAAACTTTCAAAGATCCAACTACTATCCCCAATGGCCGCCACATAAAAACCAATAGCAACTTTAATGGAAAAAAGGCCAACAATGGAAAAACCAAAATATGAATTATCAACAACCACAATAGCAAGCCATCATGTCCAATCCAATAAATCCATCATGTCAACCACCTAGAGCACCTCAACTACCAGTCTAACATGTACCTAACCCAAATAACAAGCCTATTCAATAGGCCTACACTAACAAGGTTGTTCAATACACTACTTATGGGGTAGAGGTGAGTTATGTCCACCTCAAATCAGGGAAAACATTGGTGAGGCCATCATCCCCTCAAATCACTGAGTTGATAGATTATGAACCCTCAGCAAAGACCTTGGACAACCCACCTATGGAACCTAAGTCAAATTAGGTCAACCAAAATAATTCAAGTCTGGAGCCTCCATTCCCTGAATGATTAGTTGTTTAAAGACATCAAACCCAAGCTAAAGTTGGCCTATTGGGGTAGCTTAAGGATGTGTGTATAAAGATACCCCCCATCTAATCTATCAAGGACATTCCCATTTACACTAAAATAGTGAGAGAACTTTGCCTTAAAAATCTAGGAAGGAAGAGAAAAGACCCTTAGACTATACATGTCTTAGGGAAACTTGCTGACATTATGTTGGGAAATATAACTATCCCTAAGTATGCAAATCCTAGAAGTTGAATGGTATATGTTAAGATAAATAACACTTTCATTAAAAATACCTTGATTGACTTGGGGGCAACCATTAATGTGATGACTAAGGAAACAATGCAAGTATTGCAATTAATAAACCTTAGACCTACACCCACTATTATATAGTTGGCAGATAGGTCAGCAATGAAACCTAAGGACATCATTGAGGACATGGTCATAGCATTGGATTCATAGGAGTACCCTACAAATTTCATGGTATTACAACCAAAGGCTAACCTTGCAAGTTATCCCCTTATTTTGGGAAGACCATGGTTAGCAATAGTTGATGCATTTATAGCTTGTAGGTCTGAAAACATGATTATCTCAAATGAAAATGTAACCAAGAAGTTGGTCCTTTATCCACCAACCCAACCTCATGCAAGCTTAGAGTAGACCATTTGGCCTACCCAACTAGATGACGAAGAGCAGTATTATTTTTAGACTCTCATGAATATTGAACGCAGCCCCTTGTTTATCAAACAAGATGAGGATGATTTAATAACACATATAATATAGAATAACTGTGGTAGGGACATGTAATATTAGGACTACCTATCATGTCTGCAAGATCCTCTATAGAATATTATACCTGCCAGTTCATCAAAGTCAATATCCCAACCTTTTCTATTATTTACTACCACAACAATGTGTTCAAGAGTAGTACTTGACCTTTCATCAGTACAAACAATATTCAAGACATTGGAAATCATACCAGGTAAAATGTTAAATGTTGGCAGTGAATTAATTGTTGAACATACTTCCCTAACCATTGTGTTGAAGGCACACACAACAACCTTTGTATGGGATTACCATGATAGGAAGGGGATTGATCCAAATTTGTGCATGCATGGTTGAAGGCACACACAACATCCTTTGCATGGGATTACCATGATAGGAAGGGGGTTGATCCAAATTTTTGCATGCACGAGATATACATTAATGATGGTTTCAAACCAATCAGACAACCCTAGAGGAGAATGAACCCTATACTAAAAGACAGTCAAAACTAAATTACAAAAATTGCTAGATACATTTTTCATTTACCCTATTTCTAACAATCAATGAGTGTCACCTCTAGTTATTGTCCCAAATAAAGGAGGTATGTGGAGAGTATGTGTGGATTATAGATAATTAAATGTAGCCACTAGAAAAGGCCACTTTCCACTACCATTCACTAATCAAGTGCTTGACTCCCTAGCAGGTAAAAAGTACTTCTCTTTTCTAGATGGATTCAATGGCTACAAATAGATTAGAATAGCTCTAAAGGACCAGGATAAAACCACCTTTACATGCCCTTAGGGCACATATGCCTATTATGTTCTTCCCTTTGGATTATGTAATGATCCAACCTCTTTCCAAAGTGTAGTGCTATGTATATTCTCCAATTTTGCACATGAATCCGTGGAAATCTACATGGATGATTTCACAACATATGAGAAAAAATATGATGAAGCACATAATAACCTAGTGAAGGTATTAAAGAGGTGTCAAGAACATAATCTACCCCTAAGTCATGAGAAATGTTTCATGATGATGGCCTAAGGGATTGTGCTAGGAAATTTTGTATCAAGTGAAGGGATTCAAGTGGATCCAAATAAAATTGAGATAATCTCCATACACCTTGTTCCAAAAAAACTAAGAGATGTCAAAAGTTTTCTAAGACATGTTGGCTGCTATAGAAGATTTATTCAAGACTTTTGCAAAATTGCAGGCCCTTTATTTGTTTTACTCACAAAGGATATATAGTTTGAGTGGACCACATAATGCCAACACTCTTTTGAAGCACTCAAGACAACATTGACCAAAGCACCTATCTTGAGAGGACCAAATTGGAATTTTCCTTTTCACATACACACAGATGCTTTTGAATTTTCTATAGGAGGAGTACTTGGACAAAAGGAAGGTAATAAAGAGTATGCCATTTACTACATTAGCAAGAACCTACAAGGGGAAAAAATCAATTACACGGTCATGGAGAAAGAGATGTTGGAAGTTGTCTATGCAATTAACAAGTTTAGGTACTACAACTCAGGGTATCCAATCTTTATCCACATTGATCACACTACAATAAGATATTTAATGAATAAAACTATGGTTTGTGACAGACTTGTCATATGGTTGTTATTACTGCAGGAATTTGACATCACCATAGTGGGTAAGCCTGGAAAAGCAAAAGAGGTGGCAAATTTTATGTCTAGATTACTAACTCAATTAGCAGATGTTAATGATTCTTTCCTAGATGAGCATTTATTTTCTCTAACTTTGCACACACCTTGGTTTGTTGATATTGTCAATTATCTAGTAGCAGGACAAATACCACCTCATTTCTCCCCTAGAGAAAAGAGACAATTGGTACACAAAATTTTTCCCTACTCCTGGGTAACTAGTTATTTATTTTACATAGGTCCAGATAATATTATGAGGAGATGCATAAGAGAGATGAGGTCTATGACATCCTCAAAGCCTTCCATGATGAACCCTGTGGAGGACACTTTGTAGCAAAGAGGACTACACTCAAGATTCTCACCACTGGCTATTACTAGCCTGCTCTTCATAAGGATGTAGTGAAATGCACAAGGAGCTATGATAGGTGTCATAGGATGGGTAGACCAACTAAAACAAATGATATGCCTTTGCAACCATAGTTGGCACCAACACCATTTGATAAATGGTGGCTAGACTTCATTGGCCCAATATCACCAACATCAAATTGCAAGGAGTATATCTTAGTTTGCATAGATTATCTAATAAAGTGGGTTGAAGTTAAAGCAATGCAATTTGCTAGAGATGGAAATATCGCAAAATTCCTATATGAAGACATATTTACAAGGTATGGAGTGCCAAGAGAAATTGTAACAGATCGGGGTCCCTAGTTCATATCAGAGCTAATTACCAAATTGGTATAGGAATATGAAATAAGGCATAGGAAATCAACACCCTAACACCCTCAAGTTAATGGGTAGGTGGAAGAAACAAATAGGGATATTGAAAACATTCTAACCAAAATAGTTTAAAATTCACAAGAAATATTGGGCAACCAGGTTACCTGAGGTAGTATGGACCTATAAGACAACTTGGAAGACTACAAGAAGTTTTACATCATATGATTTGGTGTATGGTCAAATATTAGTCCTTCGCATTGAATTTGAATACAAAACACTTAAGGAAAACACTTGGATTGGATATGGACTTGATAACAGCACAAAAAGAAAGATTACACAATCTAAATGGATTAGATGAGATAAGGATGGAAGTTATGCACTATACTGAGATTGTTCAAAAATAGAGATTCAAATGGCATGATCAATTCATCAAAATAAAAGAGTTCAATATGGGTGATTGGGCTTTGCTCTATGATTCAAGGTATAAAGATTATAAAGAGAAGCTACAAACAAGGTGGTTAGGACAATATAAAATACATTTTTTTCCAAATGGAGTAGTAAAGTTGCAGATAATTGATGCAGTCATATTTTCACTACCGGTTAATGGTCATAGATTGAAAATTTATAAAAATCCAACACAGAAGAATGACTTCCTTCTTTCCTTAATGCATCAATATGGACCGGCCAATGATTTTAATAATAACATTGTACCAGACAATAATCCTAATAAAGGAATTATAACAGCAACAAAGATTCAACAATAGATACTACAAGTTCTCTAGTTGGATCGACAGATGAGCTACACAACTCACCTAATGAGGTCAATAAGGTATAATTTCCTATCACACTTCACATGCACACACAACCTAAGTGACAATAATCAACAATCATTTTCAAGCACAGTCCATGATGCAGTAGGGACTTGTAGCTTCATCAATAAAAAGGTGACATAATTCAAAAAGGGACCTATTGATGCAAGCACCCATAACACTTGCCTATTTGAAATTTCCAAACTTTCAACTGAATTAATTGCATTTCATCCACATACACTTCATTTTTTTGTACATGCATCCATATAGCTATCATTTCATTACATGCAACTTCACCTATCATATCCCATGTTGCATTCATCAATTTCAGTGCATTAAGCATATCATTTCATATCCCATTACCCATACATTCTGCAACCTTTCAATTACCACATGCCAAGATGTCATTTCATATATCACCAATTGCAATTCAGAAATGGTCAAATCATGATCTCATTGCGAACACTCCTAATCAGCTTCACACGAGCTAAGTTAATCACTCCACTTTAATGGGTACACATACTACTTTTCTATATTTATCATAGATTATAATTATTTTTTGACATGTTTACATATTTAATTTTGCATGCTTCATACTCTTTATCATATTTCCATTACATATAATAATACCCTTAGCCTAGGAAAGTATGATTAAGTGAGGTCACTTAATAGCTTAAGTTGGGGGGAGAGTACGTTTTTCTTGGTTTACATATTTTTCTTGAGTTCCAAGCCAAAAACCTTTCTAAAACCCTTTGTCACTTGGTTTTCCCCATTTCCAAGCCATAATTCAAGCTCAGAGGGAAAGAAGTAGTTGAATTTGAATAAAAAAAGTATACAAACATAAAGGATTGGTGTGGTTGAAGTTGTAAGCATAAAATTTAAGCAGAAACACAACATTTTTCCATCATGAGTGGAGATATAGTTCAGAGAGAACCATTTGGACATCAATAGTTATTGGAAGATAGGTTGGTTTTACCTATTTTCAAACAAGAAAGATAGTTGGATTATTTCTTGAAGTTGGCAGAATATAATGTTGGACATGGCACATCAATATGCTAAAACACTTGAAAATGATGAAGACATTGTTCATGGGTAAGGGTTGATGCTTCGAAAGCTGTAATTGTAGAAGTGTCCAACTTTCCAAGAGAAGGAGATGAATTCCTAGTCAAGGAAAATGTTGTAGCTGCCATAGATGAATTCAAAGAACATGGAGAGAACCTCGACTCAACATCCCAAGGTACTAAAAGGTTATCATTGCCATGGATTTGGGATTTTGTTGTTGCATATGTTGTTAAGTATCTTACATGTGATGGTAGGTAGTCTCTATTATATACCATTCATTTCAAGATTTTGAGCCATCTTCATCATAATAGGAGGGCTAATGTTCCCAAATTTCTTTATAACCTATTGAAATGAATGGGTTTTGAATATAAAAGGAAGATAAATAATACAACACTGTCACATTATTGCTTAGTCACCTTATTGGTAAAAAAAAATTAAGGGTTGAACATCCACATGTTTCATGGGAAAGCTTCTTAATTTGTAATCATATCAATAACATTCTCAAAGAACCAGCTATCCTAGAAAATTTAGAATCACTTGTTGCATTAGTGAGGGAAATTCCCTTTAGCTCGCCTACTACTTCACCTACCTACAGTAGAGGAGAGCTAGAGGAGTAGAGTCTACAAAATTCACCACCCGTAGCCTCTAAGCAACCCATAGTAGAGGATATCCAAGAAATACCCACTTCTTCCAAAACACCAAGAACCAAACAAAGGAAAAGTGGATCTTCCTCTACACCCACAAAAGTACAAAAAAAGAAATCCACCTTGCCAAGGCGTCTACACTGCCTAAAAAATAAGGGTGTTATGAGGGGTTCAATCAAGAAGCAATAGAAGGAAAATATTGTGATAGTGGAAATAGATTCAAAACTAAAGGAAAATGTTTATGGGAATTTTAATACACTAGTTAAAAGGAAATGTTATATCTCAAGCACCTTTGAATCTAATTTAGAGGATTTTTTTGTTGCTAAAAAGACAAGGAAGAGAACCCCACAAAGACCTATTAGTGAGGGTTGTGATTATATTATGGGTGATGATGATCAATTTTTAGAAAAGGATGAAATTTTATTTATAGAAGAGAGGAATGCCAAGAAAGAGTTGCAAGAAGCATTGGACAAAATCAAACAATTAGAGGAATTGGTAAAGTCTTATGAATAGAGAGACAAAGAAAGAGACTTAAAAATTAAGGAGTTAGAAGAGAAGCTTCACACATATGGGCATGGGTCTAAATTGGACTTACTTTCACAACTTACCATAGTGAAGGTAGGAAATACAAAAATTATAACTGAAAGCAAAAGACCCCTTCTCATAAAAACTCCAACTTATCACATTACAATGTCTCTAAGATATTAGTTATGGAAAATAGCTCAAGAATTATCCCAGTAAAGAAAAGAGTGGGAGAAGAAAAAAGAAAGGATGATTTTAGACCACAATAAAGTATTGGAAAACAAAGAAACTGAAATGAAAAAGATGACAGCTAAAGTTGAGGAGATAGCAGACAAGGTTGCTCAAATCATTAAATGCATACCTCTTGCTAGAGTTTATTCTTTGTTTTTGTAGCAATAATTTTGCATAATTCACATAATTTGTCCATTTAATTAAATAATTTTATATAGAAATATTGGATTTCACCTACTGACACCATTTCTAGTCTATTTTGCATAACTCATCCATTTAATTAAATAATGTCAATTATTTAGTTAGATTCATATTTTCCCCTGTTAATTAAATAAATCAAAATTATTTAGTTAATTCATTATTCTCCATACTAATTTTATTCTCACTTGATTAAATAATGTAGATTATTTGAATAATTGTCACCCTTCACACTTTGATTAAATAATTCATGATTATTTAATTAAAGTTTTTTTCTCATTCACTTGCACAATTAAATGATTTTAATTAATGGTTTAACTAGCTAATTTCTTTCAAATCCTCCAACTTTCCCCACTTGCACAGTGAATATTCCCTTGGAATATTCCATTTTCAAATCAAATATTTCCCCCCAAATGGAAATATCTTCAATATTCCTCCAACACAATTCATAAAAATAAGGAGTTGGTTGAGTCTCTCATGGATCCTGAACCGTTGATTTGACCTTTGATCCATGTCTCATGGATTGTCAACCATCAGATTCATCCCTTATCCGTGTCCATTCTTCTCATTCAATTTCATCCATTGATTATCCTTTTTCTTCACCATTGATTTTCATTTCAAAAATCTATAAATAGTGAGTATTTTACTATAATAATCATCCACAAGATTTGAGTAAACTTACTCTCTTGAATTGAATCTCCAATTTGATCAATTTGAGAGCACTTGTGAGACATTTGAATTCATCTATTCATTAGTTGCTTTACATAATCATGGATTTTATTTAGGTTGCCACACTCCACATCCAATTTGGACATAATCCCACAATGGGATAGAGGTTTGCATTCCTCAGTTAGAGTTCAAGTTGATCTACTTTAAATATTTCATGCTTTTGAATTCTAGTTTTGGTTTTGTGAATAGTTTCATTGGATTGTATGGTTAATTGATCAATTGTTTAGCTAATTTGGTTTAATTCATGTTATTTGATCAATCAGTTTTATACATTCATAAAATGGCATGTCTGGTGGGACCCCATGTCTCTAACTAATCATTTTTATTTGAGTTTTCTCATAATTTGTGGGATTAGGAAGTAGGGTGACACATTTGCAGTTTTACAAGCAACATAGTTAAAATATTGTGACACACTTGAATATTGCAATGCATTTGCTTGATTTCTTTCTTTTTTATTGTAGGTTTTTACAGAGCGACATATTTGAGTTCGAGTGATGCAATTGAAGTTTGACATAACGAAACACTTGAGAATTGCAATGCACTTGCACAGAAGCAGAGCAACACACCTATCTGACAGTCTGACATAGTTGCAATGGAAGATCGACGCATTTGAAGGTGAAACAAAGAGTAAAACTTTAAGGTTTTCTTTTGAATTTCCACTTGATTTTATATCTAACCATAATTTATTTTTTGTTCTCTATTTTTGGTTAAGCCTAATATTTTATAGTAAATAGGTGAGGAATTGAGTATGGAGTTCATCAAATTCTAAAGTGTTTATCAAAACTTATGTGAAGGATAAATTTAGAGCTTTACATTAGAATCTCACATTTACTTTGGGGCTTAAGAATTAAACAACTCAACTTTTATTTTTCAATTTGGCCCTAAAATTGAACCACACAATCTCACCTTTGTTTAGGTTTTAAAAAGAACAATACAAATTACACACTTCCATTGGTGCTTTAAAATTTATTGACATTTACACCTAAAAAGAACAAGAGTGTGTGCTTTGTTTTTAGTGTTTGGTAGACTAGCAAGTGTGTATCCTCTCCCCTTACGCTTTATGTGATCTTGGATGAAGAGAAACACTTCTAGTTTACAATTTGTTCATTGTAAACCCTATAAGGTTGTTGCTACGTATCCTCTCCCCTTGTGCTTTGTGTGATCTTAGGTGAAGAGAAATAATAACACCTTCATTTTATTTTCTTTGGAAGTAGGAGGCCTTCCTTGAGACACATCCTAATGGAGAACTCAAGGGTTTGACCTCAAGCGGTGTTTAGGGGTGTACTATATAAATTGGCTAAGAGTGAAAGGTGTAGGTCAAGTTTTGCATGTAGCACGTCATACTTGCATTATGAGACTATAATTTTTGGTTCTCAAAGGTGATGTTTGAGAGGTCGGTGATGTTCACCTAATACCCATGAAAAACCTATTTATTCTAGAGACCTAAAGGCCATCAAACGTCTTCTTAAGAAGGTGTAATGGAATAGCGTCATTTCATGAAGTTATTCACCATTTACTAATCATAGTTTAGGTGACAAACACCTTGTAAGGAACTTTTCCTTTCAAGGTAAGAGGTGTATTATGTACACATACATACTCTAGTTACTCACTCTGTGGGTAGTATTTTATCATGCGAACCTGACTTAGGAAGATAAACCCACTTGAATAAATAGGATTATGCTTGCTTTGTGTTCTATTAATCTTTGCTAAGTGAGATTTATGGAAGAAAGCTTGTGAAATATCCCCCTTACCTATTGAGTCAGTGAATACATTGCTTGTCATCAAAATAATCAAAACAAACATTCAACATGGTTATGACAAAACTTCAAACCCTTTGAACACTTTGTATGCACTTGAAGGGCATTATACTACTACATGCATCTAAGTATATTTTTTTTATCAAAACAATATCTTAGTGTGCTTCCTAGTATTTTTGTCTATATCTTTGCATATTGTGTGAAAGTAAACCTAGGAAACTATAACTTAGCATTTTTGTTTTCACAAATTTGAGCTTTTGTGGAAAATAACTTGCTTTGTTGTAGACATCTTAGTATTGGACAACTCATAATCAAGATATTTTATGTGGTAAAAACAATTCATGCTTAAATCAAATTTTAAAAATTGAACCTCAAATTCACTTGGTTACTTGATTAAAAAATGCTTGGTCAATTGGTTCAAACAAAAAAAAGAAGGAAATTCATGATCAAGATTGATTTTATCAAAAAAAAAATTGAGTTATCATTAGAAAAAAAAACATTATTCTTCATCAAAAATTGAAACATTATACAAAGTTTTTTATCAAAATCATTTGGAAGTTTTCAAACATAAACTTAGGTTGTCATTTGGGACAAAGAGATCAAAATTATTCAACATCAAACATCCACCATCCAATCAAACATCATAACATCTCACATAAAATCAAACAAACTCAAACATTGGGACATAAATCACTTAGGTTTGAAATTTTTATCACATCAACTAATTTATCCTCATACTTGAAAATGATATTTTTTCAAGGTGTTTAGGTTGAGTCGGAAAACATCTTTGTGGACAAACTAACTTTGGAGTCATGAGTCTAATCTCAAAGTAGTGAATTCATAATCATCAAACACATCAAAACATTAAACCAAACAATTAAATCCTAAGTGTAGTTCATAATCAAAGGTTCCATATCATCCATATCAAACATCATCATCATTGATCCAAACCCAACCTAAAACATCATCATTTGACAATAAAGGAGAATAACAAAAAACATTTCAATTATTTATCTCCTAGGGTTGATAAAACCTTGTATGGTCACAACTAGGGCTCAATATAAAAATATTATGGAGTTTAATCCTAGGGAATCAAGGGAGCCTAATGTTAATGACCAACCATATGGGATGCCTCAAATAAGTGAGCTTCCTCCTACTACAACAAATATTCCAATTACAAATACAAAATATCTTCCAACTACAACACCTCCAATTGCAAACAAACCTCAAGTGGAGACAATTTACATCACAGAAGAATAAAAACCATGTGAGCTTACTCAAGAGGATATACTAGAAATGCAACAATTCGTCATGTGGTGGAAGTGTTGATCAAACAAGATCCTACACAATACATGCCTAAACTTGCACAAATGGGTGCCAAACTTCCATCAAAATTTGATGTCAACACATTGAAGGAACAACCTCTTGAACACATAATGCAATCACAAGATCGAGCATCTTCCCAATATGCTTCAAGGAATCGACCACAAGGGAGTGAGTCCTTTATACATAGTGTGATTTAACAAAATCCAAAATAATCTTCTTGTTGCAAGTATGAGTAGTTGGTGTTTTCATTGATGTCAACAAGCTTATGTTTATGTTGTCATTGATGTCAACTAGTAATGGTTGAGAAGTTGTGACAAAGCTTTGATTAGTTTCATTATATTTTTATTAGTAAGTGCTACAGGTGTCAACCTCTAGTGTTGCTTTGATAAGCTTCTATTTGTGAAATGTTGTTGGTGATAATAAGGAAGTGTTGAAGATGATAAGAATGTGTCTCTAGTGCTTGGTTTCCAAGTGATTTTGAGAAAATTTGAATAAAAGAGGAAAATAGTGTGTTGTAGAGGTGTTCTAGTGTATAGTGTGGTGTTTTATTTTTGCCCCACATTTCTTTTGTATTGAAGATTTTCTTGTGGGGTTCAAATATGTTGGTCAAAGGTGTTCGTAGATACTATATCCAAAATTTCTTGGTCTGGATCATTATGCAAAAGAAGTTATTTTCACCAATATGTGAATCGTGTTGTAGTGTTATCTAGGAGAAATGGTTTTGCTCTGCATTCCTCCATAGTTTGGTTTTTGGTCTTGTGGTTCTAGAAGTATGCTGATGAGGTTCATATCTACCTTCAATTGAAGTTGTTTGTGGTTTGATGCTCCGCAAGTTAATGGAAGGTTGTCTGAGTGTACTAGGTGTGTGCATTCTTTAGGTGGAAGTTGTTGCGGAGGAATTTGTTGGATTTCAAGGTGTTTGTGGGATATTTCAGATTGTGTTCAAGTGTTGTGTGTGGTTTGCAAGTCATCTTTGGATTTGAGGAAGTGTTTACTTAAGTGTTAATCATGTTTACACAAGTTCGACTGACCTTGGGTGTTTACACTAATTGTGGATTTGTTTTGGTGTTTGTGGAAGTGTGGCGTGGTGTATATGTATGATTTGGGTTTGAGTTAAGATGTGGTGTGGTCCGCTTTCATTCCTTTCCACCACATAAATGCTTAGTGTTGATCTAATTTTAATTTGCATGGTTGAGGTGCATAGCTGACCTTGGAGAATGTTTTTGAGGTTGAAGAAGGTATAAATAGGTGTTACGTTGATGGAGAATTGTAGTAGAGTGGTGTCTAGTGCGAATTTGTGAAGTGCAATGTGGGATTTAATGAGTTAGACTACTGGAAGTAGTGAGCAGAAGGTGTCTACAATCTACATAGAGGTTGTGAATATGTTGGTGATGTATGGTGGATTTTTTATTGCATTGAGATGGATTTCTTGTGATGTATCACTCTTCTTTCTTCTTTTATGTAATATGGCAGTGAGCCCTTCTTTCTTTTGGGCAGTGAGCCTATTGTATTTGGTGTTGTAATTACTTTATATTGTGAGCTAATCCTTACTATGGTTTTTCTCTTCTTGGGTTTTCCAGGTAAATTTGGTGTTTTATTATGCATGGTGTTGATGTGTTTCAGTTTATGTTATTTGTTTTCATGCTAAATCATTCTAATAGATTAAGGATTAATTAAGTTGGTGTGGATCTAAATGTTTGTGAAGGTTTTGATGTTTCAATGTACAACTAATTCACTCCCCTCTCAGTTGTCTTGTGCATTCAACAATTGGTATCAAAGCAAGGTTCCTTGAAAGAAAACTTAACTAGTTGAGGTAGATCTAGGATGGCACACAAGAGAGATGCTCCTTTTTTGATGGATCAAACTATGTTTTTGGAAGACAAGGATAGAAGGTTTCCTAGTACCACTTGGATTTGGAGTTTGGAAGTCTATTGAAACTGGTTATACTATGCCTACTAGTTGTCCAAAAATTGATGATGAGATCAAGTCCTATGAGAACAATGGTAAAGCAAGGTATGCTCTTTTAAGTGGTATTTCTAACACTGAACTTGTGAAATTTATGAGTTTGAAATCTACTAGAGAGATCTAGAAAAAGTTAGAAAGTATTTATGAAGGAGATGATAAGATCAAGCAAGCCAATATGTAGAATATAAAGATCACATTTGAGAACCTACAGATGTTTGAAGATGAAAACATTACAAGCTACATGTAGAAGGTGGATGAAGTTTTCAATTACATCAAAGGTCTTGGTAGAAATTTTGAAGAAGAAGTGGTAAAGAAGGTACTAAGAACTCTTCCTAAATCTTATAGCCATAGAGTTTATGCTACTAAGTTCAATATTTAAGAAAATAGTCTAGAGATTA
Source organism: Sequoia sempervirens (assembly GCA_007258455.2). Taxonomy (NCBI): domain Eukaryota; kingdom Viridiplantae; phylum Streptophyta; class Pinopsida; order Cupressales; family Cupressaceae; genus Sequoia; species Sequoia sempervirens. Next base: position 258,350,428 of record VDFB02047230.1, on the reverse strand, counting down.
GTTGTATGGTGCCTTATTTGCTTTTTAAATGAGAGAATTTGGTCCAAGTAATGCAAAAATTGAGACTACTTTTAAGGCTGGGAAATCAAAGAAGACTAAGGAATTAGATCAATATGATCTTGATGATGTCGAAGCAAACTTTGTGAGGAGAATGAAAAGGGTATTGGTAAATACAAAGGTAAGTTACCATTCAAATATTTCAGTTGTGGTAAGATAGGTCATTATGCTTCAAGATGTCCAAACATAGCTTTGAATGATAAGAACAAAGAAAATAAAGGTAAACCAATTAAGAAAAGTTATTATGTTAGAGAAGATGCTAGTATATTTGATGATGAATCTGATTATGGGGATGATGAGGATAGTGAATGCGTGTTCATGACTAGGAAAGTTGAATCTAATTCTACTAACTATGAGAGATGTGTGAAGGAAAGTGCTTTGTAAATAGGTCACAATGTTATGGTGACTGCTCTTCATGCTATAAAGGAGAACTACTAGATTATTGATAGTGGTGTTCAACTCATATGACCAACGACAAGAGTAAGTTTGTTAAACTTGAGAAATATGAAGGAGTTCTAGTTAAGTTTTGTGATGATACATCTGCTAAGATACGCAAAAAAGGTTCTATCATTTTTGATGGCAAGCATAATACATGTGATGTTATTTATGTTAAGGTTGTGAGACATAACCTCTTGAGTGTTGGAAAAATGTGTAGCAAAGGATATAGTCTTATGTTTCAGGATGATGGATGTGAGATCAGAAAAGGCTCTGAAATTGTGGTTGTTGTTGGAAGAAGGACAAATGGAAATGTTTATCAACTTAACGGTGTTGATGGTCATTGCTTTATGACTCAAATTAATGAAAGTTGGCTATGGAATAGAAGGATGTGTCATACTAATTTTGATATCCTAGTAAGGATCTGTTCAATTCAAGTTGTGAGAGATATACCAAGGATTACAAAACCAATTAATGTTTTCTATAAGGAATGTCAAATTGGGAAGCAAGCAAGAAGAAGTTTCAAAGCTAAAGAACAATCTACTACCAGACTATTGGAGTTGGTGCATACAGACCTTTGTGGTCCTACTAGAGTAAGAAGTCTTCAAGGTGATAGGTATTTCATGTTATTGATTGATGATTATTCTAGAATGACATGGGTTACTATTCTCAAAGAAAAATCAGAAGCTCTAGATAAGTTTAAAGCATTCAAAGTTATGGTTGAGAATGAAATTGATATGAAAATAAAATGGTTGAGATCTAAAAAAAGTGGAGAATCAACCTCCAATGAGTTTAACAGTTTTTGTGAGAATCATGGAATAAAGAGGTATTTATCTGCCCCTAGGACTCCTCGACAGAATGGAGTGGTTGAAAGAAAGAATAGGTTTGTTCAAGAAGCTGCAAGAACAATGATGAAAGAGGAAAACTTGTCAGAAGTCTATTGGAGAGAAGCAATTCATATTGTTGTCTATATTCTTAATAGAGTTCAAGTAAGAGCAAACAATACAAAGACTCCCTATGAGTTTTGGTATGGAAGAATTCCTAATATCAAATACTTCAGAGTGTTTGGAAGCAAGTGTTATATCAAAAGAGATGAAGAAAACTTAGGAAAGTTTGATACAAGATCTGATGAAGGTATCTTCCTTGGATATTATACAAGAAGCAAAGCTTATTGGTGCTACATCAAGAGGCTGAAGAAGATTGTTGAGTGCAAGTGTCAAAGTGGACGAAGACTTATAGAAGAATTATGTGGTGATAGATGGATATGAATTATACGAATCCTCTTGCAGGGAAAATGAAAAAGATGAAGGTAAGGAGAAAGAAGTTCATATTGAAGAGGAAGAAGCTCCAAAAAGGATCCCTAAGACTCCTAAGTATGTGCAAAAGAATCATTCTAAAGATTGGATTATTGGTGACAAAAGCAAGGGTGTGTTGACAAGAAGAAAAGCTACTATGGTTGAAGAACAGGTAAACCTATGTTTACTCTCTAAATTTGAAGCTAAAATAGTGATTGAAGCATGCAAGGATGAGTATTGGATCAAGGCTATGAAAGAAGAACTAATGTAAATTGAAAAGAACCACACTTGGGAATTTTTCCCAAAACCAACAAACAAGAATGTGATTAGAACTAAGTGGGTATTCGAGAACAAATTGAATGAGAATGGAGAAGTGGTAAGAAATAAGGCAAGGATTGTGTGTAAGGGGTACTCACAAGTAGAAGGAATACATTTTTATGAGACTTTTTCTCTAGTGGCAAGAATGAAAGCTATCAAGATGTTTTTGGATTTTGCAGCACACAAAGATTTCAAAGTATATTAGATGGATGTGAAGTTTGCTTTCTTGAATGGTAAATTGGAAGAAGTATACATTGAACAGCTGGAAGGATTTCAGTTATCAAACAAATTGGATATGGTTTGTAAATTTAAAAAGGCATTGTATGGATTAAAGCAAGCTCCCAGAGCTTGGTATGCAAGGTTGGATAGGTACTTGATACAACAAGGATTCAATAAAGGTACCATAAATAGTAATATTTATTTAAAAGTTGAAAAATATAAAATCTTGATTATGGTTATGTATGGTGATGATACATAAGAGATGCTGAAAGAGTTTGAGATGTCTATGTTTGGGGAGATGAATTTCTTCCTTAGACTTCAAATTAATCAGATAGAGAAAGTTATATTTCTTTCACAATCAAAGTATGTCAAGGAAAGGTTGAAGAAGTTTCAAATGGAATATTCTAAACCGGTATGTGCTCCTATGGTTACTAGTTGCAAGATAAGTAAGAATGATGAATCTCTTAAGGCTGGTCAGAGCAAGTATATATCAATGATTGGAGGACTACTATATCTATTTGCTACTAGATTGGATAGCATGCATGTAGTTTGTCTTGTGACTATATTTCAAGAAGATCCTAGAGAGTCACATGTTGTAGCAGTGAAGAGGATATTCAAATACTTGAAGGGCACTCTATAACATGGTCTATGGTATCCTAAGGATAGCGATTTCTCTCTTAATGCTTATACAGATGTAGATTGGGTAGGATGTGTTGATGATAGGAAAAGTACAAGTGGTGGTGCATTATTTCTTGGATGCAAATTAGTGTCTTGGTTGAGCAAGAAGCAATATTCAATATCTTTATCTACTACAGAGGAAAAATATATTGCAACAACATCTTGTTGCACATAGGCGTTGAGGATGAAGAAAACCTTGAAAGATATCAGAGTTGTATATAATGAACCAATTTCTATATTTTGTGATAATACAAGTGTTATTAACATTTCAAAGAATCTAGTGATGCACTCAAGGATAAAACATATCTCAATCCGGTATCACTTTTTGAGAGAGAAGGTTGCAGAGAATGAAGTGAAACTTGAGTAATTGCCTATAAAGGATCAAGTTGTTTATATATTCACTATGGCTCTTCCTAAGGATATTTTTTAGTATCTCCAGAAGAAGTTAGGGGTTATTGCCCCTCCTTTAAACTAGATGTATATGGATATGCATTAGTCTAGTGGATTTCAAGATTCATTCTTTGTCCTGGACTGATGTTGGAGGCTACCTCTCAGGGGGAGTAGGTAGTGCTTGGTTGGTTGCTACAGTCAGGGGGAATTAGTGCTGGTGCAAATTGGTGTTTTCCTTTGTTTTCATTTGTTGTGTGCTCCTAAGGGGGAGTATGCAGAACAGTAAAAAGAAAAAGGTAGTTGCAAAGAAGTAAAAAGAGAAAGTATATATGTTTTATGTCAAAGGGGGAAAGAGATGCAAATGTGTTTCCCTTTTCCATTGATGTCAAAGGGGAAGAGGAAGCAATGTGAAAAAGGATCGGTTAAGAAAAGGGGAGAGGAAGTAATGTGAAAAGGATCAAGAGAAAGAGTTGGTATGAAGTAGTATGTTGATGATCAGAGCTATTATGTTTGTTGTTGATGGTTTTTTACATCATATGTTGCCATCAATGACAAAGGGGAATATTGTTGCAAGTATGAGTATTTGGTGTTGTCATTGATGTCAATTTGTAATGGTTGAGAAGTTGTGATGATGCTTTGATTAGTTTCATTATGTTGTCATTAGTAAGTGCTACCGATGTCAACCTCTAGCATTTCTTCTATAAGCTTCTATTTGTGAAATTTTATTAGTGATAATAAGGAAGTGTTGAAGATGATAAGAATGTGTCTCTAGTGCTTGGTTTCCAAGTGATTTTGAGAAAATTTGAATAAAAGAGGAAAATAGTGTGTTGTAGCGATGTTTTAGTGTACAATGTGGTGTTTTGGTTTTGCTCCACATTTTTTCTATGTTGAAGATATCCTTGTGTGGTTTAGATATATTGATAAGAGGTATTCATAGATATTATATCTAGAATTCCTTGGTTTGGATTGTTGTGCAAAAGAATTTGTTTTCACCAATGTGTGAACTGTGTTGCAGTGTTGTTTGGGAGAAATGGTTTTTCTCCACATTCCTCTGCAATTTGGTTTTTGGTCTTGCAGTTCTAGAAGTATGCTAATGAGGTTCATATCTACCTTCAGTTGAAGTTGTTCATGGTTTGGTGCTTCACAAGTTAATGGAAGGTTGTTTGAGTGGACTAGGTGTGTAGATTTTTCAAGTGGAAATTGTTGTGAAGGAATTTGTTGGATTTCAAGGTGTTTGTGGGATATTATAGATTGTGTTCAAGTGTTGTGTGTGGTCTGTGAGTCATCTTTGGTTTTGAGGAAGCGTGTAATTAAATTTTAATGGTGTTTACACAAGTTCAGTTGACCTTGGGTGTTTACACTTATTGTGGGTTTTTTTCGGTGTTTGTGAAAGCGTGGCATGGTGTATATGTATGATTTTGGTTTGAGTTAAGATGTGGTGTGGTCCACTTTCATTCATTTCCACCGCAAGAATGCTTAATATTGACCCAATTTGAATTTGCATAGTTTAGATGCATAGCCAACCTTGAAGAATTTTTTTAAGGTTGAATAATGTATAGATAAGTGTTATGTTTATGGATAATTGTAGTATAGTGGTGTGTGATGTGAATTACAAAGTTGTAAAGTGTGAATTTGTGAAGTATAGTGTGAGCTTTAATGAGTTAGACTACTGGAAGTAGCGAGTAGAAGGTGTCTACAACCTACAAAGAGGTTGTGAATATATGGGTGATGGTGTGGTGGATTTTTTTGTTGCATTGAGATGGATTTCTCACTATAACATTCTTCTTTTTTTCTTTTCTATAATATGGTAGTGAGCCTATTGTATTCGATGTTGCAATTACTTTATATTGTGAGCTAATCCTCACCGTGTTTTTTCCATTCTTTGGTTTTCCATGTAAACATATTGTTCTATTCTGCATGGTGTTGATGTATTTTAGATCATGTTATTTGCTTTCATGCTAAATAATTCTAACAAATTAAGGGTTAATTAAGTTGATGTGGATATGAATATTTATGATGGTTTTGATGTTTTAATGTACAAATTATTCACCCCCCCTGTCAATTGTCTTGTGCATTCAACACTTCTATTATGCATCAACCCTTGATTCAAGGATAAAATCAACCACAAAATCCAAATCATCAATCATAAAACATTGGTCAAAATCAAAACTAAGGTTCAAATCTAAACATGGGTCCAAATCAAAACCAAGGTGCAAATTTAAACATAGTGCCAAATACAAATATTGGTCCAAATCAATACATGGGTTCAAATAAAAACATGGTTTCAATTACAAATGTTGGTCAAAATAAAAATATGATTGGTAAAACATGACAAACATTGGTGCAAATCAAAACATTATTCCAAATGCAAACATTGGTCCAAATCAAAACATAATTCCAAATACAAACATTGGTCCAAATCAAACCATGGTTTTGAACACACACATGGTTTCAAACACAAACACGGGTCCAAATCAAACCATGGTTCCAAACATAAACATTGGTCCAATTTAAAACCAAGGTTCAAATTCAAACATGGGGCCAAATCAAAACATTGGTTCAAATTTAAACACGGGTTCAAATACAAACATTGGTCCAACTCAAAACCTTGTGCCAAATCAAAATGGTGTTCCTAATCAACACATGAGTCAACAATAAGGTTTTCTCATGAACAACTGCAAGCTCAACAACAAGCACAAGCCCAAAAAATGTATACTTAACAACAAAACTTGGAATATGGTCCTCAAGGTTAACAATACCTTAATCCTCAAGTTCAACAATATCTTAATCCTCAAGGTCAACAATGTATTCAATCTCAAAGAAATTCCACACCATAATACAAATATGGGGGAACATATAACACACCATACAACACCTAATTATCAAGATCATATGTATGTTCCACCATTGGTCACCACAAACATGGAAATTTCATCACAAATACAAATGTTGAATCAAAATATATAATATATTAAAGCAAGAAAGGTAAATAAATCATATGCAGTTCAAGACTTATGTCCCTATCCATTTGATAGAAGCATTACATTGATACCTTTTCCTTCAAACTTTGAGATTCCAAAATTTGACAAATATAAGAAAAGAGGAAATCCTGAGGAGCATATACAATATTTTTATGTTGCTTGTATGAAAGTATCTTATAATGATTCATAACTTATGAGACTATTCCCACAAATCTTGGGGGGATTAGCAATGGAATTTTTTTCACATTTACCTCCTGGAATTAAGACATTTCAAGAAATAATTTATCAATTTGTCATGCATTTCTCATATAACATTGATGTTGATGTAACATTGGAGGATCTTTATACATTGAAACAAAATAGAGGAGAACCCTTTGCTGCCTTTCTACAATGTTGGAGACAAAAAGCTAGCAAGTGCAAATGACCTATACTAGAAAGCAAAGAAGTCAAAATACTTTTTGAGAATCTAGGTACTGACTTGGCTTTTCAATTATGTATGCATTGTGTTTCTACATTTGAAGAATTAATCTCCAAAGGGATTACAATCGAAAGAGCTTTAATTGCAAAAGGAGCCATCCAAATATCCAATGATGGACCATCATCTAGTAATAGTGACAAACCTCAATTTTGGGCTAAAAACAAGAACATTACTAATGATGATGTTGTGGATGCAAAGGTGATCATCAATACTCCTCCTAAACATACATTCCAACAAGACAATTAGCAAAATGTGTAAACTATTAATAATCAACAAGGTCAAAAAGGTCAACAAGGATTAAACAACTAGCCTCCAAAATGAAAGTACACTCCTTTGGGATAACCCATCGAAACTATCTTGCATAAATTAATTCAAACTAATCTTATCAAAATTCTTGATTTTTGTCAATATCTCAAACCTAAAGTTGAACCTCCATGGTACAAAGACATTGATTTTTGTGAATACCATCGTATCAAAGGTCACAAAAATCCAATTGCATGAAATTGAAAAATGTCATTCAAGATCTTGTAGAACATGGTGATATAAATGTGGATCAAAGATCAAGAACTTCAAGAAATAATGACCTTGGAATATACAAGAATCTAATGCCAAATCATGGACAAGGAAATGATGTAGGAAAAGGAAAATGGAAGGTATATAACTAAGTGATCCATACCTATGACAATATCATAGGAAACACATATTCTTCTAATAATCGTGTATCTGTCATTACTATCCAAGGAATAAATCTAGAGTGTGGAGTCACCACATGACAAAGGAAGGTAACCATATGTAAGGGGAAAATATGGAATGGATTATTAACAATGAAACCACATACAAATGAGATACAATTGCAAACAAGTTATAAATTTAAACAAAGGTTAATCAAATTGAAGACAATTAAATCTAAAAATAAGAACAACCTTACCATCCCATTTTGGAGTAACCTGTGTTGTTTGATATGTCAGATTGCTTCAACACAAGAGCCTCCATAATAGCTTGCAAAATCTTGATGCAAGGTGACCTAGATGCTATGATAATGCTCTCGAGATAGATGCTCAAGATGAAAATGACTTAGCTATGAAAATTCTAGGTGATGACTGATAAGGATGAAGGATGATTTTATAGATTTTAGGAAATTAGATTGACGATCTGGATTAAGAGGTGTTGATTTGAGATCAAAGGCTGAGAATAAATGAGAGGAATTGATTGCCCAATTAACTGACTACAACTGGTTGTAGGGTTCCAGTTAACTAGTTGCATGAGATATTGATTGAAGTGTTAAGGGAAGTGATTGGTCAGAAGACTCTGAGTGAGTGGGAGTTAAGAGAATTGATTGATCAAAAGAGTGATCATTCAATATCAATTTACTGAGAGAGAGTGTAAATTAAGATTTGAGGGAATTATGTATGATATAATTAATTAATTATTAGAGGAACGTGCAAGATAAGATTGAGATAGAAGATGAGTTTGAGATAAGTTAAGTCAATATATTTTGAGGGAAATTAAGATAATTAAATAATTATAGTTTGAGATAAGTTAAGTCAATATATTTTGAGGGAAACTAGGATAATTAAATAATTTAAAGATAATTATTTAATTAATGCATGATGGTAAGTGATTTAATTAAACAATTTAAAGATAATTATTTAATATTAGAAGGGGGTTTAATATTTAATTAAATAATTAGTTGATAACTATTTAATTAAAATAGAAGAATAAGTTAAGTTAGTGACATAATTAAATAATTAATGTTTATATTGATTAATCAGGAGGAATGAGGTTAAACTGGTGATGAAATAGTGAATTAATTAAACAATTCAAAATTATTTAATTAATAGAGGGAAACAAGGTTAAATTATAGAAATGATATTAAAAGGGGATTAATGATGCAAATGATGCCAATAATGGAAAAATATAGTTTCGAGATGTGCGATATGCGCTAGGAATTTTTACATGTCTATATTTTGCCCCTCTTTGATACAATGTACTTGTTGCATTGTTTCAAAGAATTCAATGCTTAGATCAAGATTGAAAAAAATTAATATGCCCCACTGTGCCTTGAAGGTCAATGAAAGAATGATAGGACGCTAGGCTGCCCCCTCAAGAGGTTGATTGAAAAAAATAGTATTACTTTTTCAGGTCAAGCTCACAAAAAGGTTCTAATGATATTGTGATGCAGGATGGAGATGTTACCCAAAAGAAATGCTAGTAGGATCAGAGGATAAACAAAATTGGATGATTGATGATATGTAAAACATGATGAGTTTTCTTTTGCTTCATGGAGACTAAGTATAGAAATCATTATTAATGTAGCAAATAGACATGATGCACCAGGGTATAAATGACCAAAATGACTTTGTATCTATTGCATGGACTTTGACTTCGTAAATAAGGAGTATTCTTGCTCATACTAGACATACAAAAACCTTGTTAATATAATATGCGAGAATAAAGCCATCAAAGTAAGGAGGATAATACACAAAAGGTATGAAGAACCTAATATGCACCAGCCATTGTATTACTTGAGACTATCCTCTCACACACAAGGAAAGTATTCACCATGGTCATATTCCAAAAAAATCCAACAAGCACGACATACGAAATTGATAATCAATGCCCCATTCCTTCCTCTCTAAATCTTCATAGACATCCTTGAGAGATCCTGGGAATGAGACAATAAGATAAATCAAAAGATAGATCACAAAAGATAAACAATGTTGCAGTATCACTTGCCATGAATGTCTTGATGCTTTAGGATATTATCCATCGATAATGTCTATTATAGGAATGATTTATCTGTTAAGACACATGTCAGGACATTGATGATGATTTCAAAAGGTAGGTAGTCAACACTTAGGCATTGTTTTAATCTGATAATGATCAAGTCTTTACAATTGTCACTTGGAAGTTTTGGATTTTGATGTTTGCTTTACTTATTGTTTGCTTTGTCAAAGGGTGAAGGTGATGATTTGTTTATTATGGAGGGAGAGTTTATTTCTAATAGGTGATAATGGAAAATAGGATTTTTGAGGGTTTTTTTTAATGTTTTTGGTACTTTTGAGGTTGTTTTTGATATTTTTAGGATATTAAAAATTTTTGGTGTTTTTGAGAGATTTAGAGACCAAGAGGGGGACCTAAGGGGACTGACCTAGTGCCTTGGGGGCTCATCAATGGTGGCCTTGCCTATGTTATACACGCAGAGACATCGTAGTTCACTTATTGGACTCAAAGCGGATGTTATGAAGATGACCAATGATATTTTTGGGATTTTGATGTTTTACCATTTTTTTTGAATTTTTGATAGTTTTTTGAATGTTTTTGATATTTTCGCATGATTTTGACAAGTGGATATGTATTTGTGACAATATTAGTGATCTTTTTGAGATTTTATTGAAAACCAAGCTAGGATTGATTGATTGTCAATAGTGATAACATTGTTGAGGATACACAACAATGTAAGGATAGCGTTGAACAACACAGGGATTGGGAAAGGATATATCCCGAGATGATGGTGGATTGATTGGATGAGATAGATCAATATTTCAAAGCTAGGCTTGGAACATAATTTTTTGGAATGATTTGATGTGACGTTGAAGTGCAAGTTAGAAGCAACTGATATTGATTGCTTGGATTGATGTTTGATAAAAGATATAGCTTAATAAGGAACATCTTACTCAACAAAATGTGTCATGGGCTAGTGATTTGGATTTTTTTATTACAAATGTTTTGACCAATTTGATTTCATGTTTTTAAATGTTTAGGTCAACACATGAGTTGGAGGTGTGATACCTTGAATATTTATCCTTCTCTAAATGAGCAAAACAACCAAGAAATATGAAAAACAAAATATCAAGGACACCTCAAGATTAGCCAAAAGAGAGATAGAATAAGAAAGGAAATGGATAAACAAAACAGAAACGATATCACCTTCCTTGCTGTTGATTTCTCCTTGATTGGCCCTTGATTGGAATGGATTGTGTGCTCCTTAGATGATGGATTGAGTGACTAAGATGCAAGATTCTATATGCAAGATGATTAACAAAGATGGTTGAATGATTGAAAAGGCTTGAGGATTCAAATGGACAGCATGTAGTTATCAAAATGCAAAGTGTTGGAAATGCCCTTGAGGAGGGGGTATTTATAGGAGAATTTGAATTCTCTAGAGAATTCAACGGTCAAGATTGCTCCAACAAGGCCAAGATGAAGGGCTATGGTGGGTTGAGAACCCACAAGCCCTCACATCTTGACATGTGGAGGGTGAAGTGGACAAGGGGATGTGAGATGGAGGTGAGGTGTCAAAAAGGTACATGAGGTGGAAAAAGGACATGCACCTTGGGGAGTGAGGAGATTTCCACAAAAAGGGATTTCTTGTCCCCAAGTGGGAGTGAAAGAGACATTTGATGAATTTTGGAATTCCTCAAAAATCTACATGGGAAAAGGAAAGGTGGTTGGGGATATAAATGTGAATTAAAAATTCACATTCATAGGATGATCTAGAGGATAAAGGTGGGCTCTAAAAGGTGGGACTTGTGTCACATTGGTCACATGTGGATTGTGACAAGTCCAAGGTTCTAGAAGCCTTGGAAGGATGGAATGTGAATTAAAAATTCACATATAAAAGAGGGAATCTAGGAAGAATAAAAAGGAATTAAAAATTCCTTGGAGAATGATTAGGCTTAATTAATCAGTAATTAGAAGATAATTAGGGGATAATTAGGATTAAAAGCCAACTTGCAAAGTTTGGAGGATGTGACACATCCTAATCAAGGATTAGGCATGTGCACATCCTTAATGAAGAGATTAGGAGATGGATTAGGATTAGATGAAAATGACATGTGAGGAATTAAATAAATGTAATATTTATTTAATTTATTTGATGAAAAGAGGATAAAGGGGTATTTAATTATTAATTAAATACCTTAGGGATTTAGCAGAATTAAAGATATTAATTAAATAATAGTAATATTACTTAATTAACTCGGATAAGAGGATGTTTAGATGAAAAGTGATAAATTTGGATAAATTAAGTGTCCAAATTTGGATGTCTACAGGAGGATATAGCTCAAAGATTTATTCTCAAAGCAAGATGTAAGTATGATAATTTTTGCACTGTCTAGCAATGTATGGAATGCCATGGGTGAATACTTGGATAGGGTAGGATCAATGATAATGACCCATGTCAAGAATTTTTCCATAAGAAAGTATGAGCATACACCCAATTTTTGTCAAGATCAAGATAAGAGATTTGGATGAAAATGGGTTGGATGACTGTTTCATGGATTTATTATGGATAAGATGGATGGAATGTTGGATTTATTGTGGATGAGATGAGATTCTTCCACTTGAAATGACACACGTAGATGCTCAATTATACACATGATGCCTATTTTCCAGGTTTTCATCATGGTACTTGTCCAAAGCACTACCATAGTGGTTTTCACTAGAGGATGATTTTTCTCTTGACTATTTTTCTTGATTTTTTTTTTTTTTTTTTAAGATTTATGCTCATGTTGAACCACCCAGTGGTGTTGATGTAGACGTTGTTGGTGTAGATATATATGTTGTTGTTGTCATGATATGCCAATGATATCCCGCTTGAAGGAGTTGTTTTGCTAAGATACAGGTGCTTGAATGTAACCCCTAATAATTCTTGTCTTCTTTGTCGATACCAAAGTTAACCTTGCCTAGATGTGCACATCACGATAGGGTGATTTTAGATTCCTTATGATAAAGAGTCATTTCCAAGACATGGTCAATGCGAGATTTGGATATCCTAGATGTCAAGGTGGATGGTGAAATGCATTGAGGGATATGAGATTCAAATGGATTGGTAGACAGTTTGGAATCTTTTGTTTTCCAAAATTGGGAGGATGAGCAATGATGGGTGGATATCGAGATTTGATTGGGACCAACTTCTTCATATACTTTATAGGTTGCTCTTAAAGCTTTCTTTTGCATCGTTGGAGATTTTGATGGATGATTTTCCCTTTTTGATTTTTCCCCATAGTTTTTTTGACTATTAGAGTTTGATATGGATGATTTTCTTGCTTTTTCTTTGGTATCCATTTGAATTTTTCTTGTCCATTTTTTTTTGCTAATTCTTTTCCTTCAATGACTTGTTCCATTATTTGATATAACTTTTTCTCTTGTTGTTGGTCCCAATTAGAGGTTGGAAAAATGTGTGGATGATGATTCATGATATGGCTAGTTGTGGCATTGGTAGCGTTTTCATCATAAGGACTCTTCATGCTCCCCATGTTGGTGTTTGCATTAGATAAAGTTTCCCCCAGTATTATAGAGGTATCACTAACATTCGTATATTTCTCAACTGATGAATAACCAAGTCCTTAATATCCAAGATTATCAAAAATTTGTACTGGCTCCAAGATACCTTGTTCATGTAGGCCCAATCCCTTTCCTTTATACTGCATTCTTTGACAGATCTTGTTTGCAAAAGGATATTTGTTGTTATGATAACAAGATGCTAACTCTTAATTGTGTTGGGAATCATCAATGGTTGTCATCTTCTCATTATTAAGAAGGATTTCCTTAACAAATGTGAGTAATCCAAGTTGATAGGATACTGGTGCTTCATTGATATATGGGATAGCTTCGTGATTGATATCTTTGACCCGATTTTGTGAAATATCGAATTCTGATGGTTCTTTAAGAGATATCAGTGCTTCAAGTTTGATGTAAAAACCTTCTCCATGATCAACTTCGAAAATGTCACCATAAAGTCTAGTAAATTTGGTCATAGATTGATCATTTGCAAATATGTATAGAGTAAGAGACTCTTGTTTTGGAGGAAGATCATCTATGTGTCCAGCAGGAGTAAGCATCTCATGTGTAGATGTAGGAGTATGTGATATATGGATATGATCATCGTTTGCAAAATCTTGTATGGATTGGAAGATGCCCATTAAATCATTGTAGTATCTTACAGATATGGATCCTTGATCTTGGCTTTTATCGAATTTATCCTTGCTATCAAATTGTAATAGACCCATTAGATCTTGAGAAGACATGGATCCTTAATCTTGACTGATTCCATAATTGATTTTGATATGCTTCAAATCAAGTTCTTGACATGGGTCAATTTCAAAGGATGGATCATTTGCAAAGGGTTCTTGAATGTCTTCCTTAGGCATGGGTATTGGTTTAAGATTCTCTTGATCTTCAAGTGAATTTGTATCAAGTGTTGAGCTAAGGATTTCTTCAATATTGGAAACCATGAGGTCAAATGATGTCAATATGTCTTGGAAAGGACCATTGCTAGACTTTGGTGAAGGAATTTGATCATGCTTGGGAATAAATTCTTGAGATATGTCATTGTGCTCATTGGATGATGTAGAGAAATTTTCAATGTGATCATTGGTAGATGGATCTTGGGTGTTATTCTCAACAATTGTGGAATAAATCTTGTCAATGTTTTCAACCATGAGATCAAACGATGTTAAGGTTTTTTGAAATGGATCATTGTTAGACACTAATGGATTATCTTGATCATTCTTTGAAAAATTATCAATGTCTTCTAGCTCATTATGTGAGGTATAAACATTATCCATATGATTATTGGTGGGTGGGATTTGAAGGTTATCCTTAACATTGGTTTCCCCTTGATCAATAAGGTCTTGTATAAGGTTCTTGAGTTTTATGCAAGTTGACGTTTCATGACCTTTTACTCCATGGTATTTACAATAGGCGTTATCATTGTACCACATGGGTTTGAACCAATGTTTGTAATCAACTAATGGCTTTGAAATTTTGATGAAATTAGCTTGCACCAACTTTTCTAACTTGAACTCGATTGGTTCCCCTAAAGTGTGTACTCATGTTTGGTGCTAATGTTGGCTTTGGATGTGTTCATTAATGGATTCAATTTTTGATTGTTTGATTGACATATTTGTGAGTTTTGATAGTGATTAAAATTTGGCATGTTACAAAGTATTCCAAAGTATTGAATAAGGACACCGATAGTTGCTATGTTGTTGTAGCTAGTAGGATATGATGACTCTGTAGGTACATATAGAGTGGAACTGGATTTGGGTAATAGATTGACATTGACATGTTTTTGTTGACTTCAAGACTAGACAAATGCATGGACAAAGGGAATGCTAGTAAACCTTTTGGACAAATTTTATTGTTTGATTGATGGGGATTGATGTTGAATTTTGGGATAGTTTTATGACCAAGTTTGATTTTGGATTTTTTGGATGTTTAAGAATAGCAATAATTTGATACTCAACCCTATGATGAAGAGATGAGTGGATTTTGGATGTTTAGAGATGACACCAGTCCATGGACATGAGGATATGTTTAGAGATTGTGTTTGATGTTTGCTTAGTCTCAAAAGATGTTGATAAAGGATATGTTGATCTCTTTACTCGAACTAGACTTGCGAGTGCAAGTAAGGGATGATGATAGTAATCTATAAACTTAGGGATAGGATAATATCCACTAAATTTTACAAGACCACAAGATGATAAGTTGATTTGATAAAGACTCCAGCAGGATGATGAGGTTTGATATGTGTCCAAAGGTTGGTTTGATGTTTGATTTATGATAATGATGCAAAGGCTTGTCTAAAAAGACTAATGATATCCAAGGATGGTGATATAATTTGATGCGGATTTGATTTGATGTTTTTTTCCAAGAGGTCTATGTTGATAAAGCCTAAGTATGTTGTGATAGATATTCTAACAACTGAGCAATATATTATGATGATGTTTGAGATTAATTTTGACAAACCTAAGCTAAGAAAGAATACAAAAGTGAGAGAATTTTTAGAAAACAATGGAAAAATCTAAAATAATATCAAGATTTTACAGAGGCAGTAGCGATTATAATGATAGGAGCGACTTTGTTTAGACACTGTGACTAGTAAATGAGTAGAATAAGCAATAGTGACCAATTTCACAATAGCAACCACATGTAATGCAATATTGACCAAATGTTGAACAATAGTGACTGCATTTTAAGATAGTAGCAACTTGATGCATAATAGCAACCCAGTTTTTTGACAAGTGCAACTTTATTTCCTGATTTCCAGTTTGATGACAATTTTGACAATTTTGCAAGTTGAAAGTTTAGGTTTGGTGTTTAAAGTGATTTGTTTGAAAGAGCAAGTGATACACACAATAGACAAATTATGCAATAACTGACTCAAATGGTAAGGGGGATATTACAAAACCTTCTTCCATAAGGTTCACTAGTCTAGCTCGAACAAGATATCAGTCAATTACAACCTAAGGAGTAAAGGTACATTTCTTCACAGTAGGCTTACCTCACCCCCAAAAGAGTGATGTAATTCATTTCTAATGGAGGGGTCGAATAGGACATACCAAGGTCATGTACCACCTTGATACTCTTGGATTTTTGCAAGAGAATAAACTCTTAAGCCTTACATCTCAACCATAGACCAGACATGGTAAGTAACTTTTGGGAACAATGCTATTTTGATGCACTACTATGATGAATAATTTCAAAAAACTTGGATTGGACTCTAAGTACAAGGTTTTTAATGAATCAATGAACACCAGAGGTATACTTCAGACATGAGACACTAAAGTCTCTAATCCTCATGCGAGAAACCCATGCGTCCACCCTAGATTTTGACATGCAAGGTATAACATCCGTAAATACATGCTACTTACTTTTATTTTTGCACACTTTATATAGCCTTTCGGGACACGTGCTTTTAGGGTCACCTCAAGTTCTCCATTGTGGGATGTGTCTCAAAGTAGGCCCCTCTAATAAAAAAGGAAAGCTTGGATATCTTGGTATTTCTCTTCACCCAAGATCGTCAAATGATACAAAGGGAGATGATACATATACATGATGCTTTTGGTGACTCAAAAATGTGAAGCCCAAGATGTTTTTCGTCACCCAAGATTGCATTAGGCACGAGGGGAGAGGATACACATCGGACTTTCCAAGCACAAAATACATGGAAGATAATTCATTGCAATTCATTTTTTAAGCACCAAATTGAGTGTTCATATCATAACAATTCGAGTTTTAAACACCCAACTAAATGTTCAAGATAACAAACACATATAAATACTTGAAATAATTGATCCTTGGAAAAGGGGTTGCAAGAAAATTGTTAATAGTTTAAGCTTGGATGTCTTCGACCATTCGAACCCATAAAAAACTAATGGATTAGTAGTTTTAGATGATTCACCTTCACCCTACAAGAGCTGCATAAAACCAAGTTAGATAAACTCAATCAATCAACTAATAACAACCATGTTAGGGTTAGGGTTAGAAACCCAAAATCCATAAGTTCAAAAAAGAAAATAGTAAGCAAGAAAAAGATAAAAGCGACCTTGTCTCCTACAATAGCTGCCCTGTTCTATACAATAGCGACCCTTTTTATACAATAGCTAGCCTATTTTGTACAATAGCTAGCCTGTTTTATAACAATGAACTATTTTTATAATAGCAACCCTGCTTATTACAATAGTGGCCCTACTTATTACAATAGCAACCTTGCTTATTACAATAGTGACCCTGTTTAACAATAGTGATTTCTTTGGCTTTGTTCTTCCTTCAAACTATTTTATTGAGGTGGAGAGTTTTTGGGTTCTTGGAATGGTGGCTTTGGTGCTTCAACTTATGCTGGTTCTTCCTGTCTCCTATAGAGGTGGAGATAGAGTCTGTTGGTGGGTTAGCCTTCTCAAGTGGATGGAGGAATTCCTGGTGTAATCTTGCTGCTACAGGTGTTGAGTGGCCTAGTTGTTCCAGGCATTCTTTTGGGCATTCAATGTGTGGGTTGTTTCTTGTTCTTTAGAGGATTGGTTTTTGTCCTAAGTGCTTAGTTATTCCTAGTTGTAGTGCCAAGTTTGGGCTGTTTGTTTGTGTCTGTCTCAGGACTAATGTTGGTTCTGAATGCTCTGTCTCTCCTAGTCCTTGCTGACCAAGTGTTTTTTGTGTTCGACTATGTTGTTGCGGGTTTGCTGTTGGTTCTGTTCGTTTTTGTTGTTTGGTGTGTCTTAGCTCAGTTTAAGGTTCTTGGTCCTTGCAAAAGCTTGTTTCCTAAAAGGCCCATGTGGCTTTTTGTGTGAAGGGTACGACACCTTGTAAATGTTGCTTATCTTATAAAAAACAATAGTGATTTTTGTAAAATATGTTTGTGCTCCAAAAACTTGCAACTCATGAAAAACTTGATAAAAACGTTAGATCAGGGATTGGTGTCCCACCAGATGTGCCATTTAATGTAAGGGGAAAATACAAAATGAGCATACAATAATGAATTCAATGAAAGAAATCAAAAACATAAATGATAAACCCACTTACCAATGAAATACAATTGTCAAAAGCTATGAATTTACCATAAAAGTTAGATGATCGAATCAAACATAAACGAATTCAAAACCAAAACAATCTTACCATTCCATTGTTGAGTAACCTTAGTTGAAAAGTATGTGGGATTGCTTTAACTCAAAGCCTATGTGATAGTTCACAAAAAGCTTCAATATTTGATGACCTAGATGCTATGATAAATAATTCTCAATTGCTCAAGAATCAAAAGAACATGGCTTTGCTATGAAAATTCTAGAGGTCATGAATGAGAAGGATGAAGGGTGGGTTTATAGATTTTAAGAAATTAGATCAATGATTTGGATTAAGAGGTGTTGATTTGAGATCAAAAGGTTGAGAATAAATGAGAGGAATTGATTGCCTAGTTAACTAACTGCAACTGGTTGTAGGATTCTAGTTAATTGGTTGCATGAGATATTAATTGAAGTGTTAAGTCAATTGATTGATCGAAATAGTGGTCATTCAATATTAGTTTACTGAAAGAGAGTGCTAGTTGGGTTTTGAGGAAACAATGCATGATATAATTAATTAAATAATTAATTAATTATTGGAGGAACATGCAAGATAAGATTGAGATAGAAGACAGGATCGCTTTCTTGCATGATAAGATAATTAATTAATTGAGGAACATACAAAAATAAGATTGATTAATAAATAAAATGTTTATTTATTAATGGATGATGTTTGAGATAAGATATTTTGAGGAAAATTAGGATAATTAAATAATTAAAGATAATTATTTAATTCAAGCATGATGGTAAGTGATTTAGTTAAATAATTAAAAGACAATTATTTAATATTAGAAGAGGGTTTGATATTTAATTAAATAATTCATTGATAACTATTTAATTAAAATAAAAGAATAAGTTAAGTTAGCAACATAATTAAATAATTAATGTTTATTTAATTATTTGGGAGAAATGAGGTTAAATTAGTGATAAAATAGTGAATTAATTAAACAATTCAAGATTATTTAATTAATAGAAGGAAATAATGTTAAATAACGAACATGATGTTAAAAGGGGATTAATGATGCAAATGATGCCACTAATGATGCTTATAATGGAAAAATGCAGTTGTGTGATATGTGTTAGGCATTTTTACATGTCTACACATTCCAATCAAAGAGTAAAACTATGGTATCACAATGGAGGTTTTGATTTTGATTTCGTTTTACATTTTTAGTTTTTATTTAGCTTCTATTGTTGCTCTATCTAAGTGTAGCTTCTTATTCAAGTTTCTAAGTTTGTTTGTTGATCTAAATTGGTTTTGCAACTTAGATTGAGGTTTTATAGGTACTACCCATGTTGTGAAGGGATTAGTCGATAATATCACTAAGGCCATGCAATGTTATATGTTCAATATTACCCCCTT
This sequence comes from Sequoia sempervirens, assembly GCA_007258455.2. NCBI lineage: Eukaryota > Viridiplantae > Streptophyta > Pinopsida > Cupressales > Cupressaceae > Sequoia > Sequoia sempervirens. Next base: position 258,330,875 of record VDFB02047230.1, on the reverse strand, counting down.
TTTGGGTGAAAACTTGTCACTAATAGCCTAAGGACAATAGATGTTAGAATCCACCAACTTGGAGAGGTTTATTGCTTTGTGGAAATCTCACTTTCAGCTTATATGACCATTTCAGGATTAAGGATGAACCCTTGGTGTAGTATGTGATGCAATGTAGTCCTCTTCCTAAACATCTCCTTGAAGAATTCAAATTCTATCTTCTTCCCTTTACCTCCAACCTTAACACTACCATTTTGGGATTGGTCTCCTAGATAATTGGCTAAGTCCACTTGGTTGAGGTGGATGTGGCAATAGTCCACATGGTTGGGTTTGTCACATTCTTGGGTCAGCAACATGAACCCAAGCAACCCGTTGCTATGCATAACATCTCAAACTCTTGTACTTCTCTAAGTACTTTTGATTTATGAACATTATATCTTGATATTTGCTTATTTATTGTTTGTATGAATTGGCTAATGACATGTGTCTCTAATTGTTACCAATTTAAGTGGAATTCATATTTGTTGTTGCTAGTTCAATTTTTTTTTTTTTCTCTTATGACTGGTTTCAATAAGGTAGAGAGAGATGTATAGAAAGAAGTATTTTTATATATAATAACATGACAACTTCCGAATTATAGTAACTTACTTTTCAACATCCGCATCAGAAAGAATCGTATTGACTGATCCTTTAATTGGTAAGGTCACATCAAAATATTTCTTAAACCATGACTAGGAATGGTGGTATTCTGCACACAAACTCGTGAATGTTATGCTTCCAGCAAATCCGGGGAAGGGCCATTCCTGATCTTTAGCCCTAACACGACCGCCCGTTTTTACTCTCAAACTTGTGTATATTTTCGCATCTACTAATACTGAGCTACGAACAATTCCATGAGCAGAAGCAAAAATGATCAAGCGACAATTTTACAAAGCAGAGCACGCTGATAACAATGATGGTGCTTCTGACGACTCTTCATCATCATCAGAGGCTGACATTGACCTTCATCATGAAGAAGAAGAAGATGAAGAAGAAGTAGAAGTAGCAGTAGAAGCATCTACAGGTAACATTTTTTTCGTTTTCCTTTTTTTTTAAGTGATTCCGCAGCTCCCCGTATCTATTTTTAATGTTACAAGACATTATAGGGCATTGAAATCCTGCGTATATGATTCATCTGTGTTTTCTGTTGGTGCCACTGACAATGTATTGTGCCGATTTTTAAGGGTTTTGGGCAATACGATTAGGTTTCTGGTTTTCTACATCAATGAACTATGCCTAAATGATTGTTCACCTTCGTTTTCTAAATTTTGTGATTTGAAAGCGAAGGTGCATGTATTGTATGTGATGAGCCTAAGTAGAAAGAATCTCTTATGCCAAAGTTGCAGGCCCGTTTCCCTCAATTTACAATTTATGGATTAGTCAATGGGATTTTCTTAATCTGTCTTTTTCCGAGATTTTGAACCCGTGTTTCGTGTGAGATTAATGCTTGTAAATTTTTGCCGGACTATAGTTCTGATGCAGGTGTTCCCAGGACAATGGACACATCCTGCGCAATAAAACAAATCACAAAGAAAATAAATATATACCACTTCATCATATGCTGAGTTACGGAACTTATACTGCCCAAGCAATTATTTTTCAATCTCTGAAACAGAAGCCATTGCGTTCTTTTCTAAACAATTATACCATAAATACATGCTTGTATTCTTTGTTTCATTTCTGTCTCTGTCCTCTATCTGAAGTTAAGCTATGTTTCTGAATAAAGTCTGCGTTTCCTGCCTTCTAAGGAGTGTTTATAATTTTAGTAAAGAAAAGCCCTCCAACTACAGCTTGTAGACATTTTTAAATATGTTTTTATGTCAAGTTTTGTGTACAATGAGTGATTTTGAGCGGTTAATTTTTCCATTTACTTGCTTTACTATTGAAATTCCAATTATTTCTGCATCAATCACGTTGTAAGACATGAAGCCAGCTAGAACTTGAATATGGGGTCCCCATTGGCACCTTTGGTTATCCTACCTCTGAGCCACCAAGCCTTCGTGGCATTAGATGTTTGTGGAATGTGGATTGAGTCTTCATGGAATCATTCCATGGGATCTGTGCAAGCAGCCTGTAGGCTCATCTAGGCTCCTGAAAAGGTTAAAAATGGCAATTTTACTAAGATTGCATAGATTTTGGTATCAATGTTTCTAACCATTTGAGAGTACTGTGGAGCTTCTTGTTCATCACTGCTTACATTAAAGTTAAGTACAATTTTCTCAGATAATTTTGAGAATGTGATAAATGTGCTCTTATTGAGTCTTTTATTTGTTGAACCTGCAGAATCTGGATATCAAAGTGAGGATAGCTCAGATGGTGGTGACGAGTTTAATGGTGCAGAAGGTGCCCTCCATGTTTTTCCATTGTCTTAGAGGAAGATTCTTTTAACATGTAGAATGTCAGTTTTTGTTTTGCAAGTTTGTGTGCAGTTTTGCTTCCAAATTTAATTTTATTTGCAGATTGTATTTTTTCTTGTACCAACAAATGCATTCTTGTTTACGGATTAACTATTTTTACCAGACAACCAACAAAGTATCGTGCTTTTAGGGCTTGGTGGTATTTGCTTCTTCTGGAAGGTCCACCTTAGCTCAAACGTGTATTGTTCTAAGGACCTAAAAGGATCATTTAATAAGAAATAATACTGATTGACAGTGTGCTATTTATGCCTGCATTATGCATGTAATTTTTAAAATAAAGAAGCACACAGCAACTGACCATACAAATTGTAATTCTCATTAGAGATGACAGCACTCACATGCAATGCACATAACTCCTTAGTCACAGTAATATGCAGGTTGCTAGAAGACATGTAAGTGGAAGTAGTGAAGGCTTGAAAATTCCACCTATCTGTTTCTCTCAGGAAAAAAAAATCACAAAGGCATAGCATTAGTTGCAAATGGTGCTTACAAGGTCAAAAGGTGCACGAAATTCAAGGTCACCAAAAATAGAAGAATGTATGGTCCAAATAAAATAATATATTTGTAGAGGAAAATATGCCAACGGATTATAATAAGGAAATATTTATCAATTGAAGAAAATTATCATTAAGTTAAATGTATGTAATTTGGGTAACTGCACACAATTCAAGAGAACAAATCATATACCAATAGTTGGCTACAAAATTTGAGTGCTTGGGCCCCAGAAAATAGAAAATAATTATTTTAGTTTTTGAATGTACATAAATCTATGGCCAAGACCTAGATCAAGTTTGAATATGTTTTGATTTATGTATCCCATGTAAATAGGCGCCCATAAGCTTGTCAGTATGCTGCAAACTAAATGTCCCTGTGCCAGCAAATGTATTCAGCTTCAAGACATCTTGGATTTGGCTTGGGCCTTGATCTATGGAACTCATGCAAAGTATTACCCTTAATTGTGAGATTGAGCTACCGGCTTCAGATAAGCAATCTCTAGCTGTGGGAAATGGAACAATTTAGTGCTTTTGGTTTTTGCACAGAATTGCAAAATTGAGAAACCATTCTTCTTCATGGTTCTGTTTTTTGCATTGGTTTAGCTAATTATCATTGAAACTCTTTTGGATGAACTGTGAAGCTATTCAAGCCTTTGTCCAATGTTCTGAGTGTGCATCTCATTCGTCTTGAGGGAACAATGTTTGGCAAAGACATAGTCCTTATTAATGTTATAAATCCTTATTAATGTTATAAATCCAAGTTATTAGTTCTGGTTCGGACCCTGGTTCGGGTTTGCAGATTCAGTTCGTGGATCTGGCAAATTTTTTTTGGGGGCTGGGTTCATTTTGGATTTGTCCATACAAAAAGCATGTAAAATTCATTAAAATATATATTTACAGCAGAAACAACATACATATTTCTTAATATTTTTATTTTTATATACAAAAATATTTATAAACCTAATAAAATATTAATAAAATTAATATATTATATGATAGTAATTAATTATAAAATTATATAATAATATAACTATAAGATAATAACATTATAAATATTGGAATATAATTATAAATATAATAATAATATATATTAATATAAATATTTATAAACCTAATAAAATATTAATAAAATTAATATATTATATGATAGTAATTAATTATAAAATTATATAATAATATAACTATAAGATAATAACATTATAAATATTGGAATATAATTATAAATATAATAATAATATATATTAATATAAATATCACATTATAATATATAAGTATAATATTATATAGAAATATTAATAATTTAATATTATAATAATTATAATAAAAATAAATAAATATTATACTTCAAACATAATAACATTACCATCAAGCTCTGCTAGAGTGCAGAGTCGAATTTTCCAATTTGTCTGCGGTGATTCACAGATCTTTGGCACCACAAACCCATGAAATCCTGTTGAATAGCTGCTTGCTGGCAGCCCAAGCCTGACAAAAACATAATATTAGAAAAGACGTCGATGGATCCCTGCTGTGCTGAACCGGATCGTGACTCCGGTACAAACTGGACCTGGATCTGGCAGCTTGGCCAACAGATCTGGTAACATAGTTATAAATATATTTTTAAGGGTTAAATTGGTGAAGAGGTAATAGTTGGCTTAAAATAAAGGGCTGGTTGGGTGGTTAGTTAGGGTTAAATTGTTAATTAAATGTAAAATGTGAAATCATTTGAGGTCAATCAATTGTTTAAGGTGAATATCAAACTATAGATTATCTGATTAACTAGTAAGGTTAGCAATGTTTTTCAAAAGAATTTAATATAATATATTAGGTTTTAATGTAATTAATTTTGTAGGTAGTATTATACTGTAGGAAGGGTTTAAGGAAAAGGAATTTTTAAAGAAAAATAATACTCTATTAATTGTTGGATAGTTTTTTATAGATAATAGTATGTGGGATCTATAGGAGCCCCAACACATAAAACTAGCATAAGATAACAGGAGTAAACAAGATACAGATAAAAGGCCTGCACGAACAACTCATGCAGGGGTGTATCAAGCTCAAAGCATAAGGAAACTGTTAGTTTTATGATCAGATGTAAAGCACAGAAAATTAATTCAAAATCAGACACAATAACACAGCAGATACCCTGGGAAAACCCTCCTCTCGAGGGAGAAAAACCCAGCAACAATATATCACTTATATATTGAATGATAACACAAATAATCTCCTTTACAATAGGCCAATATGAAGGCCAGAAGAAGCACCACAAATTGATGCAAACTCAGATACAACAAGATGTATATCGCTGATTAGAAACTCAGCCAGCAATATGCTTTTCTACAGAAATCACTATCTCCTCTATATGATTCGCACTTGAACTCCAAAGAATAATAATGAACTGAATGAATGAATGATACAATGCAATGGATGAATGAGTATATATATAAGGGGAAGAGAGACGCATCACTTCAAGTTGAACATGTCGGCCTCCTCTAGAAAGACGTGCCTCTAAGTCTCATTAAGTCGGCCTCTTGAAATTGCAACCCTTCATGAAGAGATGTTGGCCTCATAAATAAAACATTTCTTTATTAAATTCGAGTCTCTTCATAATCGTGCCTTTTCATAAATATAAATCTCTTATAAATTAAATAGCCCCTAGGCTATATTTAATTTATCACGAGTAAAGGAGATTGCTGGAAGTGAATATCGACGCTGCAACATCAACACTCCCTCTTAGCTAGGGAGAATACTTCTAGCTGCACAAGACATATCACCTCATCGTGATGTCTACAACAATGGCTATAACCATATGTGGAAAAGAAAGATATCACCTCATCATGATATCAACCATAATGGCTACAACCATGTATGGTATGTACAAGTGTTCATTACTTGCGTGATGTTGTCACCTCAACATGACGTTCACCGTGGCTCTCTGAAAGGGTGAAACACAAGTACAAGAAAATCATCACGGACTCTCTCACGTGATGCTGTCATGGAGTCACACACATGACATCCACCATGGCTCTCCCAAAGGGTGGAAACAAGGGCTTTCACCTCAAATCTCAAAAGAGAAATGCATTAAACAAGGGCTTACACCTCAAATCTCTCTCAAAGAGAAATGCATTAAAGAGGATCATTGATACTGAGACTCCTCAGCTAGGCCTGTATTCTCCACCATACCAAGCTTATCTCAAAAGTACACAAACTTTATCCTGGAGAGAGGCTTGGTGAGAATGTTTGCCGTCTGCTCATCAATGCTGATATACCTCAATTTTATAGCTTTCCTCAATACCATATCTCTAATATAATGGTATTTGATCTCAACATGCTTGGTTTTGTCATGAAACACATGATTGACAGAAAGCTTCACATAACTCTGGTTATCACAATGAATGATAGAAGGTTCCATTGATTGTCCAAACAATCTTGCAAGGAGCTTACGAAGCCACACTGCTTCCTAAGCTGCCACACAATCTGCAATATACTCTGCCTCTGCTGTACTCAATGCTACAGATGACTGCTTCCTGCCTAGGAAATCATAGCAGATCCCAAATTGAAGCAACATCTAGAGGTGCTCTTCCGATCAGTGACACACCCTACTCAATCAGAATCAGTATAGCCATGCAACTCCAAATCCACACCTGAAGAATATCTTGATCCATATCCAACTGTGCCTCGCAAGTATCTCAGGATATGTTTTGCTGCAACAAGATGTATCTCCTTGGTTCACACATGAACTGGCTAAGTGCACTCACTACATAGCAGATATCTAGTCTAGTGTTGACTAGATACATCAAGGATCCAATCAACTGTCTGTACATCGTGGGATCCACCAGGTTTGAACTAGCTGCAATGTCCTTCAACTTATGTAGGTTGGTCTCCATAGGTGTAGACATGGATTTGCAATCCATCATACCAAACCTCTTAAGTATATCAATGGTGTACTTCCCTTGACTTAGAATCATCTCATTTGGCTTCTGCCAAACTTCTTAGCCAAGGAAGTAATGCATGAGCCCAAGGTCCTTCATTTTAAATTTAGAAGCCAACTCCTTCTTGCATTTGAGAATGAGGTGATTTTCTCTAGTAAGAATCAAATCATCAACATACAAAACCAAAATCAATGCTTCACTATCAATTACCTTAAAATACAGATTTGAGTCAGCATCATTCTTAGAGAAGCCCAAGCTTGACAAGTAACGATCAATCCTTTCGTACCATGCACGAGGAGCCTGCTTAAGACCATACAAGGCCTTCTTCAGCCTGCAAATATGAGACTCTTTCCCATGTACCTCGAATCCATCAGTTTGCTCGATATAAACTTCTTCCTCAATCACACCATTCAAAAAAGCTGTTTTCACATCCATCTAATGAATCTTCCATCCTCTAGATGCAGCAATGGCAATGATGGTTCTGACAAAAGTATAGTGAGTAACTGGAGCAAATGTTTCTTCATAGTCAACTCCCTCTTTTTGTGAAAACCCTCTAGCCACGAATCTTTCCTTGTACTTCTCAATGCTCCCATCAATCGCATGCTTGATCTTGAAGAGCCATTTTGAAGATACCACAGATTTGCCTTCGGGTCTAGGAACGATGCCCCAAACATCATTCTTGAGAATTGACTGATACTCCTCTGTCATAGCATCTCTCCAAACCTGTTGACTAGAAGCTTCCTCAACACTGGAAGGCTCAGACTCAATAATCTGCTTAGCAAAGCAACATAACTGGAGAACCTATGCGGTCTCTTACTTTCTCTGAAGGTACCTCTTGGAGTTGCAAACCTTTTTGCCTCCTGCATTGTTTGCCTAGCCCATAGAGGTCTCTTTTTCCCAATCGCAATATTGGTAGGCCCATCAGTAGGTTCCAAGGTTTCAACTGGATCATCATCTTCCTTCGGTTCTAAAGTCTCCCTCTGAATCTCAGGAGTATGGTCAACTTCCATATCCTAAGGAGACTCTTCATTATCAATCTCCATATGAGTGCCCTTGGATCTTCTGAATGCAACATCTTCCTCAAATGTAACATCTCTACTGATCTCGATCAACTTCTGGCTTGGGATGTAGATCCTGTAGGCTTTTGATGTTTCACTGTAACCTACAAAAATCCCCTTCTTGCCAGAAGGCTCCAACTTTGTCCTCTTTTCCTTTGGTACATGAACATACACTGGACATCCAAAGATCCTCATATGACTCACTTTTGGCTTCTTTCCAGTAAAGGCTTCTTTAGGAGTCATATTCTCTAGGATTCGGTGAGGACTTCTATTCTGAACATGGACTGCTGTCCTAGATGCTTTTGCCCACAGGAAGGTTTGCAGATCCTGGTCATGAATCATGGCTTTTGCTGCTTCCATGATCGATATGTTCTTCCTCTCTGCAACACCGTTCTGTTGAGGATTATAAGGGACACTAAACTCCCTCTTAATCCCAGCTTCAATACAATAGTTCCGAAAGCTGCTGGAGGTATACTCTCCTCCATTATCGGATCTCAAGACTTTGATCTTCTTCCCAGACAAATTCTCCACTTGAGCTTTGAATTCCTTGAACCTTTCTAATACTTCCTCAGATTCTTTAGTTTTCAAGAAATAAATCCAAGTCTTTCTAGAGTAGTCATCAATAAAAAGAATGTAATACAAGAAACCACTCAAGGAAGCAATAGACATTGGACCACATAAATCAGAATGAATGAGATCTAGAATACATTTGGATCTATTTTCTCTGCTATGAAATGGACCTTTAGTATTCTTACCCATAGCGTAGCCTCTACAAATACCTTCATGCTCCTGGTTGAACTTTGGAAGGCCCGTGACCATCTTCTCCATGATAGGTAGAGCTCGGAAGTGAAGGTGAGCCAATCTTCGATGCCAAAGATCACACAAGCTTGAAGAATCATGTACTAATGCTTGAAGTGGACGAGTGCATAGCCTGTAGAGGCTCTCATGTCTAACTCCAATCACCTGAGCAGCCTTGAAGTTGGAGTTCTTCATCCACACAAGAATTTTGCCCTTAGAGAATGCAACTTGGTAACCCTTGTCTTCTAAGGCTGAAATGGAAACAAGGTTTCGCTTGATGCCTGGAACATATAGAACATCACACAACTGCAGAGTAATGCCAGAATCCAAGTGGAGAGAGGAGGTCCCAATTCCTTTCACCGAGTAACTAGCATCATCTCCAATAATGACTTGTTCACTATAATCTCTCTCCACCAAATTTGTTAGATGCTCCTTGAATCCGGTAATGTGGCGAGATGCACCCACTATCAATCAACCAAGTGTTGGTGTCGGTAGTTACATTGCTTGACAATGCCGAATAGAATAAGTACTCACATGAATCCTTCTGCGGGGAGACATCATCAACATCTGCAATGGCAGCCTGCTGCTTAGGTCTGGTTGGACAATGCTTGGCAAAGTGACCATACTTGTCACATCTAAAGCATTGGACTTTGGAGAGGTCCCTCTTCTTCTTGAATGCGGGAGCACCATCAGCTCCATTATCTCTATTCCTCTTGAAATATTCTTTCTTCCCATTTTTTCCTTTCATCTTCGATGATTGAGACGTGAGAACATGAATGTCTTCATTGGTAGGGCTTTGACCAACTCCTCTAGTAGCCAATCTAGACTCCTCTTGAATGCAATCCGCTCTCAATCAATCAAACTTGGGAAGTTTTGATCTTGCACTGATTCCTTGAATGTAGGACTCCCATGATGAAGGAAGACCATTAAGAGCAAGCATGGTCAAGTCCTTTTCATCCGTCACATGACCAATTGTAGAGAGCTGATCTCTCAACTCCGAAATCTTCATGAAGTAAGCAATAACCGTTTCTCCTTTCGCCATCTTCACATGATGTAGTTGTTGCTTCAGTGCAAGAGCCCGGCTGGTGTTGTTGATTTCGTACATCTCCTCCGAGGTTTTGAACATGTCTCTTGCCGTCTTCAACTTGGAGACAATCGGAACAATATGATCCTTTACGGAATCAATTAACATCTTCTTTGCCTTGATATCTTTCTTCCTCCATTGAACTTTCTCTTCCTCATCCATAGGTTCAGGAACTTTACTCCCCACAAACTCAACCAATTCGTTTTCCTCCAAAGTGAGCATAATTTTGAATCTCCATGAAGTGAAGTTTGATGCTCCTTCGAGTCTATCCTCAATCTTAAGACAGTTCACCATCTTGACGAAGATATAGACAATAATGAGAAAGAGAAAAGAGTATCGCTGTAATAAGAAATCTGATCACGATCTTCTTCACACCTGCCCTGATACCATGATAGTTTTATGATCAGATGTAAAGCACAGAAAATTAATTCAAAATCAGACACAATAACACAGCAGATACCCTGGGAAAACCCTCCTCTTGAGGGAGAAAAACCCAGCAACAATATATCACTTATATATTGATAACACAAATAATCTCCTTTACAATAGGCCGATATGAAGGCCAAAAGAAACACCACAAATTGATGCAAACTCAGATACAACCAGATGTATATCGCTGATTAGAAACTCAGCCAGCAATATGCTCTTCTACAGAAATCACTATCTCCTCTATATGATTCGCACTTGAACTCCAAAGAATAATAATGAACTGAATGAATGAATGATACAATGCAATGGATGAAGGTGTATATATACAAGGGGAAGAGAGATGCATCACTTCAAGTTGAACATGTGGGCCTCCTCTAGAAAGATTTGCCTCTAAGTCTCATTAAGTCGGCCTCTTGAAATCGCGACCCTTCATGAAGAGATGTCGGCCTCATTAAATAAAACATTTCTTTATTAAATTCGAGTCTCTTCATAATCCTGCCTTTTCATAAATATAAATCTCTTATAAATTAAATAGCCCCTAGGCTATATTTAATTTATCACATGAGTAAAGGAGATTGCTGGAAGTGAATACCGACGCTGCAAAATCAACAGAAACAACTACACAAAGCCATCAAAGCAAAACACGACCAGACAAAAATCCATCAAATACCAACCAACTATGGAAGTTTCAAGACACCTCAGTGTCCAACTCCAACTTCAGTCCCATTTCCATCAGTTCTATTAAATAAACAGCTGTTCTAACCCTCAGCTGCCACAATCTCAGTCTTAGGTTTACTTTACAACTCCCACATGCTGCCCTAAACCCTCAAATTTGATTCCATGAATTATATGAGACCATTTGGAGGACCTCTGCAACTAACCACTGAAAAGCTGATGCAGGGTATAAGCACTAGTTACCTCTAGTGCGCCCTTGTTGTGAGAAACCAACAGAAACTTAACTACAGAATGTGAATCCTGACATAAGCTGTTAAGGTGTCAATATCATTATGACTGCTTGCAGCTTAGTCTTAATTGCTGCTAATTTAGCCCCATCCATACTGGTACCCATTGTTACCTGTGGTCCACCCCAGACATGTTCTTCCTTTGCAACCTCCTCTAAATCATTCTCTGTCAGTGTTGCATTCTCAGGGAGCAGGAGCAGAAGCTCCCACCATCCCCTAACTTCCCCAAAATGAACTATGTTTACAGTTTGAGCTTTTCATAAAATTTTGCGACAATGGTAGCTTGTCAGTGCAAGGACCCATTATCCAATAGACCCTTTTCACTTAAGATGCTTTTAAGTAGATTAAGAAGCACAAGATTTGGACAATGAAAGATTTTCCGCAGATGGTGATCGGAAACCTGACCATGTTGGAAGGGGTCTTTGTAACCACTAGCCAGCTTCTTGTGTGCTATAATAGCTAAAAATACCACAACACTGCGAACATAGAACATACGAAATTTTGGTTCACATCACTTAACAAACAATCGGCTTCAAAACAGAAAATACCAATGAATACCTTTATAAAATTTGCTATAGGAAGAGTGACTGGGCATTTATAACAAACAAAGCTTCACACACATCAAACTTGTCACACTTTAAGTCAGTATCAACCCAACCCCTGGGACACAAGCCTGATAAAAGCCAATACTCACCTTTAGGGAAGTCAACCAAAGAGGAGTACGTTAGGCATCCAAGAAATGATCAGAGAATGGTTTCTCTTCAATAACGAGAGTTTCCAAGCCATCCCACTCTGCCACTCTTGAGCTAACAAGGGACATAAAGGACATGGAGTCAATTCCTTTATTAGTAAGCAAATCTGTCACCCTGTTACATTTCTGGAAGCAATGGGCAAAGGAGATGGATTCAAAATTCTTACAAATGATAATCGCTTTGTCCATTAACTTGCAGAATTTCAAATTTGGACAGTAAGATTTCTGTAAACCTCTAATTACATTGGCCAAATCGCCTTCAATCAGCAGCTTCTCACAACCTTCCGCCTTTTACAAAGCAAGCTTTGCAATCACAACCTCCCATTCTGCTTTATTGTTGGTTTTTTCACACAAAATGAAGGAGTCCTTTTACAAAATGCTCCACTAAAAATCAATATGCAAAGATTTCAGCTACCAAGTATAGTTCTTAACTTCTTTACGTGTTTCAAGCAGAGGATCCTAGTGTCTGCCAAGAATGCGGATTTATTAGGCAACTTTAAATTGTTACAAGGCTTTAGTATGCAGCTGTACAATGATTTTGATGTTCAACATTTCTTCCAATGTGCTTTCTTTTTTGAAAGTATTGCAATGGTAAAAATTTAGTAGCTGTCAAACGTTACAAAGTTTTTATTCATACATTTTAATATTCCAAGATGTGGCATTTTAATTGTTCTACAAACTTGAACTTGTACACTGTCTTGATCACTTTTCGCCGCTCACTTACTCATTGAATTAATATAAATTACCTATGGATCTGCTCTGCATTGATGGGGATGCATATATGCTTATTTAATGTGTTTATGAATTTTTTGATTCAAACTAAAGATGAAGATTTAGTGTGTTTTGTCTTAAGTGTCAACTAGAAAGGATCTGTAATGCTGAAATTAAACAGGTCCACTTCCCTGATTGTAAACTTTTTGCATAAACAAATGGGATTTTCTATCTGCCTTCGATTGGGGATTCATATTTATGTCTCTTCTAAGATATTGCTAGCAACTATACCGGGCTATAGTTGTGTAACAAAAATCGTTATTAGGAATAAATTGGCAAACCAAAAGATAAATTTTCTCAAAAAAAAACATTATTTAACCTGAAAAGATTTGGGTTAGGGTTTTTTGAAAAACAGAAGAAGTATGCAGCTGGCGAAAACTGGGAATAGGGTTTCCATAAAAAAAATGCCAAAAAAGGGTTAAACTCTGTCAAAGTCGGTCAAACTTGTGATTTATAACGATGTGGACATTTTGTTGGTGATTTAGTGGCAGAAAATTGGGAATATTTTGGCCCCCACAATTTATTTGAAAAATCACAATTTTTCGCTGGAAATAATTTCCCAGACTCATGATTTATCGTGATTATATGGATTTTATGATGATTAACGAAACTATGTTTTAGCCTATGATTGATTTCGAGGAGTTAGTTATTTCAATTTCTTACTTTACTATTGAAATTCCAATTATTTGTGTGCCAGCTAGTCCCTAGGCTTTTGCTAGCATCATCATGGCATTTCATAAGTTGAAAATGGGGATATCATGAAAATTGTGTTTAGTAAGATAAGAAAATCATGATTAATTTGGAAATTTTGGTAGCACTGGTTTTAATCCGGTAAGTCCTTGATCTTTGGTGCTTGTGGCAATGTTTGGTATAGTTTTTGAGTACTGGAGGAATGTTCTCTTATTCAGTTTTTTCTGTTTATTATGTTTGCAGAATCTGGATACCAGAGTGAAGATAGCTCAGACAGCGGTGAAGAGGTAAATGCCACAGAAGGTGTGTGCTATGTTTTGCCATCATCTTAGAGAAGCAATTTTATGCCTTTCTAATAGCAGTTTTGCTACTGTTGCTCTCTTTTTAATATTCTTATATTATTTGCAGTTTGTATGGTTGCTTGTACCTACAACTGTGAACTGTCGTTGCTGCCTGATTGTTTTCATTGGAAAAAGGATTCCTTTATCATCTCATTACAAAAATTACTCAGAATCATTAAAGAACTGCCTTCAAAGGGCTTTGGTGATATCTGCTTTGCTAGAAGGTTTGCTCTCAGAATCTAGAAGGACCATGCAAACAGAAGGACTAATTGATCATTAGCACTATCTTATTCTCAACATTGCATGTGTAGTTCTGATAGAAGTCAGTCTGGAGGTCACTGGCCATGCAAAGTGTAACTCATCAATAGATGTAGCATTCCTTGTGTTAGCCCAAGCATGCCTAAACCCTAAGTTTCCAGTTTGGGTATAGTGGTTTTCTGAATTTTTATAACCTTGGCTCTGTTGGCTGGGCACTGCCATACAATATATATTTACAATATAAAAAATGGTCATATTTTGCACAAAATATACAAAATTAAATACAAACACGATTGACAATTGACATTTCAATGTCAAATGTTAAAGATAAATCAAAACAGTTTATATTTTGTGCAAGTACACATAGAAAATCAATACAAAATCATGATGTTGCTCTTGATTGAGAGTATCAACATTATTAGCTGTTTCGTTAGAGCCATGAGCAGTGCGGGTGCCACTCCCACTCGATGAACTATACATGTCTTGTTTAGCAGCCTCATTCCCCTCATCATTGATTGAGACTAAGGAAAGTTATGTAACAGAAACATCCAAGCCAAGATGCTTGAGGCTTCATCCCAATCTACGTATGAGCATCCTAGGCCTATAAGCAATCTTGTATCAACTAAAAATATTTGTTTTCATTTATCTTGTGTTTAGTAGGTCTTTTCCAAGTGGTTTTGTCATTTTGCAGAACCACAGTTGCATACTTCATATTGCAGTTTCAAAAAAGTCATTTAAGCATAGTTAATGGTCATCAAGCTCTGTGATACCGCACATGAAGCCAATTGCCATTGCGGTTTGAACATAATGTCTACCAAGCATCGTGGGCACGCCCATGTGATTTGATTTGTATTTAATGCCTTATTGTTTATTTGCATCATGATTTCATGGTATAACACAACCTTGGTTCGACTAAATGCCAAAATATTTAAATTGTGTGCCAATCATTAGGTTGCCTATTTAAGTATTGGGCCTAAGAGGGTTCATGTAAGAAACCACATTGAGTTTTAAGACTCATAGTTCAATGCACATCAAAAGAGATCAGTTTTATACATTTTCAAGGTGATGCATCTCATTCCAAGGCAAAGTAAAGTTGAAGATCATTCAATTTGTGGTTGATCCTTATTACATGTACCTAGGGTGGTGTACTACGTTCTCACTTAGTGTTGATCTTTCAAACAAAGAAGCATAAATCGCAAAAAAATTGCGAAAATCGCGATTTTAAAAAACTCCGCAGGTTTGCCGATTTTTTCAGGTGTGCTGACCGCCGAAAAAGTTGTTGAAATCGTGAGTTGTTTGGCATTTAAATTGGCTAAAAATCGTGAAAAAAACCCTGCCAAAAAAAACCTAGAAAACACTTTTTTTCTTCTATAAATTTCAGGTTGCACTATAAATGGGTATTGTCTGAAGCCGCCTGCAACCTGCGACCTGCAACAAGGAGAAAAAAACATTGGGTGGAGTGTCTTTGGCCGCCGATATATCTGGGATGCAAAACAGGTTTTTTTCATTCCACTCCTCCATTACGCGATTTTCATGATTTTAGTAACTTTGATTGACTTGATTCTGGGTATGATTTGGTCTTCTTTCTTGGGTAGTATTCAGCTTAAACCATACAAATAAAAGTAGGAATGAAATGAGATATGAACAATAAAAAGGAACTGTGACAGCCAACCTCATTATACGAAATCTAAAGAGTAGGCATATATAAACTGGCATTGTATAAAACTAAAAAAAATTGAGGTAATAGACCATGACAACTTTGCTAACCAAAAATTAATACATTACTGACCGCAGCAAAGGCAAAAATAGGGTTGGGGTGATCCAAAAACACAGCCAAAATCGATACATTCTTCTGTATGCACACATGATCATAATTAGGCAGTGAACAGTTTGAAGCTATAGCCTCCCTTTTACAGTTATAAAATAAAAACAGGAACAGACTGCCAAATGGCAGACATAGCATAAGAAGAGTTTATGGTGAAGATGTGTAAAGATGTTGGTTTTGGATCAAACACAAATCGCAACAATCTATACAGACAGGTTTAAAATCAGATAATTAAGACTCTGTTGGTATAGGACTTCAATCTTGGTTTTTGTTTGATTGGAAGCTATAGAAGGAGGAGAGCATGCGTCTACTCCTAGTGTATTACCTTTCATTCCTTCTTCCCTCCACAATTAATCACTACTTAGTGTTTACTCATCAAGATCTAGGAATGAAGCCACTGATAACTAGTGATGTACAAAAATCACCAGCTATATAGCAACATATATATTTGCTATAGCATTATGGTTCTTGATTTCATGGGCTGTGCAAGAAACTTTGTTTGATTTCTTGCCATGAGACCAAAAGAGCTACATTGGCATAGTCCATGTACCAAAGCTTCTTGAATAGTCCTTGAAATAAAAGAAACTTCACAGTTATTCACAGAACTGATTAAAAACTGGATTCAAATTAAAGCATTGTATTTTGCAAATTAGGAATCATATCAGCTGTCACTTAAGACGCTAGGTTTTGTAATGGAGGCTACCATTGTTTTATCTTACTGTAGTTTCAAACTTTTATTAGCTAAAATCAATCATAAGCTTGCATGTGAAATGAATACCATTTATAATAAAGCATATTAATTCTCGAGAATATATCTTCATTATAATTAAATAATTCCAATGGAAATGAAATCATAACTGAGAAACTGAAATGTAATCAATAGAAGGGGAAACAAATTCTTTAACACAAAGAAGTAAAAATATTACATTAAAAAATGCATCGTTCCTGTAAAGAATAGATAGGTAATATTAACTGCTTGTCTAAAAGCATCCATATTCACTGTTAGTAATAAAAACTGAGGTAGTTGACATGCTAGTAAGTCGTATTTTGATCTCAGAAGGCTCGATTGTCAGCAATCAAGCTTCATTCCAAGAATGTTTTATCTGAAAGATACTCATTTGTTACATAGATGTTTAGTATTCAACTGTTCTAAGCGTGTGGGTATTATTATGTATTGTGTATTCTGTGCTTGGAAAAGTGTGCAGGGTTTCTAATGCTTTTTGTTATCCAGTCTTTCCAACTATTGTTAATAACAGACAACATACATAATTCTTATAGACATGGTAAATCCTTTATTCTAGTCTCTGTCAACTCTTCTTGCTTGTTGATGTCTTTCTATGATGAAATCCCATTCTGAATATGTTTCAGTTGGTTCAAGACTTACATTATTCTCTAATATTTTTCTGTATTCTATGACACGGATGAATTACATGCAAACATAAAATTTGCAATTATGATCTACATTTCAGCATACCTGCAATTCAGGTGATATTTTGGGGCTTAGGAAATAGTAAAATTATATGTTTTTTGGGAGCCAGACAGAACCTCATTTATGACAAATCCTTGCTGCTATGAGAAACTTGTCTACCATTTCAATTTCCATTTCCTCAATCAATGGAAGGTTCTGGCGGAATGGTTGTTTATTAACTTTGCAATTTTAGTAGGGGATAAACTTGGGATGCATTTTTAAGTTTTCTAAAACTGGATCACATTAATATATACCCTGTTGAACCTGGGACCATTCAAATGTGCTACATAATTGTTACATTAAAACCTAAACTCTTTACTTGAGAAGTGAATCCTTGCCTATCTTCTCTCAGATACCTTATTCCTTTATACATAGATGAACAAGAGAGGTAGTTTATATTGTATTGGTCAACAAGGCTCAAATGCTTTAGTAGATTGACACATTGCATTCAAACTTTACCATTCATGCTTTCGAAGTTAAAACTTTCTTGTGGTCTTTGATGGCAAACTAGACTGAATTAAAATGTTTTTGCAGATTTGATCATAATGCCACATCAAAAAGACTTTGTGTGGACGCATTGCACATTAGTTTTAGGTACAACGGAGGTTAAATGCAATTGGTGTTTGAATGATATCATTGGGGGCATTTATCGCTTCAAATGGCACTTGGCAAAGGAGCTAGGAAATAACAACACTCCTTGTCAAGCATGCCCTATAGATGTCACATATTAGGCGAGACAGGCTCTTCATGCAATTCCTAAGAACAAGGCAAAAAAGGCGAGAATCGGGGTTGAAATAGGTTCTAATTCTACAAATGCTAGAAGGAATTGCTTGGATGAGGAAGATGGTGCAAATAAGTTTTTGAGGGAATCAAGGTCAACACCTTCTTCTATAGGACATGGCCCAAACATAGGTGCTTTCTTTGCACCTCATACTACACCAGGATCACATTCCACTTTGGAGAGTACAAGATGGAGGAAGAATGTCCGTGAACAAGCAAAAAAGGCGATTGGAAACTCTTGGTACTAAAACTTGCCATTTCATGTTGCTAGGTCACCATATTGGCAAGATATGGTGGATGCTATTGCAATTGCGGGTACTGGGTTCAAAGCCCCATCTTACGAGACATTGAGGGTTGGTATGCTCAATGATGCAGTACAGGATGTTAATGATGTTCTTAAGGAGCATCAACTAGAGTGGGCAAAGACTGGTTGCACCATAATGTCAGATGGATGGACAGATAGAAGGAATTGAACCCTCATCAACTTCCTCGTGTCTTGTGATATTGACACTATATTTTTGAAATCTGTGGATGCATCAGATACAATCAAATCTGCAGTTGCATTGTTCAAGATGTTTGACTAGGTGGTCAAAGATGTAGGGTCACAAAATGTGGTTCAATTTATTCCAGACAATGTTGCTACTTGTGTTGCTGTTGGGAGACGCTTGACGAACAAATACCCCTCAATATTTTTTACCCCATGTGCAGCACATTGCCTTGATCTAACCCTTGAGGACATTGGACAAATTGAATGGGTTAAGGAGGTATTGCAAAAGGCTCGCACAGTTACAAAATTCATTTATAATCACACGAGGGTTTTGTGCATGATGTGTTCTTTCACAGAGGGCAAGGAGCTAGTTCGACCAGGGGCGACAAAATTTGCAACACACTTCCTTGCGCTAGAGACTCTTTCCCAACAAAAAATGAATTTGAAACGAATGTTTGTTTCAAATGAGTGGATGGAGTCTAGCTTCACAAATCAAGCAAATGGCATAGCAGTGGTAGGGTACATGTATTCTACTAATTTTTGGGATGCAGCTGAACATGTAGAATTTTTAGAGCCTCTCTAAAAGTCTTGAGACTAGTGGATGGGGATAAATCCCCCATGGGATATTTGTATGAGGCCATGAATAGGGCCAAGGAGGTGATGATGAGTATGATGGAAAATAACAGGGACAAATATATGCCATTATGGGGCATAATTGATAGAAGATGGGATCGATAGATGCACTCTTTTCTCCATGTTGTAGGATACTATCTCAATCCAATGTTATTCTATAACTCTTCATTCAGACACGATGATGGCGAGATCACATAGGGCTTGTTCATGTGCATGGAGAAAATGTTTCCTACCACAGAACAATTGTAGGCAGCTATTGCAAAGTTGCCAATGTACAAGCAAGCAAGGGGTTTTTTGTCATCTAAGTTTGCTGTGGAAGGCAGGAAAATCTTTCAACCAGGTAGACTCTATAAACTTGTGACAGTCTCTCTATTTTGTGGACATGATCATTAAATGTGTTAAGATTTTTTAAAGATATTCTTACATGATATCATCTCCATATAATGTGTTTTCCAACACAATGGTGGTATTTTTTTGGTCACAAAACCAAAAATCTTAGATGGATGGCGAGACGCATTTTGAGCCGGCCATGCAGTTCATCCGCTTGTGAGCGTACTTGGAGTGTTTTTGAATGCATACACTCCAAGAAACGCAACCGCTTAACACAACAACAAATGAATGACTTGGTGTTTGCTCACCACAACCTCCGCTTGAAGCTAAAGAAAGCTCAAGGTTAGACTTTCAATATACTTGCAGTTAGTTGAAATTGTATTCATTATTTTTTTCACTTGTAAGGCCAAGACTAGTTTCTACATGGACAAAAACAGGTACTATTGAGGATGTCAAGCCAATTGACCTTGATGAGATTAATCTAGAGTTTGAGTGGATTGCTAGTGATGATGACTATCTTGAGCTTGAGGATTTCGAGATCCTAAAAGCTAACTTGGATGGTCACATGGTTGAACGAATTAGGAGAGGCTCTGAATGAGGAGCTTCATCATCAAGACCTGCTACCCTCTAGCATAGCTGTCATTGACTACATTTGATTTTTTCTAACTTTGTACTTAGTTTAGAGGTTGACTTTGTACAAAGTTACAAACTAACATCTAGTTATTATTTATGCACTAAGAAGTAAGTTTTGTGCAATGCAATGTAATCAGTGATATGAATATAAACAATAAAAATCTATTTTCTACAATTCATGAGTTAAACTCTATTTTATTTGCTCTCTATATCTCTATACTATAGAAATGAACTTAAATTTCAAAAAAAGAGTAGCTTTTGTCTCTTTTTCTACAATTTTTTATTTATTTTTGTTAGAGTTATCATACATTAGCTAATAATTAATTAATCTTTAATTGATTATTAGTCTAATTTATTCTCACACACTTTAGCTAAACTTAGGAATGCTTTATTA
This sequence comes from Sequoia sempervirens, assembly GCA_007258455.2. NCBI lineage: Eukaryota > Viridiplantae > Streptophyta > Pinopsida > Cupressales > Cupressaceae > Sequoia > Sequoia sempervirens. The sequence continues at coordinate 258,310,325 of VDFB02047230.1, read as the reverse complement.
GTTGAGCTAATATTAGATCATTATATCTCATCTCATGTGATGTTGACACTTGTCATGATCTGATCCCTTTCTCATTTAGGGCTTTGCTCTTTAAGCATTCAACCCTCTTTGTAATTATCTCTCGGATATTATTCACAGGAAATATCTGGAGCGTGGAAGGTGTACTTGTTTGTTGTTTGATATTGTGGCTTGTGGTTTTGTGCTTGTTTCACAATTTTAACAATAGTGTTTTTGCAAAATAATGTAAATGTAGTCTACTGGAGATTTTTTATCTGCAACACTAAAATTGGCGGACCTCTAGATCTGGAGGTGTTTTTGCTAAATTTGGTAGAGTTCTTTTGCCCTACTCAGCCCCTCTTCGTTGGGTTTTTCAATTTTGCACTTCAACTTCCAGAGGCCATATCTCGGCCATACAATGGTCTTTTCGCGTGCAATTTTTTTTGAAATTGGGTGGAATTTTGTGCTCTTCGCAGTGGTGAAGGTATTTTCCAGTTTTGACTTCTGGGTTTTTCTAGAATTTTGTTTTCTCAGTGCTGTTGCTATTCAGTTATCGTTTTGGAGACTTCGACGAGCCATATCTTCTGCACCCAGACACAGTTTTGGGTGCCGTTTTTTTTTAAAGTGCATGCTTTTTCGTGTACTTCATCATGGTGCTACCAGTTTCCTCTTTTTCTGTAAGAGAATTGTATTTTCAGCTGTTGTCCTTTTTGGACCTTATGGGCTCACATAGCATGTATTTATGATTTTGTAAACCCACTGAAATAAAGTGCCTCAACATTGTATGTGTAGTATTGGGATTCTTGCCATCACTTTGTGCCTTATTGTACTCGCACTATGATATAAAGTGTCATGGGGGTTGATGTTTGCCTTCATACCTTTCTCATGCGTATGTGACTTTTGTTTTCACATCCTTTCTATTTGCTTGTACTTTCATGATTGCACCTTCAAATGTTCTTGGTTCCTCTTCATGCACTACTTTTTGGCATTCAGTTTCAGTGTACCTATCATGCCTCTCCCTTTTCAGCGTTATGGGGGGGTTTCTACTGTTGGTGCTAATTCTTCTTTGGTTTCGTGTTGAAGTGAGCAATGTATACAGTATTAGTTCCTATGTACTAGGTGGATGCAGCGGTTGGTTACCCATGCATTTCGGTGAGATGGAGCACTTACCATATGGACACTCTTGCATTCCTATTTCTGGAGGCGAACTTCCATTTTCTCATGATCAGTTCTTCAGACTTTTGGTACCTTTGCCATCTGTATCTTCGAGTTCCAGGTGTTTGCCTTTGTTTGCGATCGGATTCGAGTAGTGTCGTTGGGGGCACTCATACAGATTCTTGTCTTCTTTGATCCTGATCATCAGATGTTTCAACGGAGGTTATTCTTTTAGCATTTCAACAGTCTTTCTTCGATAGTGTTTGCAGCTTCTTCATGCTTCCGAATGTTCCTTTGTTCCTATCTTTTTGGGACAACCTTGTCTTGTTTGGAGGCTTCTTCTATCCTTACTTGGCTTTCATCTCTTTTTGGAGTAGAGTTTTTCCCATGAGGTTTTCTCTATTTCTCCACATTATAGAAATCTTTTGTTTGTACATGGGTACCTTTCTTGGCCTTGTTTGTCGGGACCCATCTTGCATTCTTTTTAGGGTTTTTAGCTACTCCCTAAGTTCATCTTAAGGGGGGGTGTTAGAGTTATCATACATTAGCTAATAATTAATTAATCTTTAATTGATTATTAGTCTAATTTATTATCACACACTTTAGCTAAACTTAGGAATGTTTTATTAGTCGAGCTAATAGTAGATCATTATGTCTCATCTCATGTGATGTTGACACTTGTCATGATCTGATCCCTTTCTCATTTAGGGCTTTGCTCTTATAAGCATTCAACCCTCTTTGTAATTATCTCTCGGATATTATTCATGGGAAATATTTGGAGCTTTCATATCTTCTTGAAAGCTTCTTCTGTAACTTTTCCTTGTTGATGAATATTGCACATATTTGTTTGCAGATCTCTTGCGTGGAAAGTGTACTTGTTTGTTGTTTGATCCTGTGGCTCGTGGTTTTGTGCTTGTTTCACAATTCTAAACTTTAGGTTTCCCGATTTTTTCCCCAAACAATTTTTGCTGCTATGGAATGGAAGACTAGCCTACCATGCTCTTAGGCTTGATCAAGGAGGATGGCCAGTCTCCAAGGTGGACTAAGGGATTGAAGGGCGGCCCACCTTGCATGCTCTCGCAATACGAGGACGACCATCTTTGAGATTGCTGTTTGCAAGTATTTCCAATGAATTCACGATGTGATTTGATATAAGGAATATGCTATGATGTGTTGATTCAAATTTAATGATGCTATGCATTATTGATCTGAATATTATGATGTTTTAGGCTTTTAGCTATGATTTATTGATCTAAATATTATTATGTTTTATGTATGGATTTGAATATTATCATACTTTCTTGTTACCTAATATTACTAATATCAGTTCTTAGGGAATAATACTGTTTTGCAGGCCTAAAATTAGGAATTTCCCAAATAGGGACATTACAAATGCTTTGTACTTGCCTCTTTTGCCTCGTCTATTAGACCTTTCACTATTTGAGTTCATGTTTTTCTCTCTTTTGAATAGTTTCTTGTATTACTTTCATTACCTCCATGACTAGAACATTTGCTTTCTGTGGTAATTGTTAAATTTGGGCGAACAGATTAAATGCACAGAAAATAATTCAAAATCAGAAACAATAACACAGCAGATACCCTGGGAAAACCCTCCTCTTGAGGGAGAAAAACCTAGCAACAAAGATCTCTTTTATATTTAATATAGCAGTGGCAACAATACACTTTACAATGAGGCCGAAACACAAGGCCAGAAATCAGTACCTTTACCAGATACAAAGAGCAGATACAGACCTCACTTTCAGACTGTATAATTCAGACCTTGCTTTAGACAGTAATTCTGACTTCAAGAATATTTGCACTCCAGTATTAGATAGCATTCGAACTCAGAACTAGAAGGAGGTTCGCATTTGACATATTCGCCTTTAACAAAATTCGCATCCTCTGATCTTTGATGATCTGCAATCTGCTAACAAATGATTCGCACTATCATACATGAAGGAATTCGCACTTTCCTAACAATGCGCACAAGAAGATCTTCACACTGGATATGATCGCACTGAGAGTTGTATTCGCACTTGATCATATTAAACTTATGTGCATAACCAACTGGAATAGATCATTACAATGGACGAAACAATCTGTATATATACAAACGAATGAGAGAGACGCCTCTCTTCAAATCCTTCATGTCGGCCTCTTAAGAAATCGTGAGTCTTCTTAGATGAAAGTCGGCCTTGATAAATATTAAATGTCTTCTAAGATGAATTCGAATCTTCTCATGTCGGCCATACTATATGAAGATAATACAAAACAATAAATATAAATTAATAGCCAACGGCTATCATTTAATTTATGTTCCCACGATAGAGCTGAGCTGGAAGGAACGACTGAAGCTGCTATATCATTAACAGTAATTGTGTTCCATCCCCTGCTACTTTTGGATCTGTCATGCTTATGCCCATTTTTGTTGAATCTTGCATGGTTTGCTAGGCTTGTTTCATGATTTGCCATTCATGTTTCCCTACCTAGAAGGCCTCTTGGAGCATTGCCACTAGTTCCTTTAATACTCTGTTGTCGTCCGCTAAAGATTGGTATCTTGCTGTGATATTATGAAGCTTGTAGTTATTTTTTTGCTCCTTAGCTTCTATAATCTCTAGCCTGTTCTTGACATTCAGTAATTCTTGCACACTGACCAAGTAATAGGGGTTGATGTGGGACTGTAGATCTCTTCTTTTTCCCTTCTCCATGGTCTCTATCTTCCTGAACTTCAAAATTTTGTAACATGACTTTGTTTGACTTGGTTTTTAACCTTTGAACTTGCACCATGGTTTTCTTCTTTTGCAATTGTTTTCTTTTTGACAATTCAATTTTTTGTGTAGGATAACCTATGCTTTATTATGCCAAGGCATTGTTTTGTGTTTACCAACATTTGTTTTCCCGTTTTGTCTGTTGGTGGTATTTTTGCTTGACCTTGGTGTTGTGAGCAAATGATGTCATTTACATCTGAAATAACCTGCTGCCTTTCTAGGTTTTTGTTTTTCTTGTCAGTTTCATTTTCCGCTTGAGTTGTTTTGCTTTTCATATGAAAAAATACGAACAAAATATTGCATTTGCCTAGGGTCCCATGATAGAAAGTAGATCCCAGAACTGAGAGATACCTGGCTTTTAGAGATCAGGTACCTTTTGAATAGAGACCTGGCCCCACCTTTGTCTACTTCTGCCTATGGCCCCACACGTATGTGATGGATTTTAGATCTGCTTAAGAAATGTGACTTGAAAAATTCTGCCTTTTGCCTGAAAACCCTGTCCATGTTCTGAAAGGGAATGTGTTGCTGCTTGAAAAACTGCACTGTTTGTCGCAAAAAGAAACCCCAGCCGCTGTTCAAAAATAGTTGCTTGCTGTTGAGAAACATTGCTTTCCATACATACATTGCTTGCCGTTCTTGTATGTAACCAATACCAACATGATATTTGCATACCTGGTCCGATGATGGATGGTGGAACTGCAATTTAAGGGTGATGAGTCAAGCTTTGCTACAACCATTGTTATGCTAGTGAATGATGGTTTTGAAATTTTGATGTTTGATATCTCTTCTAATATGTTTCCTTGTTTGAAAATAATGATGAAATCTAAAAGCATTTGTAACTTGCCAAATAGTGCAATGATATTTTTAGGATTGACAAAAGTTGAACACTTTTTTTTCATCAGAATCTTGAATCTGCAAAACAATCCTGGTAACTTAATTAGCCACTTGTTTGTTGACTTTGACTTAGAATATCAGTAATATTTTTACTGGCCATTATTTTGTTTCATAAAATTGTGAAGCCATGTATTTATGAAGTTTTAATTGTTGATTTTTACAGCCTGTTATGCTTAACAGAAGCAACTTTTGTGAGATTGTTACTGCAAAAAATCAATCATACAATAACTAGATATTGCAATCTGCAGAAATTATAGCTCAATATTGTGAAAGTCATAAAATGCTTCATAATGAAGAAACTACATTGATGCTATATTTTTGGATTGGCCAGGTGAATTGACAAATGAGGACAACAGGGAGTCCAATTCTCTTCAAGACAGGCTTAAGCAGACTAGGAACATTGATTTGGTGAAGGATAGGGTTACCAGAGCTATTGAATCAGCCCAGAGCAAACATTCTAACCAGTGGGCAGAAGCTGTAGATGAGACAGAGAGAGATCGTGATTTGCTTGATTTAGATGACTGTGTCATACAATGTAAATCAGTATTCAGATGCAAGCTTTGTCCAAGAATTATTTGTCTATCTGTGGAGTCAATCAACATGCACCTTGGTTCAAAGGTATATTTTTTTTTAATCTGTTGTGGCTTGTACGTCAATAGAGGAGTGCAATTTTATTTTGAAGAAATGGCCTGGTTTTTACCCCTTGGGGAAATTTCTTTTTTCAATCATTTTCCTGGTTTACATTTGAGGTAAAAATGATTGGACTTCAAGGTTTTTAATTTTTTTTCCAATTGAATGGCTTACACAAGTTTCTCTTGGGGTGAAGTCGGCAATTAAGATCACAATTTGCATGGAAACTCTTGACTTCCGTGTTATAGGTGTTATATGTGCATCTATGAGGTCTTATCATTCTCATCTTTTAGCAATCACACCCATCCCACTTGTCTTGATGTTATATTTATATTTTTGGTAACTGCACCGAAGAGCATCTGTTAAGATGGCAATGGCCTTGATGATAGCACTAGGGGTCCACTTTGTGATGTATTAAGGTGTATAGGTTGGTATAACATCAGCAGTGGGATACAGTTGCAGCTATAGTAACATCAGGCCTCTGGTACAGCATGAGTAGTTCTTTAACCTTACCGCAAATTCAACAATTCCCCAGCTTAGCTACGGTTTCTTTTGAGGAATACTGTGTCATGGGTGATATCACCGAACAACTTATGATTTATCATGATGTGGAGGTTGTCATAATATCACTAGTGGAACATAATTAGGGCTTCATATAGTTCAGACTGTACTTCTGATACATCTTGAGTAATTTCTTAGGTGCACCTCAAATTTAACTATGTTCCGCCCCTTAGATATGGCTTCTTGTGAGGAATGATGACAATAATTAGAAACACTACTTAGAGGAATTTGATTCAGTTAAAACAGTTAAATTGAGGAAATTATACTGGAGATCCAGTGAAATGTTATTTGTATCTACAAGTGACAAGGAGTGTGGCCTTTCTGTCAATGAAATAATGATTAGTTAGTAATTATACGTTTCATTTTCTTCCTTCGATGGAAATATGTTTGGTAGATAAATTGGAAAATGGTTGAAATTGATATGATGTTTATAGACATTTGCATGTCATAATTGGATTTTTGGTTTTGGAATCTCCCCATACCTCAAGTTCTGGAAACTTATTTTGAAATAATGAGGTACTATCAAATCTGTTCCATGAAAATAGATGCAACTCTACAAGGTTGTGAGCTTTGATAAGTCCTTACAATTAAGGAGGGTTAGTGGTGAGGATTCCAGAGAAAGATAAATATCATCCGTGCTCAGTTCAATTTTCATTGTGATGGGATCTAGTGTTAGTATTGTTACTCCAATAGTTGCAGAAATCTGCAAAAAATCATGTTTTATCATGATTAATTGGTGCTTGGCCTAGGTAATGATTTTTTCTAAAATATCCCAACCAAGATATATGCAATTTTTCTGATTTTTTACAACACAGATTTGTGCCCTAATTTTCTGATTTCAATTTTTTGCTCAAAACACTAACATGCTGATGTAAATTTCTGATTCTAAACATGCATTAGCAGCAACATACAATCTTCCCAATGACATCAAATAACATAGCAGATTTATTTAACCATAAACAAGAATGTAATCAGCACCATGAATCACCAAAATATCCATCCCAAACATGCCAAATTCTGATTATCCAAATGTTCAGTTTGCTGCTACAAATTCAGACCTAATTATGGATGCAAAATCACTATGAAATGGGCTCCAAACATGCCCAGCAATGTACAGTAGCTTGCTGATATGAAGAAACCCCAAAACATGCAATGGAATGATGATCTATCCTAACCCTAGCTGGGTGAACTGCTCTAGCTCACACAAATGCAAATATATGATAGAAAATGTCTCCAAAACCCTACCACAAGGGTGTGCTGGCCTGCTGGTCTGAATGTAAAGTTTGCAACCCTTGAAATCTTGCCAAAACCTTTCAATTTTGCCAATTTTGCCCCTCCAAATTAAGATGCTTCTCTTGCAACTTGGGCGCTCCACCCTAGGATGAAACCCTAGGTCAAAACAACAAAACTACCTTCCTCAAGTCGACTAGGCTGATATAAAAATCTGAGAATGAAGATCTAACAAAAAACTCTATTGAAGTGCAAGTGAACCTCCGTCATGAAATCCTCCATTGAAGAGCTAGGTTCTCGTCCAACTCCTCTATTATTATTTATTCCTAAGGGTTTTCGTCCGTGGAATAGTTGCAAAATTGCAGATCAGAAAAGCATAAATAATTCACCATGATATTTTCAAACGTCCAAATGATCTTGTTTATATAGCAATCACTCTTTGTTTCTCCAATTAGGTTGGCCCAATTTGGGTGCCACTCTTTACCATTTAATTTTTTTTGCTTTTATTTTATTTTCACCCCTCAACTTGGGCGCCAAACTTCTCTTTGGAATTTTGTTTTGTTTTGTTTTTATTTCTCCTTTGAGCCAACTTTATTTTTATTATTTTTAATTTATTTTTTCCCGTATACCTCCCAAAAGGGCTGCCCAAGCCCAAATAAATTATAAAAAATATTTTAGGCGACAAAATTCAAAATTAAATATTATTCCCCTTGGGCGCCAATATTCAAAAATAATTTGCCTTGTTCGCTTTTAGAAGGGACATTACATTTTCATTAAAAGAATTGTGATTGTTTGATTTCATTGGTAACCTGATTTTTGACCTTGTTTTTGCAATTTTATTAAGAAAAAGCTGTGTTTTTTGGAAGATTGCTATTTAATCATGTTTTTTTGTGGGGAAAAAATTAGGGATTCTATCACTAAACTTTAAAAAAAAAATCTTTCTGTTTTATGCACCAATTTTTTCATTTTTTTTCCCTAACCCTAATCCTAACTTGATATTTTTCCCATTTGATTAAAAAAATGCCGATTTATTTCCGGTAAAGATTTTTTTGCAACTATGGAATTTTTTCTATTACAAGAATTTATATCAATCATGTTGGGGATTGATTTCAGGATAGCTTCCTACAAACACATAAAATATATTAGTTGCCTTCCATTATGTTTTGTTGCTCAGAAAGTATTGACAAATCATTTGTGGTTTATATTCATTAAAAATATAATTACTTAGACTATAATTTTCCATTTGCTATTTTTTTTCTTTTATCTATGAACTTCAACTTCTATTCAACAGCATAATCTGAGCAAAAGGATGCAGCTAAGATCAATTTCTTTCCATATTAGTGATTGTTTTACATGTCCATGCAAAAAGGCAGTTTGCTTATTGCTTGCCCATAAACAGTGTCAAACATATAGTTGTCATATGCCATTTGTTGTTCTTTTAAGCTTTAATGCCCTTTTTTCATTTTTTCTTTGGTGCTTGTAGAGGCATGCTCGATCCCAAAAGCTATTTGCTGGAGGAAGGTTGAAGCTTATGCTTAACAGTGATGGAGAGGTAGAAGAGGATGCTGAAACACATGCAGAAAGGCATGCTAGGGTAGTTGCTTCCGCTGAGGTAAGCTCTTCACTTTTTAACATAGGTGAATTCTAATGTATCAGCTTTATCCTCATAGATTCACTTTGATGAGCTGTTATGATTATGTATATTTATATTGTTCTTTTGTATTTTGCAGTCAGCTAAAAACTCAAGGAAAAGAAATAAAGGGCGGCAACGTCAGAAGAATCGGAAAAGGAAGGTTTGACACTTCTACTCTATACAAGCCTGCAAACTATTTCTTTTCTTATATATACTGATTTATGGTGCTGCTCCTGTCCAGAAAACTTCTGATATTGGGAATGGAAAAGGTAAAGCAAAGCACTCATCCAAAGTTTCTAAGAAGAAAACAAATGTTGGGAAGGATGAGCATCATAAAGGCATTTAAATTGCATTTGGATGTGAAAGGTAAGTGCTACAATTTTTAGCCATTAGAGGCTTGGATTTTGAGGACATAACATTTATACTGTTGAAGGCAGAATGAAATTGCAGAAAAGCTACAGAAGCAATTCTTCTTGATATGCTGCCATCTTTGCTCAGAAGATAAGCAAAGGGATATTGGGATGGAACTTGTATTGTAAAGAAATTTTTTGGTTTCTTGAAATAAGAGGACAGAAAATTTGCTTATTGTGCTTTCTTTTCAAAGATTCAGCGTACTAAAAATGATGCTTTAGGTGAAAAAGGGATGTGCCATTAGAGGTCTTGGTTGTAATTTATCAATTGTATGTCAAAACACTATTTATCTATTATGTAATGAAAATTTTCCACGCCCTCTTTTAATACAAGAGGGCACTTCTGCTACTGCCTCATTTATACCTGGTTGTCTGGGGAGAGTATCAATTCCACTTGTCCAGTCTATTGACTCTGCCTGTTTTTTTTCAGAACGACTATTATTAAATAGTAAATACTATTTTTGGTGCCACTTTTAAGAGCCAAGAGGGCTCTTCTGCTACCACCTCATTTATACCTGGTTGTCTTGGAACAGTATCAAATTCACTTGTCCAGTCTATGGACTCTGCCTATTTTCTTTTTCCAAACTAACAATTATTATTAAATAGTAAACGCTTTTTTTTTGTCCCATCTTGAAGAGCTTAGTTATGAAAAGCAAGCCTTAAGAAGTGGTTGATCAATATTTTTAATGAACAGCGATTGTCATGTCCTATCCCTTAGCGAAAGGGGGTGATAATAATTGTTATTAACCAAACAATTTTACACCTTTACAATTGTACTAAAGAAATTTCTTGTCATTTGTCAATTATAATGTTTATAATAATTTTAACGAGAGTAAGTTTATTCTTAGGGTCATCTTTGTCTCTCTCTTTCTACACACACCATTATAAAACCGTGACATAGGTCAGTTTCTTGCTTAGGAACATTTGTTCACATTGTTTTAGTGCCAGTGGCAACTAATCAAGAAGAATCAGAATGCTGCACCTCTCTCTCTCTCACATGCACAAGCCTGAATGCACACAACCTTGCTGCACCTCTCTCTCTCACATGCACAAGCCCGAATGCACACAAGCTTGCATGTGCACATACAACTGCCTATGCATGCACCCACACACCCCCCCAGAAGATTAGTTTCATTGAACAACTCATATCAGTAGCCAGGCATAAGAATATTCCCAAAC
>VDFB02047230.1:258218874-258299768 GCA_007258455.2 Sequoia sempervirens | reverse complement strand
AGCACCTATATATGAAGGTGATTTGCCTCCGCTGCAGAAACAAGGCTGTATATTCATGTTTTTGCTGGTTTGTAAATTTCCAGCACCACAGTTGAACATTTTCAAGGTTAGCAGCAATTTGTGAAGGATTTCATCAGCATCATCCTTCTGTCCTTAATATTCTTCTTGTTTTGCTCTGCTGTAGCACATGTCCCTATCCAAATGCTTTCACTTCCAAGAGCTTTTTTTCATTCCCAGCAGGAAACTTATTTAGATATTTACAGTATAGAACTGTGGGACAGGTTCACACAGCAAATAGGTCATCTTATGTGTGGACATATGAGTTGTAGCCATGGGAGAGTGAATCAAATTGTTGCTGAAGTAGGGTTTCAAATTCAAGTGATAGCCATATCATTAATCTGGTATATCAGCCAGTTTCAATGCCAAAATTTGTTCAAATTCATGAAGGTCACTTATGTGCAATTGCTGTTTTAAGCAGCAGCTGTATCCGGCATTAGCTATTTTGGGTGTTCTATTCTTGGGTGGTGGATAAGAGCCTATTTTAGACCTTAAATATCTTATTAATTGTTTTAACTTTTAGGATTAGTTTGCCTTAAAGTAGGTTTCTTTCCACTTTTTTGCAGTTGAGTGTAGGTTTGCTTTAAAGCAGGTTTCTTTCTGCTTTTTTTTCAACTGAGAATAGGTTTTCTTTAGAGCAGTACTTGTTGGGACATTTTATTATTTTTTCCAAATCTCTAAAAGCTCTTTATTGTAATTTATAAATAAGTGCTTTGAGCACGTAAACTCTAAATGATAGTTGAAGCTAGGCTTGTGTTGTAGAGATTGTTGTTCTATTGAAGTGATTGCATGTTTGTAATTTCATCAAATAAATCAAAAGAAGATTGCATTTATTCAAGCTTTGTATTGGCAAGATCTATCGTTCTAAAGGTAGCTTTGTATGTAATTTAGTTGGTTTACTTCCTAAAATTGTGTGTTGTTCAATCTGTTTTCCCTTCAAATCCTTGTTTACAACCGAATACCTTTTTTTGCTTTAGCTAGTAAGAAGTTGTGTTTGTGTGTGCTTGGATTATTTGCTCTTATTAACATCTGAAAATATTGTTGTAGGGCTTGATTGTTGATTATTTAGTAATTTCCATTTTATGCAAAACCCCATTAAATCTTGTACAATGTGCATATTCATAAATTTTGTTTATAGTATTAGTCTAAGTTACCAGCCCTGGTACTGGTTTGGGTTTGGGTTCAAGGTTTCGGTTTGTGAGTTCAATCAAATGTTCTTTGGGGTTGGGTTTGCTTTGGCTTCGTCCATACAAAAACATATAAAAATCAGGAGTATATACCTATTTGCAGCAGTGATTAAGTTCAAAATACACCACACATAGCATCTTATATTATATAATAAACAAAACACCATAATAATAGTCAAATATTAGCCAAACTTGAATCCCATGATATATATTAAAGCTAAAAAATAATAATGTCAAGTGTCAACAATCAGCCATCATTGATAAAAAATCATATAGGTCTTCAAAAATATCATCATCAACATCCATATTAGATGATGTAGGTGGTGGTAAATTAGAAGAACCACAAAAAGTGGCACCGACACCGACACTGGCACTTGCACTAGCACTAGCATTGGCATTGGCACTCTCATGCTCACTAGTTGGCTCATAGTCATCGTCAACATCAAGTGCAGCAAAGTGGGAAGTGGAAGCATCTTAGTCAATATTATTTGGCTCGATATGTCACTTTCTTGTGTCCCCTTCCTTGTAGCCACTTTGTTTGTGTGTAAGGACTGAAAAGTTTGAATGCACATATACAAAGTCCTTTTCCTTTTTTGAGTGTAGTCAATCGTGCTTTATTGAGTTGATGGAGTTTGTGCTCCAATTCCTCTCAAATGTAGATGAACTAGCAACCTATTAAGACAAAATTAGACAGGTACGAGTTACAAAAGTTAAAACTTTAAATTATAAAATCAAGATATAAATAAAAATTAAAAGATAAAAGAATTTTCTTATAAAACTTGCGATAAAATTTTGATCACTAGAGGTTGTAGGTGTGTGAATGGTTGGCCATGGAAGTATCGCCAACTATGAGCATCGACCTTATACTTGTCTGGAAGAACATCAAGACTAAAGTTGCTTGAGCATGCAAACTCCATTAACTCAACCCTCATTACATCCCACATGTCACAATCAATGAAGAGTTTGCAAAATGCTGCCTTGTAACCTTGACTGACTTCAAAACTTCTATATGGGGCAACTCTTGTTGTCATAGAGAGGAGCTTGGCACTATAATATCTAGGATTTAATGCAAAGGCAAGAAGATGTATCAGATTGGTCTTTTTGTTCCATCTCTCTTCAATGACTTTGTGTAGTTGTTTGAAGGAATTTTCTTTAGGACCTTGCTCTTTTGCATTTATGATGACTCTCATCTTCTAAATCATTGAGTTGATGCTATTATATACCTCATCAAAACAAGACCTATCCATGTTAGTATAATAGATCATGCTTAGTATGGTCTTAGTGAAATTGAGGAGATACTCAACACGATCCCACCAAATGTCATCTAGGATCATTTGCCTAACCTTTGCTGCCCTTGTAGTGCTAGATGCCTCCATATGGACCAATTTGGGTGGATGACCATGTTAGAAAGTGCCTCATGAACCTTCACAAGTTGTCTCAACACAATTGCGTTGGAGAAAAATGGGTCTTAGTAACCTGTTTGAAAATCAAAATTAAAAAAAAAATTACAAAGACTAAAATTAAAATTAAATTACAAAGTTTACTAAAGAAACATATTTATTATTTAACTTACTTTCAACAACTCCAATTTCGAGAATGTTCTAAATATGCCTTATGACATATGGTGGTTGGTGACAAACATTTGGATCTCTTCGGCCTCAACATACACTTGTTTGATCCAATCAATTTTTGTGCTAATTTTTTGTAGCATAAAGTTGGAGTGGACAACACAAGGTGTCCAAAAAATGTGTGAATAATGCTTCTCAACCAATAAGTTAATAACCCATTTGCTCTGCAATTTTTGGCATTGTTTGTTATAACTTACACAAGATTTCAAGGACCCACTTCCTCAATGGCTTGACAAAGAATAAATGCACCATCCTTCACCTCCCTGTCACAATCCACAACTCTTGAAAACATTGTCCCTTTAGGGGACATCATAATAACATTGATCAATGGCTGATTTTTTGCATCTTTCCATCCATTAGAAACAATGGACACCCCTGTTTAGACCCACAAATCCTTTATGGGCTTCAAGGAATCCTCTACAAATTTTACCTCTTTTTCCAATAAGGTGCTTTGCACCTTTTCAAAACTTGGGCCCTTGTACCCTTTTGGCGTTTCATTAATTGCTTTCACCATTTACTGCCAATATGGTGAGTGAACAACATTGAATGACAATCCATTCCCATAGACACATCTTGCTACGTGTTGATCTGCAATTTCTCGAGACTCGTTATGAAATGCCATTTCCAATGGTCCCTTTGATCTCTTATGTCTAGAGGCCACAAGTTGTTCTTCAGGTGTGGGAAAAATTAGTGGCTTTTTGTAGGTTGAAAATGAGAAAGTGGAGGTGGCTTCATTCCTCAAGATCCTTTCTTTAATAGAGGATGATGTGATTTACAACTTGCTGCTTGATTTGCTTTTTCTTTCTCTTCAATAAATGTCAAGACTTGTGCTTCTAGAATGCCATTACCATCTCTGCCTAGACAAAATTTGATGTCTTGTGTAGGGATCTTGCATAAATGGCCTTTCACTCGACTATATGAGCTCTAATATCTAACTTTACATTCATTACAAATCCAAACATAACCCCCACCACTTGGAAGCTATTGTACCATTTCAACATATTCCAAAGGGGAGAGTTTAGGTCTGTTTTGAAGCGAGGTTCATGAAGCTAAAACTGATTGCCATTGTAATACCTAAGACAACAAGTTCAATAAACAACACACTCAAAGAATTGAAACAAATGAAAACAAAAATATATAAGTTCAACTTAATAGTTAAATCATTTAAAAAAATTAAGCGTGTGTTATACATGCCTAGAAGAATGAAAACATACCACAATCTTCAAAACAAAACAAGAGAAATCATTTGTATAAAAGAATGTAGAAAAAAAACGAAAAACCTGCCTCTTTTGAAGAAATCTTCCTCTATGATCTCCTTGACAACAAAGGAACTCTTGGAATGTTCAATGATCAATCTTCAACTCTATTTGTGCAATGGCAAGGGAAAAAATAAGTTCCTCAGTGGTGGATAATATTTTTGTTTTTCATTCACAATATGAAAAATGAGTTTGCTTTTGCCTTTTGGATGTTTTTCTATACCACGTTTTAAAGTTTGGGGGGCGAATTGCACATTTGAGGGAGAAAAAAAGAAAAAAAGAAAGAAAAAAAAAGGGAAAAAGTGTGAATTGGCACAGGTATCTGCCAAATTCGCCTTGGATTTGCTCGGGATGGACCCACAAGGAAAGAATAGGACCCTGCCCAAATCCATAGGGAACCAAATCTAGACCTCGAACTTGGGTTGGACTGGACCGGGACCCGGGCTCTGGGCTCTACAGGGACTGGACTGGTAACTTAGGTTTTAGTCTATGGTTAGTTTTGGGTTTAGTTAGGTTTTAGGGAGCTTCCCCTTACAAATTCAAGAATGGTTCTATTGAATGTGCTCATCCATTTTGTGTTGTTTCACAAGAGACAAATTAACACTAACATAAAGATACTCTAGCATAGATACCATCTTTACCCTCCATAACATTATCAATTTATCATCCATCTTAATAAAAGATCCTAGAGAGTTATGAAGTTTTCCAATCATGGGTAGGATTGAGGAATCCCAATATTCGATAGAAAGATTGAACAGGTGTAACCACATGGGGGTTTTCAAAATTATGTGCTTTTTTAAATCAGTTTGCTTCCCATTCTTGTAGGTAAAAGCAAATTTTGTGCCTCATCCATGGACCTCCTGTGAGTATTGCTTTTTTCTTTTCATCACTCCGGCATTTGATCATGAAGGATCCTTTAGTGAGTGGCCTTAAACAAACATTGTTTCCCCAATTACATTAGATCCAATTTCAAATGCGTTCTTTAAGGGCCAACGATTCACTACTTAGCAAAGAATGCTCTTTCTTTCAATCATAGGGTGGAAAGACCTAGAACTGCTTAATTGAATTCAATGGTAGGGCGTAGAGATTGAATCTCTGCTTTAGCAGCTTTAGTATTGCCCAATAGGATTGCATTTGTGTTAGAAGCCTTCATTGAGGGAATTGATCTGGAGTCCATGTCATTTTCTGCAGATTTTTTAACCCATTGCCTGTTAGGCATGAAATTTTTGAAGGGTTTTGATTTAAAACCCTCCTTCCGAAAACTGTTTCCCAATGTGTTTCTTAGAGGAGGGTTTTGGTATGATGGAATTCCTCCTTTGGATCTTTAGTAGAGTCTTATCATCTTACCCCCATGCTTATGCTGCCAAAAATCTTTTTCCGTCCATCCTGTTTTGCGAGAGTCTCTTTGCTGACCTTTGTGCACTTCTTCCACAATGAATAGCTTCACCTGTCAACCTATTTCTGCTTTACGCTCACAGGTTTTCCAGAAAAATTGCTCCTCTGTGCATAACTATCTTGTTGATCCATAAAATATCTGTCACTTCAATTACTATTAAAGTGGTTTTGGAGAAATTATTAGGTTAACTCCAAAAATCTTGGACCCAAAAATTATATAAGGAGAGAGGGGTGGTCAACCACGTGTTACCCATTTGTACAAACTTCTACCACAATTTGGAAAGGTTGGGCATGCACCTACATTTGGTTTTGACAGGGCGATAATCATTTCATGGTTATGTCCAGGTCATTTTTCTTGCACTTGCTTGCAACTGTCATTTCGGCAGAAAATAGTAATAATAAAATTGTGTCTTCCATTTCCGGCAAAATTCTTCCATCCTTTTTTTCTTTGCACCATTTAGCTAGGAACTGTATGAGGTAGTCCATGTAGAATCTCTCTTTAACATCCTTGGCCAAGGAGAAGAAACTGGTAATTTTCACCTGTCCCTGTTACCCTGTTACCCTTATTGCAGTCCATTGGGGTTAGAAGGTCTTGGGCACCAACAGAATGTAGATCCATGGTGCTTAGAATGAGCATAAGAAGGTTGAAGTGACCTAATGGTGGTATGCAAGGATGCAACACACCTTGAGGAAAGCATTGCACCTTGACGGAACAATTGATTTGGGTAATTGCAATCTCGCTAAGAAATTCCAGATTTGCTGTGCTGAGTGTACAACTTGTAACTCAGGATTCTACTAGAAAGAGCAGTTGTGAACCTTATGATGATTTTTACTCTTCATTTTTGTTTTATAGAGGAGAATAACTATGAAAGGAAATTTTTTATTTTGGAGATGGTTTCCAACATGAGAGTTTGTGTCCTTTTACAATATGCGTTGCTAAAGTCATGCATTGCCATATTTGAAAGTTCCTTATTTTCTACATTTACTTGATTCATCATCATAGATCATTTGTTCTACTTCTATTGACTGATGGTATCGTTTATATACTTTGGTAGTTATGTGTTTGACAAAATACTATGCCTTGGTGCCTGTACAGGTGACATGTGGAAACAGGACTGTGAAGATAAGGACAAAGGGAGCTGGTAGAGCACGAGATTGGGTTGTAGCAATTAATGATGCAGGGTTACG
Source organism: Sequoia sempervirens (assembly GCA_007258455.2). Lineage (NCBI taxonomy): Eukaryota > Viridiplantae > Streptophyta > Pinopsida > Cupressales > Cupressaceae > Sequoia > Sequoia sempervirens. Next base: position 258,293,057 of record VDFB02047230.1, on the reverse strand, counting down.
TCCTCCTGAAGGGTGGTGTCACCCTCATCGCTTTGGATCTTTTGCTCCTCCAAGAGGTCTGACTCCTGATGGCAGTGAAGTTCAGTGGTTTATTGATGGAAAAGTTGCCTTTGAAGCTATTGCTTCAGCTATTGAAGAAGCAAAATCAGAGGTCAGCTTTTATTTTTTCCTTTTAAGTCTTTGCAAAAATAGTTATGCATGTGCTGAATGCATATAATTTGTGTGGCACCGATTCTTCTTGCTTTTAGTGACATGGAAATGTGTTAGTAAATTATTTTGTCTTTTACTGCAGATATTCATATCAGGTTGGTGGATATGTCCAGAGCTATATTTGCGCCGCCCATATGAAGCTCATGCAGCTTCTCGTCTGGATGCATTGCTGGAAGCTAAAGCAAAGGAAGGAGTACAGGTATTGTCTATTTCATTACATCTTTGTATTGCTTTCTTTTCTGTATAACATGTAGGCTGTTTCTGCATTGAAATTGGCAAGGGGAAGTACAAGGGTTTCAAAATGGTGGATTGAAGCAGGAAGCAGACAAACAAAACTACAGAATGCTTTGAAGAACACAATGCATAAGTAATTGCTTTAAGATGAATGTTAAGTACAGAATTACATAATCATGAAGCATTTTGATTTGGGGGGAAAAAGTGTGTAATATGGAGGGAAATGAAGTTAAGGGAAAATCAGCTTTAACTGTTATTTTGGGGGTGATTCTGGTCCTTATGCTGTTGAACTCTGAAAGAGCCGGGGCTTGATTGTAGATTGTTTCATACAAATTCATCCAAGATGTTTAAATATCACAATGACAATTATCCGTAAGTGAATAAATAAACCATGCCCAATCTTTAGTCACGGTAATGGAACATGTATAAATTTTTCAAATGATTATACCTTCTGTAGCCACCATACAGTGTCTACATTCACATGAAAAACCTCTACTGTATCACATTGTAGTGGTATGGCTGTGTATTAAGATTATTCTTCATTTTTGCAAATAGCAACTGTGTCTCTTAGTTTCTGTCACATCTTCTTACTTCACCTGCATCTGCTGTTCATCTTGTATACCTTTTTTGCAATTTTTATTGTTGTTGAAATCCATATCATTTCATTCCATTGTTCTCTTTTCTATCTTTCAACTATAACAGTTTTTTCTTATCATTACAGTTTCTTTTCCTTTTTACCCTGTTGCCTATCCATTGTTATCTTTTCATCTGCCATTATCCTATTTCATATACTTCTATCTTGTTTAGCATTTATAGATCCATGTCCTCTCTGTTAATTATTCTTACTATCTTACATTCTATACCATCTCATTGTGGATCAGCTTTTTTTGCCCCTTTGTTTAGCCAAACTTCATTCTTTATATCCTATAAAGATTTGGTAGCAATTAACAATTTGAGTAGTTTTTGCCAAAATCAGAGTATTCATCAGGCTTCTTGAACAAAAGTCAATTTATGGCAATGTTATGATCTCCTTTGAGAGATTTGCCAGATCTTGCAACCTATTATAATTATTGGCCTCTTATTTAAATGAATTTGTGGCTACAATAAAAGTCAATATTATTGTGTTTAGTGGTTGAATTGAAAAGGGTCTTACACTGTCTGAACTGATGGTCAATGCTGAGTGTATCTTTTTACCTATCCTACAAAGTGTCAGTGCTGCATCCTATTACACCACCTGTTTTTGTCAACTTTTCGTTGAATCATTGAGGTTTTTAATTGTCTCCAATTCTTTTGCATTGAACCATGCCTCCTTGTCAACGGAAACAATACTCTGAAATTTGAGCTAATACCTATTACAAACAAAAATGCGAAAGCTGAATAAGCACTGTTTTTAGAAGGCCTTAACTCTCAATAAGGGCAAGTTAGTCCAAGATAAAGGCACTGTAGTGCATCTGTGGGTTCCTCAATGCCTGCCAAGTTGATATGTCAATTTTAATAGGTATCATTTTAATGCACGTTTATGCTTGAAGTTGGCAACTTGAGAGGATATTGTTAAACTATAATGTTATAGCTTATGAACATTCCTGATTCGTCCAATAATATATAAGTTGGTCTTCTTATTAAGTATGTCAGTCAACTGTTTACAGGCCACCTTTTAATGTGGTATGGGGTATGTTTGGACTGCTTTCTGTAGATCTCTTAGTATCAGCCAGGCTCAAATGTACCTCCACAACCTTGGCAATGCCTGCTGGAGATATAGATGGCCTTACTGTGATAGGTGGGTGGATTTCGACCTAGGTCACGCTCTTATGAGTGTCTCCATTACTATTACACCATAACCCCCTGGATTATAGTCCAATACAATAATATAGTTTAATTTAGTGGAAATATGTCATAATATTAATATTTTTAAATACTTTTTCAAATATATTCTAATTAATCCACATACATTATAATAATTATGCTTTAGCATACACTTATTTTCAAATGCTTTTAAGTTTTACTTTTATAATATGGTCATTTTAAAATATGCATATATTTATTTAGAAATTTGAAATAAGAAAGAATGCATGTTTTTCCTTTTCAGGCTCAATCAATGATTTTTTAGCCTATTTTTGTAATAGTAATTTGTTTTGAAAATTTATCTTTGCCTAATTCAAATTCATATTCATATGATATAACTTGTGTTTTTACATGGTTCAAGTCAAAATTCATTATAATATATTTGCAGCCACAATATGTCAACAACATCAAACTATAGGAGAAACTTAAATAAATGTTATCAGGAGCATTCTTTTTTTCCTTTGGTTTTAAAACACTATTTATGAAAAGTACTTAGGAATCAAATTCTGTAGGTCACCATTAAAAGATACATGCACTGAATTGTTCTGAACACAATGTGAACTGTTCACAGAATTTGGAAAATTAAATGGCACACTTTTACAAATAAACATTTTTACTATGGAATTACAAACATCCTCTTTGATTAAATTGACATAAACAGCCAAGATAAGAAGCTGAGGAATAGAGATGTAAAAATATCTTATAGTATGGACTGTAGTTCATAAACTGGGACTTAACAGACCAAAAAATTTCTGACATGGCAAAACTTGGCAATTTGATTTTTTTTTTAAATTTTAAAAACAAACTAGAAATTTTATGTAAAATACAATTACAAAATGTATCAAATGAGTCTAAAACATTGGGGAAGTGTTTTCTATTAGAATTAAATACAAGTAGAGTACAAAATCACTCATAATGTGAGTACAACAGCTAGCTTATAACTGCTATGAATTTATGACGATTGTCTTTGAAAATCATCATAAATTACATAACTGGGCAATTTACAAATTGCAAGATTTAACAATTTCCTCTTCACTATTCTAGTGAAAATTTGGGGAGAGGGTTTAGTCCTTGCACTCGGCTGCAATTCCTTGCTCAGCCTAGAAGGCTGCACCTGTGACTCCACCCTGGTACTAGATGGCAATAACTCCTCCTTTGCCTCATGTTGGGCATCATGTACAATCATGTCCTTTGATTCAAATTCTATTGCTTTTGCTGCATCTACATCCTCCATAGCTTGCCTCTTGAAATTAAAAATATTGTTCTTTGAGAACATGGGGGTCTCCTTATCCTATGTAATCTAGTCGTTGTAAGAATCACCATCATCCAATTTTATAACCGCTCTTATGCAGATGTGTCCACATTTCTTGTGCAAAATTGAAGACTGTATTGCACAAAAACTAGGTCATTTAGGCATTGTTGAGTCAAATTTTTGCATTTTTTCATGTGAGTGGACTGAAACAAACTCCAATTATGCTCACATCTAGAAGCACTACAAGATTAAAACAAATCTAGAGGGCTAGATTTTTGAAGATTTGGGGTATTTCCAGCTCAATCTTCCCACTATGAATTTGCAAATAAGATATTCAAAAGTTTGTAAAAAGCTATATTAATAATTATAATTTGTAACTTGTAAGATATAAGTAAAGACTCCAACTTTTGTTGCTTGGTGTTTTGGTGATTCTTTGTTAGACAACTAGAGCCAAAGAAAAAGTGCAGTGTGTAGTGTCTTATTCTTGTAATACCACTGCTTGTACTTTGTATTAGCGTGCTACAAAATAGTTTGCACTTGTTATTGAACATGCTGAATGTGCTCAATGAAATAAACAACTTAATCTACTTCCTTTTGAGCTGCAGAAGTAGCTACTATTGATGGGATAGTAGGATAAGCTACATCAATGGGTGCCAAAGTTTGAAAATTCAATCAAACCTAAAAAGGGCTGTGTGACATAGAGCCGTGCAAAGCTTTGTTGCAGTTGTGCTAAATGAAAGGCTGCCTTCATCCTAAATGCGACGTTTCTTCAAAATGTATACTTTGAGAAGATGCACTATCATCCCATTGATCACTTTCATTTGCCCATCAATCTAAGAATGGAACATGGTGGATTTTCCCAACTTTGTGTCTAGCATAGACCAAAGCACTTTCAAGAAATTGCTCAAGAACTTGGTATCTCTATCTAAAATGATAGTTTTTTGGGATTCCAAAGTGGATCTAGACATTCTAAAAAGAGGCGAGTTGTTTCTAGAGCTATGATGGTTTTCTTGTAAGGAATCAAAATTTCTGTTTTCGAAAATCTGTCAAGCACTACGATCATTAGCATAATGGTTGTAGAGTAGTTTGAGAAGAAATGCATAGAAACAAATTCCCAGTCTCTTTAAACCAACAAAGGTATGTACAAACCTTGCATCTTTTTGATTGGCTTGTCAATTGCACATGTGGTACAAGACTTGATGTATTTGTTGACATCTGATTTGAGGTGTGGCCAAAAGAAGTATTTATTGAACACCGAAGGGTCTTTTACTCTCCAAAATGCCTTGCAATCTTGCTAAAATGAACCTCCCAAATCAATTTACATCTTTCTTTCTTATGTAGAGTACATAAGTTCGCTTGGTGGTTGAGGAGTCCATCTTGCAAGTATAAATCTTGTGCTGGTTTACTGCAAAGCAAATTTTGATAGAATTTTGTAAAATCCTTTTCAAAAAGATACAAGTTTGACCATGTGCTAACTTCATGTCCACAAGCATCAAGAATAGAGAAAGGAGCTTGAATTGAGATACGACTTAGACAATTTGCTATTGGATTTGCTGCACCCTTCTTATAATTGATATTTAAGTGGAACTACAAAAACTATGAAAGACTATTTCTATTGCCATTCTTGTGGTAAATTTGTGCTATGTCTACAAGACTTGGAGTGGCTTGTAATTTGTGTGAATCATAGTCTCTTTGCCCAAAATATAATGCATCCAATGCTTACACGCTTGAACAATGGTGTGAATCTCATGATCATACATTGGGTAGTTTTCGATTGGTGTAATAGATGTCTCATTGTGTTATGCAATTGAATGACCATGTTGAGTGGGAACTACTTTGAGTGCATATTTTGATGCATAAATCTTGATTTCAAATGTTTGCTGAAAATCTAGCAGTGCAAGGACAACAAAATTTGCATTTTGATTCCTTAAATTCTTTCTCTTGTGCTATTGTCTAGATGTATCTTGCTTTGGTGCCACCTCTAGTAATTTGGTGCAATGATCAAGTCACTTGTGATAAATTGAGTACAAACCTCTTGTAGAAGTTTGCCAATTGTGGAGCTCTACGAGATTCCCTGGTGTAGCCAATCTTGGATGACATGAATCTTGGCTGAATTCACATGCATTCCTGTTGCATCTACAATTTATTCTAGATATTGATTTTCTTCCTTGCAATTGAACATTTGTCAATGCTTGCATACAACTTGCATTTTCGCGAAGTGTCAAGTACTTGCTCAATATGGTGTAGGAGTTCATCCCAAGTCTTGTTGAAGATAGGATGTCATCAAGTTAGACAACAACAAAGAAAGTGTTGGATGGCCTAAGGATGTGTTTCATCATCTACATGAATGTGGCTAGAACAATGGTTAGGCCAAAGAGCATGATTAACCACTTGAACAAATGTTCTCTAGTGTCTCTTCTAGATGTTTGTGGGTTCAACAAGAATTTGATGATATCTAGACTTAAGATCAATCTTAGTGAAGAACTTTGCATTACAGAGTTGGTATAGCAAGTCCTCAATCCTTGGAAGAGAGTAGTGGTTCTTCACAGTGATCTTGTTGAGAGCCCTGTAGTTTGTAGTCAATGCACAACCTCTAAGTGCCATCTTTCTTCTATGCTAGCACAATTAGGCTGCAGCAAGGTCATGAGCTTGGTATGATATGTTCCTTTCCCCACAAGTTCATGGATTTGTCACTTGATCTCCCCATTCTCTAGGGATTTGCAGTCCAAAGAAGCATTAGGCAAAGGTAGTCCAAGAATCAAATCAATAGTATATGCCTTACCACACAGTGTGTATGCACTCCTTCCAATGGTTGAAAGATATCCTTAAACTTTGCTAATGTTTGGTTCAATTCTATGTTTTTTGCCGGTGCTGCTGCAGGAGTTGCAATATGTTTAGTTATTGCAAGAACGTTCTTGTGTTCAAATCTCACCATCAAAAACACAAATTTCTTGCTAGAACTGTTGAGTTTTTAAATTAGTTCTACACAGGTTCAGTGTGAACTTGCAAGTAGTTCAAGTTATTTCTCTTTTGTAATTCACTTAAGTGATAAAGTGGAAATCTCTTAATTTAGTTAATTAAGTCTAATAAAGTGCGGATAAGCACTAATGATTTAGATGTATCTTCCAAGTCATCTCCTGTGTGAGATAAGGTTGCTTGCTTTTTGTGAAATAAAAATGCTATTTGTGGAGGATTAGATTGTTACTTGAATAGTATAAAGATAGATGCAAGATGGAAGTTTAATAACTCAGTATAGTGTAATAATTCTATGCAGTTGTTAGTTTGACAGTTTTGGAGATTGCCGTGTAAGCTTTCAAAGGAATGCAAAGCTGATTTGAAGGTGTAAATTATCTGTCTATTGTTCTTTGTTTCTTGTAATGTCCTCAATTTTTATATGTCAGTATAAAATTAAATAATTAATTTAAGTTGTCGAAAAGGGTAAATTCAAAAAGACAATTTAAATTAATGGTGCGAAAAGTAACTTAAATTATAAAAGAATTAAAGTGAATTAACTAAGTTACTTTTTAAGTGGATTCTCAAAAGAATTAAACTAAAATTGAAAAGGAAAAAAGGAGAATTCAAGAAGTCTAAGAAGTTACAGAGTTGAGAAGAATAAAAAATTGGAGAGAGCCTTTTGCAGGGGGGTTGGTTTTGTTTTGGAGCACGGGTTCTTTGTTGGTTGAACAACGTTCACCATATCCTTTTGGAGGATGGAAACCCTCTAAGAGAAGATCAACTCCGGTGGTGAGATTATCCACCCTAGTTGGTTATTGGCGAAATCACTTAGATTTCGTATTTGGAGTTAATGTTTGGAGTTTTTTGAAATTTGGGAAATCTTGTCGCAAGCCGAATTTCGGATTTGTGTTAGAGAGTGCATCTTTCCGGGTTTACAAATTGGGGGTAAGGAAAGATTATCATACAAATTTTAGTTTCTAGGTTATGCAACAGTTCCATGTATTGCCGTGTGTAGGGGTTATTTAGAAGTGTCTTCAAGCAACGGTTTGGGTTGAACCATCGACAGTTTTGGATAATATTCTTATTACAATATTTCTTGTGAATTGCAATTGTATCTCCCTACTGTGGAGTTTGAGTATTATCTCAAGGGAATTTGATATCGAAGAAGCTGGGAAATTATCCTAACAGTAAGCGCCAACTCTAAAATAATTCAATGCAGAGGTATGAAGGTTCTATTATTTTATATTGGCAATTGTTATTATAATGCGAAAAATCCTCTTAAGAATCAAATTCCCAAAAGTTATATTGTTTGTCGCAGGTCTGGTAAGGTGTGATGTCCCCATCCTAGTCAGTGCAGCTGGTGACAAGGTTAGCCTATTATTTCGATCCTCGTAGGCTGACAGGAGTGTGCAGAGGATCATCTGGGGCAGTTACTCAGTGTTTGGTAGCTCCAGTTTTGCAGTTGTTTCAGGTTGGGCTTTCGCAGAATCTTCCAGAGTGCATTTTCAGGAACTTTCTATTTTTAGAAAGTTAGGTCAGGCGGAAGCTGCTATTTTGGGCAGGGCACTTGGTTCAACTATTCAGCTCAGAGTCGACCCAGTTCTGCAGTTTGATGATCAGACGGAGAAATAAGGAGTATTTAATGATTTATTAAATATTTAATATTTTGACTTTATATTAAAGTCACTTTATTGAAATATTGAAATATTTAATTAATTGGCCTATTATAAAGTATTTATTATACTTTATAATAAAGTATTAAATTTTGACATAATGAGTATTTATTATTCATTAAAATAAGACGCCAATTATTAATGATTTTCTCCTAAGTATCAAAGGCGAATTAAATCATTTTATTTAAATGATTATTAAAGGGAGATTGGGTCGAATTTCTCAAAGGGCAATATATATTCACTCAAGACAAAATCGAACCAATATATGATTGCTATTCAACTTTTGTCTTTTTTGCTCTGAGCATTGGAGTTTGCAAACCCTAGGGTTTCTGGCAGACAAACGTTTCTGGAGAACGAAAACTCTTCAGGAATTAGGCAGACTGAGACTGTGAAATACCAGTTTAAGCTTGCACTTGGTGATTTCACACAGAGATCACAGATTGGATTTATTGAGCTATTCATTCAGAGTCAGCAGAGAATAATCATTTACCAGTAGAGGCGAATCTTTCAGTGGTCATTTATCTGAGATCTGGCACACTTTTCAAGAAGCCGTACCATATTTAAAGCTGCTGCTGTAGGCCGTACTTTTCTGTACCAGCAGGCCGTACTTTCTCAGTTGTCAGTGGAAACCATCGGAACTCAACTTCTATCAATCAGTTTGGGTGCGCCTTGGGTGTTCAGAGGTTCTGCATCGATTTCAGTGACCAGAGATTCATCATTTCACTCAGCCGTACTGTCTTCATCATTCTTTTGGCGGCTGCAAGGAGAATCAGGTTTTTCATGTAATAAATTCATATTCATTTCATACGCCATATATTGTTGTAATAAATGCTCTGAATCTTCAATAATGTTATGCGCCTATATGTTCTGAGCAAGATCTTAGCATTTCCATTGCATTTAGAATTTATTTGGATTTTTAGCAATTTATTTAGCAAAATCGCAGCTTTCATTATTTGTCTGAAAATCTCAAAAAATTACAAAAAATCAAAAACTTGCAAAACAAAACTATTTCAGTCTGGGTTTCGGGTTGAGAACCACCAGGGTTCTTACATAAGGAGAATAAATGGAAGACAAATATAATAAAGAATTGTAACGGCTACCAAAAAGAACTCCTACAGGATTTCATAAAGTTTATGGGAATAAAGATTGAGAAAATGCATTAATATTATAGAGCTATTGGGGCTATTGTTAATCACAATTGTTTTGGGTAATTCAAAGCCCTTTAAAGTTGTCTGAAAATTCTTTATTGCTGTTACTTTAGCAAACACTTTCTTTAAGAGTAATTTTGGACTTTGTGGCTATCGTATGATTGAAGAGGTGTTGTCGCATAAGATATAAGGCATTCTTTCATATCCATTAGAAACTTTAGCTAAAGAAGAGCTATTGAACACCTTTGGTAGAGTCGCAACTTGGTGACATCTGTGATTTTGGGAGAATTTGTATATATAATCTGGGTAGTCAAAGCAAGCGATACATTGGTAAGACATTTGTACACTAAATGAAATCAAGCCATCATATTCAAGGAAGTCGGGTATATTTGATATTCATGGAGTTATCGGGCTTCCTCATATATTTCAGGATTTCTTTCATCCACAAAGGAATCGACCTATAAGGGAGTCACAGTAATATAAATGGCAGAGTATGAGTATCGAGATTGTTAAGGATGAGTTGTGAGTATTTTAGACTCTCCAAATAACCGTCATTGAAGGAGAAAATAATGCCCGACCAAGTTTCTAATAACCTTCGAAATTATGTGGAAACTTGGGATCACTCTCTATTAAGGGTGCCAATATTATTGAAGGGCAAACAAGTAATATGGTAGCTGCTTGATATTCATGGAGTTATCGGGCTTCCTCATATATTTCAGGATTTCTTTGATCCACAAAGGAATCGACCTATAAGGGAGTCACAGTAATATAAATGGCAGAGTATGAGTATCGGGATTGTTAAGGATGAGTTGTGAGTATTTTAGACTCTCCAAATAACCGTCATTGAAGGAGAAAATAATGCCCGACCAAGTTTCTAATAACCTTCGAAATTATGTGGAAACTTGGGATCACTCTCTATTAAGGGTGCCAATATTATTGAAGGGCAAACAAGTAATATGGTAGCTGCTTGCCACCGATGCTCAAACATATTGCTAGAAAGAGGAGTCAACTGAGTTTTGGAAGCTTGCCGGTGCCATACTTTTGAAGGAGTCGGGAATACTAAAAATATATCTCTTGGTAAATCGCAGTTTGATAAGGCAAAGATATTTCCATCACAATTTCCAGAAGTTGACAAAGGGGAAGGTCTACAAAGCGTGGGAATTAGTTTGGAGTCTGCCAAATATATTTGTTCTACATTATCCAACAAGCAGCAAATTGGAAATATTACATAGGTTTGGGGCACAATGTTATTGCATTTTTAATAAGGTTAGAATATTGAATTATTTCTAAATTTCATGAAGGATTTATGGGATAGCATTTTGCGACACATTTGTAGTATTAATTCTGCAATCTAAATTTGAGAATTTCATCTATGAGGTATTCTATTCTAGAAAGCTCACTACATGAATGTAAGAAACAAATTAAACTTGCTACTGGAAAGTACTGTAGAAACCCTAGTTTCCCCCTGTTCCTGAATCTAATATTTTTTGCTTGTTTTTGCGTTTTTTTTGAATGTTTTGGGTTTTTTGCATGAAATAAAGAAATTGCGATTTTTGCAAGAATTGATATTAAATTCAATAAAAATGCTAAATAGCCAATATGGATAGGAAGTACAAGATCTACTGAAGGCGATTCATTTATTGTTCATATGTACTCAATACAATAATGATCTGATAGCATGCAACTAAGGAAAAACAATTTTATTGAAAACCTGGTTTTGCTGATTGCAGTCATCAGATGGATGAAGAATAGGCACGCCTCCCAAAATTATTGCTTTCTCCTCTTTCCAGATGATGGCGAATGATTTCTCAAGTGCCTGCGCCTTAGGAAATGAAGCTCCAGAGTGAAAAGGAAAAGCGTTTCTCTTGGAGGAAGAAGTATGGCTCTAGGAGATGGTACGGCCCTGCTGTATAAGTACAGCTGACAGCAGCAACAGCAATTAATGATAGTACGGCCCTCCTCTGTGTCTTCAGATCCCAAAGATATATGCGCCTAACTGAAAGATGCTCTCTGAATGAAATCCCTGAATCAAAACTCTGACAATGAATGCTCTGTGAAGTTCTATGATCTCTTTTGGATGAAGAAACCTCTGTGCTGGCAATAAATCAGATGTTATTTCACACCCTCTGAATCGCTCTCACTGGAGATGGCTCGTTCCCCAATGCATTCGAGACTGAAACCCTAAGTTTCTGTGCTCAGACCAACGTTGATCAATTTTCAATAACTCAATATCACATAATGGCTCGAATTCCAATGCAAAGCCTATATTCTCCTCAAAAGTGCGAATTCCTCAATAATAGGGATTATTAAATAATTCGACTTTTATTCTTTTAATATTTCAATAGTCTCTGGCATAATATTTAATCATAAATTTAATCGTCAAATGGCCCCTTTTAATGTTGGGCGACCCCTCAGCCAAAATCACTTAAGTTATAATGTAATATTATAACTTTATATTATAAATGCTCCAGTAATTAATATTTAATTAAATCAATTAAATATTAATATCTCTTTCAATATTAACCCGATGCTCGAGCCGTCTGAAGCTGCCGACTGAGGAAGTGATTCTGAATGCTATCAATCCATACTGCTAAAAATAGCAGGGGTCCCCACGCTGACTGCCAATAACTGCTAAAAATAGCAACTTATGCAAGAAGTGTCCGAATGAGCCCGAACGAAAGCCAACTGATCAAGAACTGCCAACTGAAGCTGAGCCAAGCTCCGACATGACCCTCTATCCAACCTATCAGCTTACGAGGGTCGCATAATAGGCCAATCCTGTCCTCCGAGAGATGTCAACTAGAAGGGGACATGACAGTCCGCCCCTCCTGAAATTGCTTGTCCTCAAGCAATCTCAATGCTGGATGCTGCAGAATATCCTCGCTCTCCCATGTAGCATCCTCAATAGGAAAATCTCTCCATTTCACCAGATATTCCCTGATAGTCCTCCTACGCAACTGTCTCTCCCTGTACTCCAGGATGGACTCAGGTACTAAGATCAACTTTCCCTCATCATCTAAGGGAGGTAAAACTGCAGACGGTACCACACAATGTCCCAACGCCTTCTTGAGGCGTGATACATGAAAAACGTTGTGTACCCTGCTCTCTGCTGGAAGCTCAAGCTCATACGCCACCTCTCCAACTCGCCTCAGGATCCTGAAAGGACCGTAATAACGTGGCTTAAGCTTCTCTGACCCACTCTTCCTAAGAGTGGACTGACGATAGGGCTGCAGCATGAGGTAAACCATGTCACCAACCTCGAAATGCCTCTCCGTCCTCTTCTGATCCGCATACTGCTTTTGCTGATTCTGCCTTGGCGATATTCTCCTTGAGAGCCTTCATAGTATCCTGACTCTCCTGCAACAAGTCTCCAGCACTCGGCACTCTACTATCGCTCAGTAGCAAATCCAGAAAACTCGGCGCCTCATAACCATACAACGCCATAAAAGGAGACATCTAAATAGTCATATGGAATGTCGTGTTGTAACAATACTCACACAAATGAATCCACTTGACCCACGCCTTCTGCTGCCCTGCAATATAATTTCTAAGGTATCCCTCCACCCACTTATTCACAATCTCCGTCTGCCCATCAGTCTGAGGGTGGTAACTAGTGCTCAGAGTAAGCTCGGTCCCACAAACTCTGAACACCTCCTACCAAAAGTGACTCAAGAACCGACTATCCCTGTCGCTCACAATGCTCCGAGGCAATCCATGTAATCTGAACACCTCACGAAAGAATACCTCTGCTACCTGCGTAGCTGTGTAGGTTGTGGTGATCGAAAAGAAGTGGGCATACTTCGTAAGCCGATCCACAACAACATATATGCAATCTCGCCCTTGGGCTTTAGGCAAGCCCGTAATAAAGTCCATCGACAGGCATTCCCACTCGGCCGAATCGGAAGTGGCTGCAATAAACCTACCGGGTACGTGTTCTCCTGCTTGTTCTGCTAACAAACAGGGCACTCACGCACGTATTGAAGAACATCTGCCTTGAGTCCTCTCCAGGTGAATCTCTCCCGAATCTTTCTATAGGTCTTGAAGTACCCAAGATGTCCTGCTGTAGGCACATCATGAAAGGCCCACATAATGATGTTCTTCACCTCAACCGATCAAATATATCCCGCTCTGTAAATGATCAAGTCATTCACAAGTGTATACCGTATCAACAATCGATCCCTCAACAATACTGGAGGCCCAAGTGTCCTTGGCATACTCTGCCACAATCATATGCCTCCAATCCTCCGAAATCTGAACCATAGAGCTCAAATATGGCCTACGTGAAAGAGCATCAGCCACTACGTTCTGTGTACCTTTGATATACGAAATATCAAAGTCATAGGCCTGCAATTTACTGACCCACTTCTGCTGACGATCATTAAGATCTCGCTGCCCTAAGAAGTGTCTCAAACTATTATGGTCAGTTTTAATGCAAAATTTGCTGCCAACAAGATACTGCCTGAATTTTGCTAAAGCATGCATGATAGCGAGCATCTCCTTATCATAAATGCTATAAAGTCTCTCGGGCCCTCTGAGCTTACGGCTCTCGTACACAATTGGGTGCTTGTCCTGCATAAGCACCACACCAATGCCCTCACCTGATGCATCGCACTGAAGCTCGAAAGGCTTCGTAAAGTCTGGTAGTGCTAAAACAGGGCATGTGGTCATCGACTCCTTAAACCTCATAAAACACTCCTGTGCCTCAGGAGTCCAAATAAATGCACCCTTCTTCAGCAAATCTGTCATAGGGGCTGCATGTCGTGAATAACCATTCATGAATCGGCGATAGAATCCACACAAACCGAGAAACCCTCTCAACTGTGTCAGGTTTGCCAGTGTAGGCCAGTCAATAATAGCGCGGATCTTTTCAGGATCCATCCGCACTCCTCCTGCACTGATGATATGACCTAAATATAACAATTCGGTCATTCCCAAGTCACATTTGGATTCCTTGGCGTACAAGGACTCCCTCTCCAAAATACTCAACACGGTCTCCAAGTGAAGGATATCATCGAAGAAGACCAATACGAATTTCCTCAGCTGTGAATGAAAAACCCTGTTCATTGTAGACTGGAATGTAGCCGGCGCATTAGTGAGCCCAAATGGCATCACTATAAACTCGAAGTGCCCACAATGACATCGAAAGGCAATCTTCTCTATGTCCTGCTCACGGACCTTGATTTGATGATACTCCGACCGTAAATCAATTTTGGTAAAGTAACAGGCACCATGGAGCTCATCAATAAGCTCGTCAATCCGTGGTATAGGATACCTGTTTTTGATCGTCCTCTTATTCAGGACCCTGTAATCAATGCACATGCGCAATGTTCCATCCTTCTTCTTAACCAAGACAACCGAAGAAGCGAATGGTGACTTGCTAGGTCGAATGTGACCCATAGCAAGTAACTCCTTTATTGTCTTCTCTATCTCATCCTTCAATCTTTTAGGATGCTTGTAAGGAGTTATCATAACGGGCTTAGCGCCCTCCTCGAGCTCAATAATGTGCTCTATGCCCCTGTCCGAAGGTCTACCTGGTGGAATATCACTGAACACCTTATCGTGCTTGACTCTCAACTGCTGTATGTCTGGATGATATTCAGTCTTTTGCTGTCCCTCCTGTATAGGTGCAAAGTTCACTCGGCAGCCCACTCTACCATGTCGTGACGCATGAGCCTCTCCATCCGACGAAAAGAAATTGTTTTGATGTTGCTGTCCCGAATTGCTTTTAGTATGTGTGTCTTCCCGCCAACATCAAATCGGATCTCCATGTCCTTGAGACGAAGAGTGATTTCCTCCAATGAATGAAGCCACTTCATTCCCAAGACCAAATCAATATCCCCCATATTAACAACATAGTAATCTGCCTTGAACTCATAATTGTTCAAGCGTAAAGGGAGATCCTTTATCATGCGTTCACATCTCAAAGTGTATCCATCGGCCACCTTGACCCTAATACCCTCGAACTCCTCAGTGATGAGTCCGCGTTTCTCAACGAATCTAGCATCTATGAAATTATGTGTGGCTCCTGTATCAAGTAGGGTAATGACCCTCTGTCCTGCCAACACACCACGAATCCTGAAAGAACCCTCCTGCTGGATGCTAGATAAACGTGCCTTCTGTATTTGTAGCTCTGACTCTGTCTCTGGCTTAGGCTTTGAAGCCTCTGACTCTGAATCCCCAGAACTATCCTGCTGTTCGGAATTCTCTGACTCCAAATCCTCATAATATGCCCACATCACTCGATTTGCCTTGCCCTTAGGTCGTAGAGGACAATCGTGATTGGCGTCATATGGACCTTTGCAGTAGAAGCAAAGCTTCTTCCTGGGTAGATCGTTAAGGGCCTCTCGATCCAAAGGTGGAGCTGCCGATTTACCTTTTGAATCGTTTTTAAAGTCTGATTTTTCTTTGTTAAAATCAGATTTGTCCCTGTTTTTGTTAAAGCCCTTATTATCCCTGAATGAAGAATTACCTCTGGAGTTAAATCTACTAGACGGTGCTGCCAACTCCATGCTTCGTGCTTTCCTCATCGCTTCCTGTAATGAAGGAGGATCAAAGGCTTTGATCCAACCTCTCAGTGGCTCTGTCAATCCCTCCATGAAGAGCACTACCAATCGCCTCTCAGAAATGTTCGGAACCATAACTGATAACTTCTCAAAGTCACCAATATAGGCCTCCAAACTGCCACTCTGTCTCAACTGAGCCAAGTCTCTGAAGTAGGATTCAGGATCCTTCCTGTCAAACCGCTCAACCAATCTGTCCACAAACTCCTGGTATGACGTGATCCTGTCATGCTGTAGTGTCACCATACCGTGGTGCCATCAATCATAAGCTACTCCTTCAAGATGCAATGTAGCATATCTGATAGCATCTCTCTCGGCCATCGGGCGTAATGTAAGAAAAGTGTCCAGCTTACTAATCCAAGCCTGAGCTGTCACTTTACCACTACCATCGAACATAGCTAGGTTGAGTCTGTTCGTAGCATGCTTTAGGTCATTATTCTGGTACCTAGGTCTCCAATCCTGTCAACCTCTGTGATGCTCTCGCCTCTGAGTAATAAAACGGTCAAAAGTGATCCGTTCTCTGACCTCAGGTGGTACCAACTCCCACTCCTCGTTCGCTGCCATAAGTGTATCAACGAACAACTCCTCGTGCTCCTCACCTGCCAAGACCTCCTCGGCCTCCTGTTTCGCAAATGTAGGCCTGGTAGGCCTGTCTGCTGTCCGTGAGGCTGTCCTAGGTGCCCTGCGAGACCCTGCTTCACTCCTCTCATCGTCACGATGTGGTGACGGTCTCCTAGGAGTACCCAATCTCTGAAGTGCTATTGCCAACTGTTGTAATACATCATCGGACCGCCGTTGACCTGCACGAAGATCTCTGAGTGCATGCAAAACCTCTGCATCGTCCTGATCTCTGTTATTAGGTGGGATCTCTGTCCTAGGTATATCTGTTCTGTCAGCCCTGTCATTCCTGTCAGCCATGTTTCCTGGCTGCCTGCTCAAACTCGTTGCCTTTCAATCAGAGCACGTCTGCGTGTATAATACCTGTGAGACCCAATCTGCTCTGGCTGCATAAGACTGCTAAACCCTTAGGATGGCAGGATTTAGCTCTAATACCACTGTAGAAACCCTAGTTTCCCCCTGTTCCTGAATCTGATGTTTTTTGCTTGTTTTTGCGTTTTTTTGAATGTTTTGGGTTTTTTGCATGAAATAAAGAAATTGTGATTTTTGCAAGAATTGATATTAAATTCAATAAAAATGCTAAATAGCCAATATGGATAGGAAGTACAAGATCTACTGAAGGCGATTCATTTATTGTTCATATGTACTCAATACAATAATGATCTGATAGCATGCAACTAAGGAAAAACAATTTTATTGAAAACCTGGTTTTGCTGATTGCAGTCATCAGATGGATGAAGAATAGGCACGCCTCCCAAAATTATTGCTTTCTCCTCTTTCCAGATGATGGCGAATGATTTCTCAAGTGCCTGCGCCTTAGGAAATGAAGCTCCAGAGTGAAAAGGAAAAGCGTTTCTCTTGGAGGAAGAAGTACGGCTCTAGGAGATGGTACGACCCTGCTGTACAAGTACGGCTGACAACAGCAACAACAATTAATGATAGTACGACCCTCCTCTGTGTCTTCAGATCCCAAAGATATATGCGCCTAACTGAAAGATGCTCTCTGAATGAAATCCCTGAATCAAAACTCTGACAATGAATGCTCTGTGAAGTTCTATGATCTCTTCTGGATGAAGAAACCTCTGTGCTGGCAATAAATCAGATGTTATTTCACACCCTCTGAATCGCTTTCACTGGAGATGGCTCGTTCCCCAATGCATTCGAGACTGAAACCCTAAGTTTCTGTGCTCAGACCAACGTTGATCAATTTTCAATAACTCAATATCACATAATGGCTCGAATTCCAATGCAAAGCCTATATTCTCCTCAAAAGTGCGAATTCCTCAATAATAGGGATTATTAAATAATTCGACTTTTATTCTTTTAATATTTCAATAGTCTCTGGCATAATATTTAATCATAAATTTAATCGTCAAATGGCCCCTTTTAATGTTGGGCGACCCCTCAGCCAAAATCACTTAAGTTATAATGTAATATTATAACTTTATATTATAAATGCTCCAGTAATTAATATTTAATTAAATCAATTAAATATTAATATCTCTTTCAATATTAACCCGATGCTCGAGCTGTCTGAAGCTGCCGACTGAGGAAGTGATTCTGAACGCTATCAATCCATACTGCTAAAAATAGCAGGGGTCCCCACGCTGACTGCCAATAACTGCTAAAAATAGCAACTTATGCAAGAAGTGTCCGAATGAGCCCGAACGAAAGCCAACTGATCAAGAACTGCCAACTGAAGCTGAGCCAAGCTCCGACATGACCCTCTATCCAACCTATTAGCCTACGAGGGTCGCATAATAGGCCAATCCTGTCCTCCGAGAGATGTCAACTAGAAGGGGACATGACAAGTACTCTGGAAACAAGTTTAATATAGCAAAACATCAAACTATTTGATGAAATGTCTGAGCAAGTGGATATGTAAAATCGAAAAATAATTTGTATGCAAAATAGGGTAGGCCATTGTAGTGGTATCAGAGTACAAAGTATTTTGCCAACCTGTTGGGTAATTCAGAATTGAGTTTCAATTTGAAGCATGGCAATTAGAGATAGAAAATGGTTAGCAAGAATACTTTATGAATCAGGTAGTAAACTTAGTAATCTATCTCAACCAAGGAATGATGCTTTGGTCACATTGAAAAGGTTAGAAGAATGTTTGAGCTTGTTGAGCAGTCACTTTCAGATTTGTTACAGATAGCTCTTGTTCCTACAGTGACTTCTTTGGGTCAGCACAAGTGGTTGAAACATTCAGATGATGAGATAAGATTGCTGGTAACTTATTGTTTTGAGTGAGGTCTTAAGAATATTGGCACCTAAAGCTCCTTATGATGATGACACAATGAAAGAGGTAATACAATTGATGGTGGATAGTTTTCAGGATTTGGGGCATATTAAATGTTTTCATTTTTCTAGAAAGGTTGTCATACTCGAAACATCTGCAAAACTCAGATTGGGAAACATCATGTTAGATTTGGGATTAGATGATTTGATTCACCAAATGTTTCATCATTTCCTTACCACAATAAAAAAATATCATACTAATAATGTTATTGCAGCCATGCAAACAATTATGATTTTGGTTATTAATGAAAGTGATGCTATCTTCCAGCCCATCTTATCTATGTTATTGGCTGTTTTGAGGCAAGGACAAGATGTCTCTCGAATTGCTTATGAGTTGGTCAACAAAGTGTTCAAACAATGTGAGGAGAAGTTGAAACCTTTTTGGATTAATGAGGAACAAGTGGACGAATTAAGGAAATTACAACAGTGGATGAAATAGCTTCTGAACATAGTCGAAAATATGAATTATGCAATGAGGATGTGATTAAAGTAGCTGATATTGAGAGCCATGACATTGAAGACAAATCATAAATATTATTACATGAAGTTGAGATTGATCATTTGCCCAATGAGTCATGCAAGTTGAAGAAACATATGAAAGTTACCGAGGAGATGATTGTTGCAGCCCTATCACATTTTGACCATACACACAAACTTATGAAGATCTCTTTTGGAAAGCCCAAATTGAGAGAAGAAAAAAGTGTATTGAAGGAGGAACCTCTCTTGTAGATTTACAAGTAGTCAAAGAAAACTTAAGAACTTTGAAATCTAGTTTCTTAAGTTTACTTTCAGATAGAGATTATTCCATCAAACTTTGCAGAAAATAGTTTGGCTGCATTGAAAGGAAAGGAGCAAGAAGTAGATAAGCTCATCTTTTAGCTTACATCTACTAAAGAGTGTTTGGAGAGTACTCAAATAGCTCTTCAAGAAGTAAATTTTCAGTTAGCTGCTGCAAATTAGATTAAGAATCAAGAAAATGAGGTAAGTGTTAGGGAAATCAAGCAAGTAATTGTTGAGTTTTGTTGGTGTTTAAATTAGCACCTCTGGAGTGCTGATTGTAAATGATCAGCTATTACAAATGTTTTGCAACACTTCGTTAGTTAAAGAGAAGTCCCTCTTTGCTGATGTAATGCGTAAGAAAAGGTAGAGTAGACTAAGGTTCCTATCTTTTTGTACTCAACAGTAGGACACAAGGGTGCACAAACACAATGCGCTATAGCTAAGCTTTTCTCTGGTTTCTACAGATCTTAACTACGACTATTCTAGCTTTTAATCTATCCTATCTCCTCAAGGTAAACAGAGCATGAGGGCATAGGAGCGGGAATGGATTGGTTGGATCACTTAAATACGCCGTCTCCTTAGAATATGGCCGAGGCTCAGAACTCTCGGATATACGCTGGGATAAGGTTTTATACAAGTAAACACTCTTTACGGGTAAGTTGGATCTTCGACTTGCCAAGGAGGAGGAACCCCTGTCTGAGGTATAGGGTAGGAAACAACTTACTAGAAACAACAAATTACGATGACTTGGTCGACAAACTTGCTAAGGAGGAGGAACCCTTGTCCGAAGTATAGGTTGAAATTCAATCCATTAAACGACATCACATGATAACTGCCAATAACAAATATCCGAGGAGGAACCCCTATCCGAGGAGGGAAATGAAACAACAAGCTATTAGATACAAAATGTAGAAATAACTCAAATATGTAGATCAAAATGCAAGCGCCTTCTGATTTTCTTCTTCAAGCTTTATCAACGAGTTACAAAAGAATTGGGACAGCAAAGGCACGAAATCATACACAATTACGATCAACCAATCAACTCTCATCCAAGAGTGAACGAATAATCACTTTCAAACTTGTTGGCAACAATGGTGCAACAATATAGTAAGTAAAGGTTAAACAAATAATGAGCCCAAGTCTCTTATTTATAGAACTCAAAGGAGTAGGAAACCCTAAAATCTCTTTGAGTTAACAATGAGTTCTTGCCAGTGAATTAGCAAGATTTATTCCTATGAAAGGGGAACAAACAGTTAACTGGAAAACTACTTCAGTTAACTAAAAGTAAACAAAGAGTCAACTAGAAACTACCTCAGTTGACTGAAAGTAAACTAAAGGTGAACTTTAATACAAAGTATGCCTCCAAAATAGACATCCACGTTAGTGGAGATCTAAGATCCACAAATTATGGAAGTCAATTAGACATCCTCACTTAGTGGGATCTGACAATGCATGATTTGTGGGGTGTGGAGTTAACTTGGAAAGGGGCATCAAGTTAACTCCAAATACACTTAATGTCTTTCTTGAGTTGACTTGGAAAGAGGCATCAAGTCAACTTCAAGTATCATAAATGCCATTTGGAGTGTAGGACATCCTTCTTTGAGGTGTCTAACACCTCATCATCTTGAGTCAACAACTCCTTTGACCATTCATTGACTTTTTCTGCCTCTTGCAAACTACTTTTGATATTTGATCTTCTTTGCAATTGCGTTGTCCAACCTTGTTGACATGGAATGTGGAAGGTAGTGTGGTACTAATCGGTGGCGGCTCTGTGTTTGGAATGACTACCTTCCGTATTTGGCTATGGTGTGAACGGTGATGTCATTAATGCCTTCCAAGGCGTCCAATCTTGACTATAGACTTCTCTTGACGCATGTTCGTGTCAAGTGTTTTCAGAAATTTGTGAAGACCGACCATTTTAGCCTTAATTTCAACTTGAGAGTACTATATTCTGAAAAACTTGATCATTGACTATAAACACAGATATGTTTAGACAACTTCTGAAAATCCCTAAAAATAGCCACCCGCTGAGAAGTATTTTTTCGGGAAAAATCTGGCACATGGGTTTTGTTCATGCTTCAATGCTGAACAAACCTAGTTCCTTAGATTTTTGATTTTGAGACTTTTTCGAAAAAACCCCTAAAAATAGGCGCAACAAGTTTGTTGATTCTGGAAAATTTGAAGAGATGGGTTTCATTGGAAAATTATGTTGATCATACCCAGTTGGCCAAATTTGTGATGGCCTGTTGTTTTTTGTGACATGCAATAAATTTAAGACAGAAGAGAGGAAGTAGACAAGAGGAAGATTGGAAGTTATTGCTGCCTTTTTGGAAAAAATATTCTACTGGATGCAACCTCTGTGAAGACAAACTTTCCCTTTCACTGATCTTCGAAAAATCACGAAGAATGATTGAAAAACCTTCTTCAGATCTTGAAAAACGTCCTTGGAGAGCTTATTGCTATTTAAACCCTCAACTTGCAAAAATAAATGAGCATAATGGAAACCTAGGCTTGATCATATAGATTCAAGCTTGAATCTTTCAAATGTGGATGTCAACTTATGTGTCAAGCCTGATTTGGAGTGATTTGGAGTTCAAAAAGTAGGTCTTCACTGATCGTGGGATGATTTGGCCAAGTTTGCCTCCAAAATATCTTCTTTGAAGTCAACAAACTTGCTTTTGACCTTTTTGGGTGCCCCTTTTGAGTTTGAGTCCTTTTTCATCATTTTTCATGTTGAATGACCTCTGTTTGATCCTTAGTCTAGGTTGGTTAGACAATCCTGAGCCGGTGCTGATAGATTCATTGTTGACCTGGATCCGTGCTAAGAAAACATGTATGCGAGGTATTAAGTTGAAAAACTGAGTTTAAGGCCCCAAAAGGCTTGGCGCCTTTCTCTAGGAAGGGCGCTTTTGGCCTTGCCTTAGCCAATTTTTGATATTTGCTCTTCAACTTCTCCATTTAGACCTTCCGTGCTCTGATTTGATATCCTTGTTGACTGATAAGTCGCACAGTCTCGCTTGACAATTCATCACGTGGCCAGCTTGATCTTGGAAAGGATGGTTGGTGTCTCAGCTCCTGAAAATCAGTTTAAGGTCTCAATGAGCAAGCGTGCCTTTCTTCAATAGGGGCGCTTTTGCTCTTTTTGATCAGTTATTTCTTGTTGAAAACTGCTTTGTTTTGATCTTCACTCCGGGTTGATTGCCTCGTCAGATTCCCATGCTAACAACTTCGTTGTTGAGATTGACCCAAACGGTGAAGGTCATCTTGGAGAACCTTATGCCATCTGACAGCATTTAAGTGCCCAAAAGAAAGGGCGCCTTTCTCTGGAAAGGGTTCCTTTTTCCCATGCCTTAGAACGTTTTACCGTGTTTTACATTCAGTCTCTTTTTGGGATGTTTTCCACTTGATTGCTTCCACCGGTTGCCTGGTAGGTCCAATGAAAGTGCTTTTGATTTGATCGAGAGGCTGGCTAATAGCTGAACAAGTTCATTATACACCAAGACTGCTGACGGGGTCATCAGGTACCTCAAAAAATGGGCGCCCCTGGCTAGCAGGGGCGCTTTTAGCTTGTATCTTATTGATTTATCCTTCAATTGGCATGTTCAATTGATCCATTACTACAATCGTTTGACTCGTCTCACATGCTTGCTGACAGATTCGTTGTCGAGCTGAAAAGGGATCGAAGAGGTCTCTCGAAGGCGACATTTCTCAATGGGTTACATCTTGACCACCTCATTCAAGGGCGCGTTTGCTTGACAAGGGGGATTTTTCTCATGCTGAACAGTCATCTTTGATGTCTTTGCCAACTGCCTCTTCTCACTATGTTGATATTTGCCAACGATCACTTCATCAGATGATCTTGCTAATTGTTACGTTGTCACGCCAGCAGGAGAACACAGAGGATGACTGCCTTGGATGAATTAAGTGACTGCATTTGGCCCCTGAGAATCAAGGGTGCTCCTCTCTAAAAAGGGCTCTTTTTGCATCATGGACTGATTTCTCCTTCGTAACATTTCCAGAGTTAGTCAAATTTCAACCTTTTTCAGTTTTAGAAATCCCCTCCGTCAAAGATCACCATTTTGTCCTTCTCCGCCATGGTTGCGTCGTTGAAGCTTAAGCTTTCAACACTTGGTATTGGCCAATTTGCCATTAGTGGTTGCGGATCTCCTAACTTTGTTCTTGAAAAATAGAAATAGACCCACCAGAGAAAAACATGTCTTTTGATGATTCTGACTTGATCAATGTGATCGTGAAGTCGATTAATCCTATCAAAATCATTTTCAATCATTTCTGGGAAGGTCCTATTTTAGGGGGTTTCCCTAAAATAGGGGCGTAAAACCCTAATTTTCAAATTTTCAAAATTTTGCACAAGTGTTCCTTGACAAAAACCCACAAAGACCTCATGTTTGGTTTGATCTAAAACAGACTTTTGACAGCATTTTTATCTGGTTTAGCTCAATTTAAGCAGAATGCCAAAAATTTATTTTGGGTACAACAAGTTTGATGAGTATTCTATTGATGCTGATTTAGAGCAAACTTCTAAGTTGGAAAGTACAGAGTTAGAACGACAAGATGATCAATTGGATCAAGTAAATAGAAACTCATTTCAATTTACCAACAATCCTTTTTTTGAGTGGGATGCAAAGAACACTTTTGATAATCCACTCTTTGCAATGGTGAATGAAATTCTTGCTAATGTTAGTGATATGGTTGATGATGGATACAAGATATGGGATCCAGGTAAAACTCAAGATTGGGTTAGTAAACTTTTAAGACCTATTTTATGGATGGGCTTTAGGCAAAATTGCAGATTTGAAGCTGCTGTCCACTTCCCAATCAACCGTCACAAGATGTTTATTACTTGCATACAGATGGTTTGGTCTTTATTTTCAGTCGATGAATTGATTATTTATCAATGGAGGTTTAATATTGATGATAACTTTGACATTGGGGAGGTCTCTTCAATCAATCGATGGCTCACAATACCTATGCATCAAGAATTGTTCTTCATTGTAGTTGCTGCTCCAATATCATAATTCTGATTTTTTACAGATTTGGCTAATGAGTTGACCAATTTCAGTAATTGCAGATTATGTGGCAGTGAAGTGTGGAAGAATTTTGAGATATGATTGAGATATTCTGTATTTCCATGTTTCCATGTTAAGTAATGGTTGTGGCAATCCTTTGAGTTTGCTGGTCCATATATCTCTTGATGTTATATTGTTGATTGTAGCCCTTTGGCTAGTTTGGTGTGTGCAAGTAAGCTATTTTGGCATTTGGAAATTGAATGCTTTTGAGATGCTATTAGTTGGTCTCAAAATTGTTTATGTTGTCTTTTATCCAACCAACAGCTTATTGGGAAATTATTCTCATTATTTATGGTACTTCATGAGGATTGTAGAGAACCATTCTTTCCTATTGATCAGAGTGTTTGTCCTATTGCCCATGATCGTGATAGGTAGTAGAATTGTAGATTTGAACCTCGTTGAGGTACATTGTGTTGTGACCATTTCACACATCGCCCCATTGCAAATGGGGATCCCCTGTTTTCGCTTTTTGCCTCGGCGTCGCAACTGCTTATCACTTGTCTTTTTACAATGAGGTCATCATTTTGAGAGTTTCAAGTCAGTCTTTTGAGAATCATCCAAGCCAAGTCAATAATCCATGCTTGAATCAGCGCGTAGACGTCATGGAAGCACTCAGAAGGCCCAGGAAACGAAGATTGCCTGTGAATTCGGCCAATTCTGAGATTTCCTACTTTTTAGGAAATTTTGCTTTTTCATTTTTGGCATTTTTGGACCAAACAGGGTTCCCTATTTTTTAGGGTTTTGCTTTTTCTATTTTTGGAAAGTTTCTATATTTGGAAAGGTCTCGAATTCCAAAAATCCACTCAGAAGTTAAAAAAAAAACGAAAAATCACTCAGAAAATCAAAGAGAAAATTGAAAAATCATTGAAAAATCTGGAAAAGCAAGTAAAAGGCATGAAAAATCAGTAAAAAGCATGAAAAAAATCAGACTGAAAAACATTAAATTCTGGAAAAATCATTCAAAACCAGTCAGATCTGAAGTGCAAAATCACAGAAAATCAACTCAAAGAAAGATGGAATTCATGAGAAATCTGGTTAAGTCTGAAGAATTTGCCATAAGGAGGATGGTCCTTGAAATGTGGGACGGAAGGAAGGAAGGAACGTCTGGAAGCTTGTGAAGTCCGCCCAGCAGTGAAGGAAAAATGTCAAGGACCTTCCAAAGTCCGCCAAGCATGTCCAAAGAGGAAGGAAAGTCCGCCATGCACTTGAAGGGAAGTGGCAAGAAGGTTAGGAAGTCCGCCATGCTTGTCCAAGGTGCTAAGGAAGTCCGCCTAGGCACATGGGAAAGGAAAAAATCAAAGTTTTCACTAAGTATTGGTGCCTAGTAAGGAAAATTTCGAAAATTTGCCTAAGTGTAAGAGCCTAAAAAGGTGGAGAATCGAAGTTTTGGCTGAGTGATGTAACATTTCCAAAGGATAAAATGTTAAGGAAAGTGCTAAAAGGTTTGGAAGTCTGCCATGTTCAAAGAGATGATGTCCAAGACCATAGGAAGTCCGCCCTCACCTTGTCCAAATGCTTGGAAAGTCCGCCATGGTCTATGAAGAGGAAAAAATCAATTTTTGCCAAGTGTTTGGTGCCTAGTCAAGAGAAATTCGAAAATTTGCCTAAGTATAGAGGATTAAAGGATGAAAAAATTGAGATTTTTGGCTAAGTATCATGACATTTTCAAGAGGTTAAGTGCTAAGTTTGAAAGGACAAGTGCTAAAGAAATTAGGCTGTGGCCAAGAATAAAATGAAGTGTGCCAAGCACAAAAGTGAAGCGAAATTTAAATTTCGCCTAAAGTTTTGGATGTCTAGAAGAAAAGTTGGCCGAGTATACAGAGAAAGATGCGCAAATCAAAGAAAGGAAGGATCACCCTTGGCCAGAAGGAAGAAGAACTTGTCGAGCGTCAAGGAAATTCGCCTAATGAAGACATCCAGACAAGGATTTTGCCTAGAAAAATTTGACTGAGCAAGAGAAAATTTGACTTTGGCAGAAGAAAATAGGCTCAGTGCAATTAAAAGTTGGCTATGGCAAAGAAAAATAAGGATCTGGCATAACATTTATCGACGGAATGGCTAAAATTTTGGCTTGGCTAGGCGAAATTGGGAATAAAATTGGAAAATATACTTTTGGCCAAAGAAAATGAAGAGGAGATTGGATAAAAAAATAAATGACAAAAGTCTTGAAAGTTCGCCTTGATAAAATAAATAAAACAAGTCTCAAAGAGTTCGACTTCTAGAGAGAGAGTATGGAAAATCAGTGAGAATTCCGACTTCGGGAGATTAAAATGGAGAATTAAATATGAAATATGCCCGTGCCAAGATGAAAATTGCAAAGAGAGTATGGAATTCGCTTTGAAATGATAAATTCGACACAAAATTCACCGTGACTTCAGGAGAGAGAGTGTTAAAAATTTAACTTCGGAGCTAGAATTCAGGAGAGAGAAAATCTGAATTTGTTTATTTTATTTCTTGCAGGTGGATGACGACACGAGGCGAATCTTCAAAGAAGAAGCAATGGCGTGGAATGGTGGCAAGTCTGCTTCAAGCCAAATGGAGTGAAGGAAAAAGGATGGGACAAGCACAAGAAAGTCTGACCTTGCCCAAGCACATCATGTCCAAACCTTTACAAAGTCCGACTTTGCTTGGAGAAGGTATGTCCGAACATCCATAAGATCCGCCAAGTACAATGGCAAACATGATGCAAAGTCCGACCTAGACCAAGAATAGAAATGTCAAAGTGTTGAGAAAGTTCGCCCCAATTTAAGAGAAAAGATGGTAAGCACTAGAGAAAGTTCGACTTATCCCTAGAGATGTTTGTCCAAAGTGGCTTGGAGTCTGACTTAGGCTGAGAGAGAAAATGTCCAAGCTCATGTGAAGTCCGCCCAAGGAGAGGATGAGAAAATTGGCTAAGTGTTGATACCTTGGGGAGAAGAATTCACTAAGTGTTGGACGGAAAACAGGAAGGATGAAGAGGAAAATAAAGAGGAAGTGAATAAAATCCTTGTCCAAGAATGAAATTTGTCCTGCATAGCACAAGCCAAATTCAAAATTGAAGAAAAATCCACAGGCAAAGTTCATCCAAAACCTTGGCTAAATGTTGAATAGTCCATGTGAAGGTAGTACAAAATGAACTTGAATAGCCAAAATTTGGCTAAGTATGGGAAATACTTCACAGAGAAAATTCCAATTTCCTCTATCATGGCGAAAGCACAGGGGCATTCTTCTCCAAATTCAAGACACTTGAACGGATATCCAGACATCTTGGAAGGATTTCATCTACAATCCCAGACTTGTTGAAGCAATCAAGGCAACTTCTTGAGGGATTTCATCTACTGAAGAATTAAAAACAAACTTCCAATCAGAATCAGATGGTGACAAGAAGAGTGTTCCAAACAGATCTCCATACTTAGACAATTTCTCGGCACAAATTGGAGAATTCAAAGAGGAAATCCGAAGGAATAACATCAACCCAGTTCAAGCAGGAGGAAGTTCAAAGCAACCAACTTCAAGTCCAGACACCTGCTCCAAGGGGAGACTTCCAGACCTCAAAGATTCCAGTACAGGTAAGAAGAAGAAATCAAAGTCTCAAAAGGAATCCAAGATCAAAGCTAGGAAGGAACAAGCACAACGGACGAGTCATCGGGGAAAATATTCTAAGGCAAGCACGTGGAAGAAAAAGCGAAGCAAGGAAGGCATCCCAGCTAAGGTGGCGCCTTCATCTTCCAACCAATCAAATTGTTCCAAATCAACATGCAACAACTTTCTATTTTATTGTTGGTTTATATTTAGCAAAAGGACAAGTGTCCTCAAATGAAATTTTCTCATTGGTCGAAAGTGACAAACCCTAATTAGGGTTTTATTTTGTAATCTCGGTCGTTGATTTGAAATCAATCTTGGCCATTGAATTGTAATTGGGGAGCCTATAAATTGAGCTCGCCCCCTCATTTGTAATGTGTGGAGACAGAGTATGAGATTGTTGCATTGAGACTATTTCGAATAATAAAAGCTCTTATGCATGATTTGCTTTGAACAACTTTTATTGTCAAATAGTAAGCGAGGTTGCATATCTTCTTCCGCCATAGATTAAAGTTAGAATTAGATTAAGTAGAATTTGCTTTGAAAGTTGGTTAAGTGAATGAGAGATTGATCGTATTGATTCAATGGTGAAGTATAGCTCATACTTTCTTCGAATGGATGATTTGCATTCAATGCGTAAAGTTAGCCTGAGCTCTTAATTGTGGAAGCTTAACTTCAGCCTCATTCGAGGTTTGAAAATCATTATCACACCCCTTGAAGATTGCACCCATTTTGCGTATGTTGTCCCGCAGGAGGGGAAACAAAGTGTGGTTTATCCCCTTCACCGAATCCTTACTGTCTCTTAAGTTCTTAGGCATAGAATAGACCTCCTAAACCCTTATTCTTTTTGCTATTTTTTTTGAGAACCAAATCAAAGTCCTAATTGAGAGCCTTTAATGATAAATTCCCTAAGTCCTAAACTTGTGAAGATTTTCTTAACGTAAGTCCCCTTGTTTATTACCAGCAAATCACAACGGCCATTGAGCTTATCCACACGTCGAGACCCGACAAAAGAAACCTTGGAATCGCCATATGATCTTCTCGCAATCTTAGCATACGCGATGGTTTTTCAAGAGAGGATAGAGTGTCTTTGGACATTTTATTCTGTGTGTTCGGTGGATGATAAAACGTACACCAACACATTGGTAGGTGAATTCTTATGTTGCAAATTTCATATTTCAGAGTTATTTCAGTTTGGGATTAGAGGTTGATTGTTTTGTGGAGTCATAGGAGAGACGAGTTCAAACTTGGTATGATAAGTTGATGGTTTTTATCATAGTGGCGCAGCAGCAGCTTGGTGGGTTTTTTCGAAGATTGGTTTGGGATCCTGTAATCACAGTTGGTTTCAAATTGTCAAGTTACATGTTTCTCAGAGCTTGCATTGAATTGTCCAATGGAGTATGGTTGTGGGTGAGGTGTTGGTGGCAAGTTCAATGTTTGAATGGCTTTTGGGGAAATTTGGTTCTTTTGACTTCCATTGCCAACTATGAAATGGACTTGTTATCCATTGATCCACATTTGATAGTGAAACAATCTTTTGCTTCCACAATGTTTGCAAGGGAAGTAGAGATTTTTGTGTTACCTACCATGGCACTAGGTTCATCTCTATGACTGCTTACCTTTGTCCTATGTTGCAATAGTGTTGGAACGAGCGTTGGAATTTTGAACTATTCACCACTTGCTAGTCTTGGATTGGTTATGGTTCAGATCATTTTGTAGTTGCTGCTTCTTTTGTGGATGGTGTTGAGGAAATAGGTTCTAGTAGGAATCTAATGATATGGTAATAAAAGACATAAGCGAAATTTTTTATTTGAATGAAGATTAAATTCCATCTATTGACGAATGGAAAATCACAAGTATCATTGATTTGTTGGTACCTACTTATTAAGGTAATATGAATATAAATATTTTTTTTATAAACTCAAGAAGCTGATTTACTTTCTTTTGAAGTTGATTTTGCTATATCTCAAGTGGATGATCTTAATTATGAAGATTCATCTTGTATTCCTCTTGAGGTCATTATTTCTCTTTTGTGTTTTATTGTTGTGTATCAAGACAATACAAAGGGTTATGATAGAGGATGGGGAGGTACCATGACATAAATAGATGTTTCACAAAATAGAGGGAAGAGGTAGGAGACCGCAAATAATACACAATTTATTTTTATTTAGTGATGAAGGGGATTTTGGAGGAAATGAATATTTATTCAATTAGTGATGAGGGGGATTTTAGAGGAAATAAATATTGTGTATTTACTCAACTAGTAATCATAGACAAAGTTATTCATGCAATTGATGACCATTTTATATTTATTCAACTAGTGGCCAAGAAGGATGTTATTCCATATAACATCCTTCTTGGTCACCCATGGATACATGCCTTAATAAATATTATTAAGTAGAGTATATTGGGAATTGCCAAATACCAATCTAGTCTACTTAATTATGATTTTTAGCAAAAGGGTTCATAAACATAAAATCGAGAGGGTCATGATAGATAGTGGAGTAGGATTAAATATTTGTACCCTTCAATTGGTAAAAAAATTGGGATAGTCTGATGGTGTCATTGACTCAAAAAAACGTATCAGTGTCAAGACATATGATGATGTTGAGCATGAGTACAAAAGAACAACAAAATTCCCAATTCAAGTTGGTCCCGCTATAGTAGACACTATTTGTCAAGTCTTGGACCGTGATATTCCATATAGCATCCTTCTTGGCCACCCATGGATACATGCCTCAATAAATATTCTTAAGTAGACTTTATTACTAGTTATCATACGTTTGTTGTTATTTCTTATGTATTTCTCTGATGGTTGCATGTGACTTTGTAACCCATATAACACACCATTCTTGAAGAAAAATTCCTTGGTTTGGAATTTTTCGTTGAGGCTTAGATTGCAACTTGTTATGAGACTGACAAACTTTTGTCGTGCTCTTGAATTTCGCCTTGGCTTTGAATTTGCAAGCAAATTTGTAGGTCTCTCTAGTGGAAGAGATCTATAGGAAATCCATATAAGATAGAATATGGGGTCTCAAGACTGATTAGCACTTGAAAACAAGGTTTTGTTCTACATCTTGGATACCTAGTTTAGACATCAAAGTGTATATATTCTTGCACTGTTTGATCTTGGCCTTGGTGCAATTGAGAAAACTTGATGTACAAGTCATCATAGTTTCCTACATGGTAGAAGGTTTATTTTGAGGGCCGCAATAGAATCATTCCATGTGTCTATAGATACGTCTATATCATCTTCATGTGTTGTACAATAGTTATTCCACCATTTCTTCATTGAGAGAGACTTTTAGAAGAGGAAATTCATTTTTTTCTTTATCATAAGATTGGTTCGCTGCATAGTATGCACATATTTGGTTAGGCCAGTTATCTAGGGCATCCACATCTATCTTTCATTGAAATATGGTGATGCCTAGATTGACTTTCTATCTTATATGGCACGTGATCATCAAATGGTTGACAAGGATTGGTAGGGTTTTGAAGTTGTCTAAAAATTTGCAATAACTGATCAACCATGCCTGCTCTTTCATGTGCATGTTGCTCCTCAATTCTTCTTGTTGTCTTTGCAAGGCATCCTCTATTGTCTTTTGGAACATCTCTGGTGGCGACATGGTTCACGTTTTGTCTCCCATTTGAGGACATGAAGGAAGATATGAAGTGTCATGTGTATTGAGCCTTTACTTGTATTCAAACCTTGTGCGAGTGGGTATACAAATAAAGACAATTATTTAGTTATCACCCCAATATCACTAAAAAATGGGATGAAGTGAGTGCTCTGATTCAGGTTATTCAAGGCCTAGGAGTAGAGCTTGGTCAATCAAAGAGATTCAATCAAGTTATGGCTGTGGAAAATTTGAGTTATGATAGGAATTAAGCATATGCGAAGAAAATTATTGAGCAACAAAAACAAAGAACAAACAATTAGGACTATAAAAAGGTTATTTTATGCTTAGTTTTGTACAAGATTTGTGAGAACAAATGTGTTGCCCTTCTCCTTACTTTTCATTCAACTATCTAGCATCCAACTTTACAAAGAATGGCTATGTACATATTTATACAAGAGCAAGAGAGATATGGAGCACCAAATGGGACATGACAGTTCATATTCTTGTTACAATTGTCACAATCATAGTTCAAAAAATTGTACTGGACAACCCAAAATTTTGATTTGGACTCGGGACTTGAAAAAATAAAAAACATAATTATACAAAAAAAATTAGACACTAATTTATTTAGAGAACACAAAACTCTATTTTGATCATCAGTCTTTTATAATTCAAATATTACACATGTCATATGACCCTCAAACCAATAAATGACATAGTTCCATGGAGTCTCAGCATTGTGCAACCAAGGGCTTGGATTTGGGGGCTGCTGTAATGTCCCCTCTCTAGCCAGTGGTTTAGGAGTTAGGGTTAGCCTATTACTGCGGTCCCCGTAGGCTAACGAGATGTTCAAGAGGCTCCTATGGAGAGGATTTAGGGTCTTCAGTAGGCTTGCGGTTTCATCCTTGCACATTTAGCTTAGTTTCAGTTGGTTGGTAGGCCTTTTGTAGGCAATTCAGGATTCATCATTCATACTTGCTATTTATAGCAAGTTATACCAGGTTCAGTGGTTTCACGCCTGCAGAGAGGATTTGTGTCAGAGGCACTCTCAGGGGATTATTGTCAGTTTTGGTCATGAGTGGGCACTTTAATTAAATTACTAAAGTCAAATTACTTTAATAATGTTATATTATTAAAGTGACTTTGTATTTAATGTTATAAAGTAACTTTTAATAAAGTACTTTATAATTTGGCGTTATAAGGGGATAAAGTAATTTTAATTTAAAAGATATATTTTTAAGTTACTTTATGATTTTAATTAAAAGGCACATCTTTCGAAAAGCAAATATTAATTTTAATGTTTGAAAGGCCAAAACTGGCGTTGGGTTTTGTGAAGGCATTATTTGATATTTTATTTAAAAGTGAAATGCCAAGTTGGGGTGTGAGGTTTTGGAGAAGGATAAAAGTAAAGAGGAAGATCATTTTCAATATCCAAGTTTATTATTTGCAAAACATGAGAGCTGAGCAACAAGGGTTTGCAAGCATGGAGTTGGATGAAAACCCTCAAATAGGAGAGGATCTACAAGTGTGAAGATCGCCCAAGGATTCTTAATTGAATGGTCTCAATCAGAGATCATTATCAGAGATTTTTACAGGGATTTAAAAGAAGAATAAATCAGGTTAATTGAATTGTTGTTGCAGATCAGAAATAAAGGTTTGAATTAAATAAAGTGGATAGCACCTCTTCCAGATTTGCACGTGGTAATTGAGTTTCATTATCTCCTTCACCCAGCATGTGTGAGATCACCTTGCAGGCCGTACCAGGGACAAATCTGCTCATTCAAACAGGCTGTAGAATCTGTCATTGAAATTGGACTCTTCAAACATCAAGAAATCAGCTTGCCAGTGGCACTAGGGACAGGCCGTACAGTCTTCGGATCTGTGCATGGGAAGGAAAGAGCAGATCATTTTGTATTGACAGCAGATTTCATTCAGTTTTTGGGCATCCAGAATCTGTCCTTCAAGTTGAAGCAATTACCAGGTGTTATACAAACCAATTTGAAGAGGGGTGGTTAGGGTTTGTGAGCTCAGATTTTCTTTTCTTCAAATCAGATCTGTGTCTTGACCCAACCAGCAAATGGGTATGTTATTATTTTGTTAGGAATCAATAAAGAACAACTGGGTTACCTTCATTTACACAAATTCCTTTGTGTTTTCACTTTCCTTAAATTATTTCTATTTACAGCATCATTATTGTCAAAAAACACAAAAAATCAGAAAAGAAAAAAAAACAAAAGATCAGGTTTGAAACCCTAGGGGGTTATCACAGCTGCACGGACCTTCATGGTGGATGCTATTTTTCATTAATTTTATCACTATATTTTCAACTTTTCTCACATAATTTTTTGTCACGTGGATGCTGCAGACATCTTCTGCTGGGTGAAATAAAACCATAAAATGTCGACAAAACAAGTGAAACAAATTTCTTTCTTTCTGTTTTCTTATGCTTTAATTAATACATTATACATTTCCTCTCCCATATGGCTATAACTTACTTGCAGTTTAAATTCTGATTCTAGGCAGTCTTGGAGGCCTTTACAAGTTGTGTAGTGACCTTGTGCATAGTCTTTTCACCAATCTAGTGATAAGAAAGCAATATAGTTCCAAACTGAAGGACTGGAGTTCACGACAATAAAGAGATACAGCTTTAGAATAACCAAAGGATTCCAGCATTTGAAGAATATATAAGTGGAAAGGGAATTTCCTATTGGGTTTTCACAATGGAAGCTCAAATGTCAATTTTGAGTGTGTTGGCTTGGCTTTGACCTTGAAAAATCACCCTCATTTACAGTGACATTATTTTTTGGCATTTCTATATTCATTACCTTCAAATCTTCAATGCGCTTCAATATCTCTCAATGATTTGTATGTTGGAATTCCAAATTGTTCTTTATGCATTATACTGTCTAGAGGAATCTTTGTTTCCATATATTAAAGTCGACAGGTTTGGGCTTACAATTTTGTTGAATTCTCTTCTATATTAGCAGTCCAAATTGTTATGTAGACATTATACAGTCTAGAGGTATCTCATTTTCTATATATTCAACTTAAACAGCTTTGAGCTTACAATTTTGTGTAATTGTCTTCTGGTGTTCCTATCCAACTGACTTCTTCTGGGCTTCCTACACATGCTTTGGTATGGAAGGAAGGCTTGTTCTACTGTTCTTATTTTGAGTCATCTATCCTTCAGTCTTTTGCAGTTTGCATCTCTTCGTCATCTTGTAGAATCTGTTGAAGTTTGTTTTTAATCTCTCTTGTTGACCTCAACATTTCCATTGCCTTGCTTCTCTATCATATTGATCTAATCAATCATTGCATGCTAACTGTTTTAGTTTACATTGTCAAAGTTACCAAGTTGTCCTAGACACATTTAAACTTCACATTCTCCTTTCTACACAAGTGGCTTCTATAATATTCTAAGGAAATAAAGCTGAATCTTTGCACATGCCTTGAAGACAAGTATTTAATGGTTGTGAATTCAGTTGACTTCATAGCTGTTTCAGACACAGCCATGCTTTACATTCTATGATCAGAAGATTCCTTACGCCTTTTCTGTGATGTATTTCACCTGATTTCTCTCTCTTGTTTTATAGACCCCTTCAAAGTTTGCAGTCACTGACTCACTAGTATGTTATGCATATTTTCTTTGTTCTAGAACTTAGGAGGAGAGTTCTATTCATGATTTTAAAGCTTGATTGATACAATAATGCCTTCGCTGTTTGGTTTTCTAATGAAGTCAGATATCCAAACATGTTTACCAAGCAATCTATTTTGACCTGTTCGAGTTTGCATCATTTTATTTGGATCAGGTATGAAAGTAATAATGATAACCCTTATTTTGCAGATATACATACTGATGTACAAGGAGGTTGCTCTTGCATTAAAGATTAACAGTGTCTACAGCAAACGCCGTCTTCTTAGCATTCACGAGAATGTGAAGGTGCTACGTTACCCTGATCATTTCTCATCTGGTGTCTATTTCTGGTATGTTATGGATTTAGTCATGATGATTTGTGTTGATGGTGTTTAAATTTACCTTCACTGAGTTTTGGTCTATGTGCATGTAGCATTCATAATATTAGGATTTTCACTGTTTGTATCTTTGCCCTGGGTGTAAAGGGTCTCTTATCTTTTAAGTAGATGCATCTGTTCTCAGAACAAACACTAAAATAGTAAAATGCAATTATCCATTTACAGAGAATTTAATTAGTGGCAGAGAGTATTGGGCATCCCATGAGATCAATAGTTCCTCTTATATAGAACTGACCCTATAGAACCTTACACTTTTAGGTAGTTGTATAAACTTGAGGAATTGCTTAAAATATTCAACTGATCATTGATTTTATAGTTATCTTCATGTATGAAAATGGTTGGGGCATCATTATGTTAAATTGTCTTAAGACTGTTCTAAATTACTGGTTTTCTGCTGTAAATGTTTGTATACAGGTCCCACCATGAGAAGATAGTGATTATTGACTATCAGGTCTGTTTTCTAGGAGGTCTTGATTTGTGTTTTGGCCGATATGACACCCCTGATCATACGCTGGCTGACTTTCCTTCTACTATATGGCCTGGAAAAGACTACTATAATCCTAGGTACTAGTTTTTTCTTTTGTATCTTGAATAGAAATATTATGCAGTTTTTAAGGTGATTCACAATATGCGCCAAATCTATTAGAGATTTGGAAGAGACAAGTATTTATTGAGTTTAGAGTCTTGTGATATAGCATTATCTTTTGTTTTTTTTTAAATTAGGGAATCAGAACCTAACTCTTGGGAAGAAACAATGAAAGACGAGTTAGATCGTCAAAAATTTCCCCGCATGCCCTGGCATGATGTGAACTGTGCATTATGGGGCCCGCCATGCCGTGATGTAGCAAGGCACTTTGTTCAGCGCTGGAACCATGCAAAGGTCATTTTTTATTTTCAAGTGATGATGTCATATTATAGCTGTAAGGTCTTTTACCATGATTATGCTCCTACATTTTGTATAATTTTTATCAATACTGCAGAGAAACAAGGCACCATATGAGCAATCCATTCCATTGCTTATGCCTCATCATTTCATGGTTATTCCACACTATTTGAAGGGGGATGAGAAAACAGAAATACTGAGGGAGCATCAGGAAGAATTGCAGCTAGAGATCAAGAAACAAACATCGATTTCTGCAGACTCATCATTCCAAGACATTCCATTGCTTCTTTCCAAAGCTGATGATGAACATGATAGGCCTGGATGTCACCTGACATTGAATGGACTAGATAAGATCAGTGCTCAAGCAGATCATTCCAGAAGAACTGGAGCTGTTCTACCTTTTCTATATCCAAAGCCAAATGGTGAAACTTTCTCCCTTGACACACAGATGACAGGTTTTGTAGATGATCAAGATTTAGAACATCGTCAGCAGAGAAAACCTCAAAGTAGGATAACAGGATTGAAAGAGAGTCTATCTGATAAAGCATGGTGGGAGATGCAAGAGAGGGATGGACAGGTAACCAGTGAAGATGAAGTTGGTCAAGTTGGACCGCGCACTCCTTGCCGTTGCCAGGTTTGTTTTTACTCTCTGAGATGTGAAATGGTCTTTAAGTTACTTATTTTGTCAGATTGCTTTTGATACGTATTCTGACTATAATTAAATTAAGACAATTTAATAACAATGCAAATTGCTTTATCTTTTTTATTTTAGATTTATGCTGGACCAAACTGATAATATTCTTCAATTTAAGAATATCAATGCTGTAACAAAACTTTCAAATTTTTGTTAGCAAGAACCATAGTTCAAAAACTCTTGACTTGCCAAAATTTGGCAGCTCCAATTTTGATTCAGACTTGGTGACTTGCAACTTAAAATAATGCTTAAATTGGTTAAAAGAAAACAAATTTCATGCAAAATGCAATTACACAGCATATCAAATGTGTCTGTAAAATATTGGGGAATTGTTTTCTATTATATTTGAATACAAAAAGAGTACAGTATTGTATCAACATGCAAATATAACAAACAATGAATATGATGTTGTATTATGATGAACAAAAATCATCATAAAAATTACCTAAGTTACCAGGTTGTTCTGTTCTGGGCACTGTTGTCTTGCTGGACGGGACAGGTTGGGTCTTGGTTCACCCAGGCCATGTCTCTGTCGTCCTGGGTAATGAAAATAAAAAGTAGTTTTGAACGTAAACAAAAAAAGAAAGTTGAAACTGAAAGCATAGTGTGAAGGAGATGGAGAAGGCACTGCTCACTCTATGACATTAATGGCTAATTGTGGGTGCCCAAGATAGTGTGTTCTCTGTCAAAACCTGCAGATGATTGGGAGTGGCCAACTTCTAAATGATGAGAAACTAAGTGGGGAAACCTTCTTATAATATTTGGGAGAGGGCACTTTGGTTCAGATGCTTTTCCAGTTTTTAAAACCAAAGTCGTTGTCTAGTGCAACCAATGGATCACTTGGCAGTGGCTAGTATTCATTTGTTTTTAACTTTTTATCTAAGTTGCTAGGTTTTAACTTTTTGTTTATACAAATAATCATATATTTATTTTATATTTAATATTGATTAATTTAATAAATAAATACATTTATAAAATCTTATATTTATTATTAATTAATTCATTACATATAAAATCATAAATATTTATTTATATATCTATACATATGTTTTCACTGAATCATGATTTAGGGAGCCACACCCTAGAGTAAATATATAACTAAATTAAAATGTTTGTGCTTGCTCATATAACTAAAATAAAATGTTTGTGATGAGAAACTAAATGGGGAAACCTTCTTATAATATTTGGGAGGGGGCACTTTGGTTCAGATGCTTTTCCAGTTTTTAAAACCAAAGTCATTGTCTAGTGCAACCAATCGATCACTTGGCAGTGGCCAGTATTCATTTGTTTTTAACTTTTTATCTAAGTTGCTAGGTTTTAACTTTCTGTTTATACAAATAATCATATATTTATTTTGTATTTAAATCGATTAATTTAATAAATAAATACATTCACAAAATCTTATATTTATTATTAATTAATTCATTACATATAAAATCATAAATATTTTTTTAATATCTATACATATATTTTCACTGAATCATGATTTAGGGAGCCACACCCTTTGAGTAAATATATAACTAAAATAAAATGTTTTTGCATGCCCTGTAAGTAGGGGTGCATAAGAAGAACAACAAACGGTGAGAGTCCTCAGAACTATTTTGCCTATGGATCTTGCTTTCCCATCTTATCATGGGAGCGAAGAGTCATCGGACATTTATCAGATTTTTGTATTGCATAGAGCCTTCTTTCTTCTCTGAAAAGGAGCCCAGTCATTAATGTTTTGCAAACATGGATCTTCAATTTCGTATTTTTGGATTCGTGATGACACCTCCTCCAAAGATGTTACATGGTTTGTTTATTATCTTTTGCAGTCTTTGCCACTTCAACCATTGCACTAGTGGGGGCTAGAGCAATAGGCTGAATATATTCTATTTAAGTTTTGTCTTGACATCCTT
Organism: Sequoia sempervirens; assembly: GCA_007258455.2. Lineage (NCBI taxonomy): Eukaryota > Viridiplantae > Streptophyta > Pinopsida > Cupressales > Cupressaceae > Sequoia > Sequoia sempervirens. The sequence continues at coordinate 258,253,709 of VDFB02047230.1, read as the reverse complement.
CTTTTAGATGGGATAAATATAATGGTGGCTAAGGTTAGCCCCTATTCACCAAGTATCTTGCTTCATGGGGTTTGTTTTGTGTGTGGGACACAAACATTTTAAACAATCCTTCGCCCTGTGTCCTTTCACATACCAACATCCACATCTATATGCTATGCCTTTGTAATCCACCATTTGATTCCATGTTTTGAAAGATCCATTTCCACTAAAATCCGCACAAATGTGAAAAAATGAACCTATGTATGCATGTTAGATTTTATTGGATTCATTTGCAATAAGGAGAGAAAGAAACTGTTTCATTGTTATTGGATGACTGAAGCAGGTCAGTGGCACTTAGAAGCACAAGGTAAAACATATACTCAGGATTGCTAAAAGGAACTACATGGGAAGATGAATCATTGTAGAGATGTAGCACATGCTATCATTTGCTAGTGAGAATGTCTCATAGAAACTGATAAGCAAAAGCATAGGTTTTGGGCCTTTGGCTATGTAGGAGATTGTTTTTGGCTTTGATGTAGACTGTAGGCTTGGTTTTGGTGTTGATCCTGGTTAGATAAGTATAGCTGCCACTTGGATTGCTATTGGTTTAAATTTTAAGGATTGAATTTTATAAATATTGAAGGATTCAAAATACTTGAAAGAAGATCTCACACATGTTGTAACAAATGAATGGCATCTAGTATCTTACCGATTATTTCTTTCTTTGTCTCTGTTCATTTATAAATTATAACATCTACTCTATCTATATGCATCTATGTATTCTTACTGGTAAACAATGCATGTAGCTTTTATACTCTGTTTATATTAGTGATATTTTTTTTACTGAAGTACTTATCTATTGTGATCAAATGGATTTTTTAAGGCTCATTGAATTATGTTTGGTTAAGTATTTAATTATAACTTTTTCTTGTTCTTTCATTAAAGGGCTTTCTCATCTTGCTTCATTCGTAAATGCCTATGTCCTGTACAAGTTTGTAGTGTAAACTGCGTGTTATAGTCACCACTGATCCTTTCGGTTAAAGTATTTAATTATATTCTTGTTCTTTCATTAGAGGGCTTTCTCATTTTTATTCATTTGTAAATGCCTAAGTCCTGTACAAGTTTGTAGTGTAAACTACGTGTTATAGTCACCACTGATCCTTTTGGTCTTCCAGTTCTTCTATCTTAGCTTCAATATCCATCTCCTTGTATCTGTGCAATGTATGTTCCATCTAGCTTTTAGTTTTTTTGGTTTTTTTGGTGCTCAGAAGCTCTTTTTTCTCCCCTTTCAAGTCTTAATTCTTATAACATTTGTAGAACACTAAATTATTTTTAACCAAATATTGATCAAATCAAGCGTTATTTTGTTTCTAAATATTATTAAAAGATGAAACTAAAAATTTGCTTTTGTGTTTTTATATGCTGCTAGACTATCCATACTGGATAAAGCTGTCTGACACTAACTTTCAAAGAGGAGGTTTTTGTCTTACTCAGGTGTTGCGTAGTGTTGGTCAATGGTCAGCAGGCACAAGCCAACTTGAGGAGACTAGTATTCATGTAGCTTATTGTTCCCTTATTGAAAAAGCAGAGCATTTCATATATATAGAGGTAAATAGCTATGACTCGGATGTATCTTTGAAGATCGATGCTTGTTGGATGTTCATTACTTTCGGTTCTGTAGTGTGTAACCAATGCATATGGATTAGGTTCCACATGGTACTAAGCTTGTCTCAAAGTTCTATATGCACATTTATATGGTTGCTACTTAGCATAATTTCCATTTCTGTGAATATTTATGAAAGATCTTACATTAAGCAGTACTTAGCTGAGTAGTATTTTGTCCTTTTTCATTGAGATGTTCACATACTTTTGTGGAACATTTTTCTTCACTTTTCTTGGTTTCTTGTGAACATCTCAAAATACAGTCATGAACCTTGAGAGGCTTAGGTTCACCAATCTAGAAACTATGCAGTTTTAACTTTTATGTACATAAGTTCATAACTACTGGATTCGAGCATAAATTTTCTAGTTGTAACTGTTAATAATCATTTTATGAAGTTTTGAATGAATATATTGATTAGAATAGTCTTTAGATTTGCTAGGGATATCAGTAATTTTCTTGCCTTTTTTGCCTAAACGGATCTGCCTTATTAAAACATATTAATAATTGTATGGAATCATTGATTGTTTATCCAGCAGGAATCCTTAACCTGGCTTTCTAACTATAAGGTTTTTAAGTTGTGATTTTTCTTATATACATAATATCATTTCTTCCAATGTCTGTAGTAGGCTGAAAAAATTAATCACCTTGATAACTCTAGGGATCCCCTGTATGGATTGCATATGATACTGACAACCTCCTAAAGAAAAACAAAGAAGTGCCTCTGATCAGTGTATTGGAAGAAATTCGATAATGAACTGCCCAAGTCTCTTTACAGAAAATATTATTAAACATGACCCTGTAATCCTATAATATGCAAACACAATATTAGATAGTTGTTTAAATACATAATCCATTGATTTCATTCTAGACATAAACCCAAAACAAATGAAAAAAGAATGACATAAAGGTGGAGAGTTGACCTACATGGTCTGATATGAAAAACAGCTCCAGGAATATCTAGTCTGTAATGTCTCATATTTGATCATCCACTTGTAGCACTATATTTGGAGCCCCATTATTTTGGTAACATCTTGAAATCCACATTCTGTCATGTTGTTGATCCATGTGAATGTATTGTATTCTTTCAAACTTGAAGGTGGAAGCTTCTATGCACCAAAACTCGACTTCAATTCTCCCTTTGAGATAAGTCTTCCGTTCAGTACAGTGTATAAAATTGTGGGCTAGTATTTCTGAACAGGGAACTAGGAATTAGCAAGAAGAGTTTAAGCATTGAGCTATATGAGGCTTGGCATTTCATTCCACACAGTCTCCACTCCCAAATATATTGTTTTAATTTTTATTTAGTTTAGTCCATTAAATGGCCTAGGGTTTCAATGTGGAACAAGAAGTATTCTAATAATGCTTGGGAATACTCTTATTCCAGAAATTCATAGTTGCAGGGAGATGTGTCTTGGGCACTGGGATGTGTTTCCTGTATTGGAGATGTCCTGAAATGTAGGAAACGTTTGCCTAAAATAAAAAACGGAAAAAAAAAAACATAAATTGCAGTACGTGATATCATTTTGTCCCTGTTTTCGGTTGCGCGAATTTATTCCCCATCATTTATGTCGTGTGAGCTTATTTGGATACAAATTCTTTTCATCAAGAGAAGAAAGATTTGAGCCATAACAAGTGTTTCAAGTTCCAAAAATTTGAACACTATGCTTCTCAGTGTCTTGAGAAGAAGGGGAAGGGCAGGCAACAACGGCATAAGCAATTTGTAAGAAGTGCATGAACTTCAGTGGCGAATGAACTTTCATTCAAGCTCGAGACTACCTTCCCCAAGGTTTTATGTTTATCCACTAACACTATTTCTAGTGTAGGGTGGTGTGTGAACAGTGGGGCATCAAGATGTATGACGTTCAATAAAAAGATCAGTAGACTTAAGGAGCAGAAGGCTAGTATATAGGTAGAACTCGGTGATGATGCCACAACTCCTATTATTGGGACATGATCTATCTCTTTTTGCCTTCTTTTTGGTGATATATTTGACCTTAATGATTCTCTTTATGTTCTTGGATTAACAAAGAATTTACTTTCAGTTTTAACCATGATAGAACTGAAGTGTGTAGCTCAATTTTCTGATCAACAACTTATGATTAAAAATCATAGGCAAGATCCTGGTCAAGTATTGGCTAGAGGTGTTTGTGAAGTAGGTCTTCACTGGCTGATTGCTGATCCAGTCAAGCAGACAGCTTTGATACATGACAGTTACTCATTCTGTGAGTTTTGGCATGAGATTTGGTCAGTTGCACTATGGATCTCTAGCTCTTTTAAAGGATGTGGTGCATGGATTGCTTAACTTCGAGGTAGAAAATATTGGTATATGTGGATATGCACTTGACCAGCACATCAAGACTCATTTTCCAAGTAGTGATCTCAGATCAAAAGGAATTTTAGATCTAATACACTCAAATGTTTGTGGATCTATGTCAACAACTTCGTTGGACATATTTACTATGTTTCTTCCTTTAAGATTCTTTGAGAAAAACTTGGATTTATTCCCTGAAGACTAAAGATGAGCTCTTTTGGAAATTTCAAGAGCTCAAAGCTCTTATGGAAAATCACACAGGTAGAAGGATTAAGGTATTGAATCTTAAAATGGAGGTGAGCATATCTCCAAGGACTTTGATGTTTTTTCTAAAGGTGTAGGAATCGAGAGGGAATTGAAAGGGCCTTATGACCCTCAGCAAAATGGGGTTGCAGAGAGGAAGAATAGGTCCATCATAGAGACTGCTATGTCTATGATTCATGATAATGATTCGCCCATCTTTGTTTGGGCTGAAGCTTGCAGCTATGTGGTATACATATTAAACAAGTGTTCCCACAAAGTGTTGAAGTTCAAGACTCCAGAATTAGCCTTCATTGGAGAGAATCTTTATGTTTATGACTTTTGGGTGTTTGGAAGTCTTGTTTACATTCATGTGCTAGTAGAACAAATCGCTAAATTTGAACCCTTTAGCTAGAAGGGTGTCTTTTGGGATACAATGAGCCTTCCAAGGCTTGCAAGATTTATGTTTCATCACAAAGAAACATATTAGTGAGCAAAGATGTTAAATTTTATGAAGGTGCTTGGTCCTCTAAGCCTTAGGAGCCTCTCACGGAGGTCGAGGACAATGAACAGCTTGTTGTTCTAAGTTCTGATAAGCTTGTTACAACAGTCCCTATTACTGATAAACCAAGTTCTAGTAAGGTTGAAGTTTCCTCAACCTTGTGTAAAATAGCTAGGAAGCCTAAATGGCTTACCCAAACTTTGGAGGAGGCACAAGAGTAAGGAGGGGCACCAAAAACTTTTTTCAGAGTGAGCCATCAACCTAAGAATTTTCCAAGTTCATACTTTTCTTTAATGTCTTCTTTATTGAGGCTGAGCCTTCTAGTTTTGAGGAGGCAAACTTAGAGTAAGTGTGGCTAGTTGCCTTGGCAGAGGAGTATAACTCTTATTTAGAATGATGTTTGGGAGATTGTACCAAGACCTCATGGAAATTCAGTGATTAATTCAAAGTGAAGCATGCAATAAATAGGAGCAAGAGAAATTTAAGGCCAGATCTGTTGCATGTAGGAGTTGATTATGCCAAGACTTTTACTCATGTTGCAATGTATACTTTTGTATGGTTAATTATGTCTCTTCTCATTTTCGTTGGCCTTTATATCAAATGGATGTAGAAATAGCCTTTTTGAATAGAAACATAGTGGAGGATGTTCATATAAATCAGCCTAGAGGATTTGATGTGCGTGGAGGGGATACCCATGTATGCAGGCTGAAAAAGGTTGTGTATGGGGTAAAGAAAGGACCTCATGCTCAGTACTGTACTTTCAAATTGATGAATACTTATTATTTTTGGACTTCACTACAATTGCTACAGATCCTAATTTCTTTTTTAATTTATTTTATAAATTTAATCTATTAGTTTTAGCCTTGTAAGTGGATGATGTTATTCCCATAGGAAGTAGAGAGAAGCTTGTGGTATGGTGCAAGAGGGAGTTGACATCCAAGTTTGACATGAAAAATCTTAGCCTTACGCATTATTTCTTGTGTCTTGAAGCATGGCAAAGTACAAGAGAAGTCTTCCTAAGTCAAGGGAAGTACACAATAGATATTCTAAAGATTTCAAATGTTGGGTTTTAAGCCCCTTGCTAATTCAATAATTCCAAATATGAAGCTGACTCTTGATTTAGAACTAGATTTGGTGTGACCATTTGTATACAAGCAGCTGATAGGTTCTCTAATGTACTTGGTAAATACTAGACCTGATATTTGTTTTGGAATGAACACATTATGTCAGTTAAACATGTGCTCTAATAGTTGAAGGGAACGAATTCATTATGGATTAAAGTATGCTGAAGATGAATAGTTAGTGTAGCATGCTTTGTAGATTCAGACTAGGTAGGTGATGCTAGTGTTAGGAAGAGCACATCAGGGTTTTGCTTCAGCTTGGGGATAATGTTATCCCAATTTAGTAGGAAACAGGCAGTTGCAGCATTAAGTTCATCTGAAGCATAGTACATAGCATCTTCTTCTATTGGTTGTGAGGCTTTTGGCATTGCAAGTTGATAGCTGAATTTAGTAATCAGATGTTGTAGCCTACAATAGTTTATTTTGAAAATTAGATTTATTGGCTATTTGAGAATCCTAATTCAATGTTTCATGATCATTCCAAGCACAGAGAAATTTATTATTATTTTTTCAAAGACAAAGTTCAGATGGACTAGTCATTGTTCGATATGTTCCCTCAAGTGATCAAGTTGTAGAAATTTGGAAAAAAGTACTTGACAAAATGGAAAGTTGAAATACTAAGAGAGAATTTGGGGCACCTTCCTCTTGAAGGATAGTGTTGGATTTTTGTCACTCAATTAGTGTTGTTGGGCACAACACATTAGAAAACTTAGACTGTATAATTACTTGGATCGTAGAATTATTCTGGGTGTACAACAGTATTTTGTTTTTTTGCTCTATTCCAGGCCAACTGTTGATTTCTAGTTTTGCTCTGTTCTTGGCAGACCACAAAGTTTTTTTAGGAGATGCTTTTATATTTGTTATCCTAGGTGGCTGGATTATTTTTATATGTTTCTTTTGTGGTGAAAGATAATCTAAAATTAGAGTTGCTTTGTTCTATTTTGGAGTGCCAAGTTCGTGGGTTGTATATGACCGTGGCATCTGTGTTTTGTATTAAGAATTTTTCTAGAATAATATTTTTTTTCCAGCAACTGGGGAATTTTGATATCATTTTATTGTTTTATTATTTTGTACTTTTAGAAGTTTGTGTATGCAAGTTAGTGCAATTAGAATTGCAAATTTGGTTGAGGGTTAAGTTAGTCAATTTGCTTCAAACCCTTGAGTATAGAATCTACATATCATGTACTGAATTATAACATGTGGTACGTGCTCTAAAAATTTGAGGATGCTTTCCCAATACTATCTTATTTGGAATGCTTGACATGTAGTTTAATTTCTAGGTGTGTATCCCATTTTACTGAATAGTAGGATGTTTGAATCAAGGAAACAATGAATTTTCCAAGTGATCTCAAACAAACGATAATCATTTTTTTGAAGATAATTGGGCGTTTGTCAAATCGAAGTTCATTACAGGGATAGCATAGATGACATTGAGATGATCCATCATTTCACAAAGAAAGAAACTGCTGTTAGGAATTCATCCTTGCCAAAAATAAGTTTAAAATAAAATTGTGTAAAACATTCTAAAAGATTATAAAACAGAAATGGCAGCTTTTATTTATCCAGTCAATAAATATGAACAAAATCTGCAGTACCAACTCTTGAGGGAGATAAAGTTCTGCAGCATGATGGTTTTCCATCTATGTTCTTCCACGAATTTTGGTTTGCCATTAAAGAAGACCTATTAGAGATAGTTGAAGAGTCCAACAAAACCAAAATGCTACTACTTATTAATTGTAACCAGCTTAGACTTAAATCTCAAAAAGCAGAAGTCAGTATGCTTTACTTTAATATTTAAAAATTTCAGTGTTCCCTTGGATGCATCCCCAATGGTTTTACCCAGAATGGGGATGTCTTACGAGCTGTGGGTTGAGATTGAAACATCCCCTTGCTGGCACCCTCATTAAAACCCTGTTAGGGGTCTGTCTCCCGGATGACCTTGCACATGTAGGAATGCCACTAAGGATGTTCTTTTAGGAAGACTGTTGTTCCTATGGTGGTCGGGGGACATCCAAGTGTCCCGTGACCATTCTAGGGACAGTAGTATATCCCTTTACATTCTTAAAAAAATAGACCTTGAAAATTTCTTAAAAAAATTGAGAGCATCAAACTGCAACCCTAAAGCTAAAAAGCAGGATTACCAAGGCCCCCCAAACTAGAAGCAACATTTTTTTTCCCTCTATTTAGCTTGAAATAAGAATAGTGGCCCTTTTAACTCAAGATGCTGGAAAAAAGGGTAAAGACATATTGAGACCCATTGTCTCTAATGCAAAATGTTGTACAACAATACAACTTTGTAGAATTTTTCAGGTCATGTTTTATACATCATTGATCAATCACAACTTCTTTTAGTAGTTTTTGTAATTAATTTTTCAATTATTTGGTTTTTTTAATAGCCGGACTGGATTGTCTCCAAAATTTTGATTTTTTTTGGCTGTCTCAGAAACTCATTCCCCCATCTTGGAAACTTAGAGAAACAGTAATATGTTCTGATTGATATCTAAAATCTTCTTCCTCTTGAGCTCTTCTTGCACAAGATCATCTCTTTGGCCCTATTTGGATTTGTTAAAGGAAGGTGAACTGCCAAAAATATCACTCATTTAAGAAATTGCTCACTCTTTGTAGGGAAGAAATCATTGTGACCAATAGAGCTCAAAATGATCAAAGCCTAAGATCTTAGTAATTCAACGTGATTATTGGATGGTATTCAATTGTTTGGCTTCTATTGTGATTTAGTTGATTAGGTTGTATGGTGTAATTCCACACTTACATTTTAAGTTTCTCTCAATGGTCTTTGTGGCAGACATTATAATATCCCATTAGAGGTTTGTTGTACCCAAAACCAAAATTTTTGCTTCACTAAGGCATTTTGCTTAATTGAGTCTTAATCCTGTTAAAGTGATGACAGAAGGTCGTTTTTGGGGTTTTCAGATATGGAGTTGGTGTCAGTGTCATGTCAGTCTGTTACTGAAGGGATTTAAGGAAAATGAAAATCTGAAGGAAAATCATCAAAATTTTCTATCTCTGGAGAAGGGAGCACATTCTCAAATAGGCCCTATCTTTTAGGGGCCCAGATCCTATTTTTAGGGTTTGTCACCTCCAGCAGACATTTGTCCGGCATCACGTCAGCTTCGCAGTGAGCTATTAAACCTGTCAAACGGACCTGTTTTGAGCAAGTTACGGAAGTTACAGCGCAAAACGAGGTAAAAGCGAGAATTGGCTATCACTGGTAAAAAGCGCAGTTTTTGGAAATGGCGCCCATCTTTTTGAGGTGCCAAATGAAGGTTTTTGGCTAAATGCCACCCAGGATGTTTATCTCACTTTTGTTTGAGCTTCGTGACACATCCGTCAGTGGGTGAATCTGAGTTGCTGAAGTGCTTGAACCTGAGGTCAAACGTAGGGTCAAATCTTAGTCAAAATATCAGAGGAAAAAGCAAAAGAGCACATTTTGGGAAAGGCGCCTGAGCTTTTCAGGCCTTTAATGCTGTCTTTCTGATGATATCAAATATTCAGTGTGTCCGTGTTATGCTCAACTTTCCGTTGCTTGTCTTCGTCAGTTCGTGAGATGCCTCAGCAGCTTGCAGTCGAGGTTTTTATATTATTTCTGCCAGTTCCAAAAATGGCTAAGTCTGGGATGAAAAGAGCAGCTTTTCAAAAGGGCGCCCTTGTTTTTCACCCTTCAGATGATGTTTTCTGGAGAAATGTGCCTTTGCAGCTGTCGTGCAGAATGAAGTCAGCTCTGCAGTGAACCTGAGATCCAGTCCTGAAAGTTGGTAAAACAGAAGTTATGAAGGAATTATTTTTCCCTTCGTACGAAATGCAGAAGTCAAAATTTGACTAAGTCTGAGAAAAAGCGCAGCTTTTGAAAAGGCGCTTGGATTTTTGAGCCTTTAGATGTCAGTTTTATGACGTGTAGTCTCAAGATATCTTTTAATCAGTTTTTACTGAGCTTTGCAATGCACCTGTCAGCCAGTCAATCGAGAAGTCAGTCAACCGGTGTCGAGGATGAACAGAGGTCCCGGCAGAGGTTTTAGCTTAAATTTTCATGAAATTTGGCTAAGTCTGAAATTCGTTTAAGAGTTCAAAGTTGAATTTTCGAAAGTGAGTTGAATGGACGCCTTAACTGGAGTTTTGACTGCAGTTAGACTAAACGATTTCTGGGTTGTCATCTTCAGTTCATATGTTGGCATGTGGAGTGATCTTTCAGTTTGCATGTCGAGTTAACTAGTTTGCATGTTCAGTTAATTATCTTGCATGTTGAGTTAACTTGATTGCATGTTCACTTAACTGAAGATTATCAGTGAAAGTCAACTGGAGTCTACATGCATGGCGAGTTTGATTGCAATTGTGAAGTTTTAGTCAAGATGGCGCTTCATTGAGTGTCAACTGAAGTTCAAGAAGGGACGCCATATTTTGATGAAGCATTAGTTTGTGAAGTATGGCGCATAAGATTGTTAACTTCACTTATCAAAAGGGTCGCCTTTCTTTAGATATTTTTGATGAAGCATTAATTAGTGAAGCTACGCCCTTTTCAAGGAATGACAACTGAAGTTCCAAAAGGGTTGTTATTTTTAGAATTAAATTGAAGCATAAGTGTGAAGTTGGCGCACTTCTTGAAGGCCAACTGAAGTCATGAAAGGGTCCCTATTTTTAGAATATTTATTGCATGAATGTGGCGAATTCTTAAGATTGTTAACTTCACTTATCTAAAGGGTCGCCTTAGGTTAAATTTGTGAATCCAAAGCAAATGTGAAGGATGGCGAATTTGATAAGATTGCTAACTGAAGTCAAAATTGCATGATGAGTTGAACTGAAGACTTGAAAGGCAAACCCTAAAGCATGATGATTTATTTAGCATATCTTAGTTCCAGCTAACTAAAATGGGGTCCAATTAGAAGCCAAGCGCCATTTTTCAAGCTTTAGTGCTTTGTGCGAATTTTCAATGATGAAATTCTATATATTTCAGCAATGGCGTCCATTATTTCATCATCTTTTGCTCTGAAGCTCATATTCTTCTTGAGCGACCAGCAAGCTAAAGGTGATTCAGGTGTCCGAATTCAGCGTTCTTCGAAGCAACGAGTTCAGATTGTTCAGAGGAAGAAGATTCTAGACTTTATTTTCACTTTGCATGCAGGTTTTATCAAGTTCCAAAGAAGAGGTTGGCAGATTTTTTAGAAGCAGACAAGCAAAATTTTCTATCTTCTGTCTTATTTCTTCTATTTCTCACCTTAGGTACTCTCTTCGCATGTCAAAGAAATTCAAACATATTCAGAATCTGATCATTAGGGTTCGCATATTTCAGTGTTTGCAGCAAGACCCACGTCTTAGATTTTTTCGAGAAAATCGCCCCGTAGCCTTCATTCTGAAGCTCTGTGCTTTTTTCCGAGAATCTCTTTGCATGTGGGCTTGAATCACATTTTTTCGAGAATTCAACTATCTGGGTTTGTTCAGAATTCAGTTGTTCACAAAACCCATGTTCCAGAAAAACTTCGAAAATTTCTTTCGTCAGAGGCTATTTTTAGCTTTGTCCAGAGGTTTTCAGAAAGTTCTTCAAGTATATTCGACTTTACAGTCAAAAGTCATCATTTTCAAAATGCAGTTCAATCTCATTGATTACAAAGTGAAATCAGCTCTTACACATAATTTCATCAAAACTTCAGATACCGACCTGAATCATGTTTATCCAGTGGTGAATCTGAGCAGTATGGAGAATGTTGGCAGCACTTCGTTGAGGAATCTTGAGCGTTCTGGGTTGTTGGCAGCGGCATCTATTCCTGTTACTATTTTCGATCTTGAGTTCGTACTTGCTTGCATTAAGCATTATGACTCGTCTTCGCGACAAATCAGATCAGTAGACGGGAGGGTTGTTTGCAGTCTCAAACCGAAGGACATAGAGAAATGTTTTGCTATTCCTTCTCGTTCAGATAACTTCACTGTGGTTCTTGAGGCTTGTGAGAAGATATGGGATGCTGATCAACAATGTTTGCAGAGGAAAGTTGCTCAGAAATGGTTGACAGTTCAGAAAACTAATTTGCCTAAGAAGGTTGGTCGCGGTGAATTCAAAGAGGAAGTTGCTGTTTTGATAACTTTACTTAACCGAGTTACCGGTCAATCTGATGCTAGCACTTTCCGTCCATGGATGTTTTACCTGATTACCAGAATTCTTGATGGCACGAAGCATTTTGATTGGGCTATGCTGATTAGTGATTGCTTACATCAGCAAATTACTAACTTTCTCAAGTATCATGAGTTTCATATGATATCCTACTTGGTTTATTTGGTTGCTTTTCAAGGTAGCTACAGGCTTCTTAAAACTAATGGCACTCTCGGTGTTCAACGTGTCCATGAGTATTATCCTCAGTTGGAGTTTTCTCAATCCGAGCAGGATTTCCGAGCAGTGAATGATCACTTTTCCATGAGAACCGTGAGAGATCTTGATGACGAGATGCACATTCGCATTTCTGCTGAGGCCAAATCAGCGATGGAGACTTGGGCGGATTGGTTTATCCAGTTCCCTACTTTCACATACATTCGCGTTTATGGATATGTTGGAGAGCCCCTGATGTTACCGAGATACCCTTCAGATAAGCTCATTTTTATGGAGTTCCTTAGACAGATGCAGCATGTCCATTTCTTTCTTCGTAGTCGTCATAAGATTGCGGCTAATTTTCCATTCACATTGGGAATTTTCACATGCAATGCGGCGACAGATGCCAGGTTTATGTCTACTGAGATAGAAAAGTTCAAACTCAAGACTTATACTGAAAGACGTTCCTATGATCCTCTCGGTCATTATGTAGATCGGTTAGAGCGAGGGATTGCACATGCGCCAGCACTTGAGGATTTCTGGGCTAATTGTGAAGATGAATTCGAGGTTCGTCGTCGTCACTATTGTAGACTCATTATTGGTCAGCTCTTTGATTACTTGTCAGAAGATGTTGATGGTCTATCTAATGATGATGGAGAAGTTCTTCTCAATTCATATATTAAGGATCAAGTTGCTCGGCAGCCACTTCGCTCACCTGATTGGTATGCCAAGGAGAATATTTCTATCGAAGAGGTTTCCAGATCAGTTTTCAAGACTAGTAAGTTGTTCTTGGAGAGCAAACGAACGCGAAAGTCAGTTTCTGTAGCAGAGCCGCCAAAGGATTTCTCTTCGTTGCCTTCTACTTCTAGAGTGAGACCTAGAGTCAAGGCCATTATAATACCTCCTGAAGGGGTTAGACTCAGTGGAAACACAGGGAAAAGAGCTACTGGTAAGAGGAAGCAGAAACAGGTTGAGCGTATTCCTGAGGTTCCAGTAGAGACAGTCATTCAGGCCGAGCCTCACGTTTCACCTCCTAGTCCGCCTCACATACAGCCTATTGAGATAGATTCAGAACCTGAGATACCAATTCAAGCAGGATCGGAGACAACTGAACCACCACAGGTTGATACATCAGGGACAGTCTCTCCTAGAATTGAAAATATTGTTCAATCTTGTTGGCTCGAAAAGTCTTTGGGGAGACAGAGGCGTGAACCTTCGTACAACCTTGATTTGTCTGAGTTCGGTGAACCTTATCAGAGAAGGTCGAACAAGAAGATCAAGAAACAGGTGCATATTGAGAAGACTCCAGAATCAGAGATTGTTATTGAAGTTGCCGTTCCTCCAGAAGGTAAAAGCTTAGATGAAGTCGAAGTTGGTGACTTTACATTTACTAAGGCTAATCTTGGCAGGACCACTCGAGAGACAGATATGACTTTTCTTAAGATTGTGACTAATAATCTCGAAGAGCGAATCATGAAGGATGGAGAAGATAAAGCCTTACTCAAGGCTGAAAATAGTCAACTTCGCCAGTACATTTCTGATCTTGTTCATGGAAATCCGAGTAGAGCATCTGTTCTTCCTCAGAGTACACCTACAGAACAACAAAAACTGGATCAATTAGTCAGTCATGGCAGACTTTTGGACAACTGGATTGATAGTTTAGTTGCTGCTGGTCGGCGTCTTCTTGCAGATTTGTATCAGTTGAGGAGTGATGCACATAAACTCCGTCAAGGTGTTCAGTCACTTGAAATTGCGGTTGCAGAGAATTTGGCGAAAGATCGTGTTCTAGTATCTCAGTTGTCAGTTGCATACGATGCCTTGGAAATTGATGAGGATCAAGAGAAAGTCTTTACTTGGAGAGAGCAGCACCTTCTCAGAATGGAAATATGTGAGAAGGTCTCTATTAAGTTGTTTTCACTCAAGGATGATGTGGTTGGAGTACTTGCACTTGTCAGCGGTTTTGTGGTTCAGATTCCGTGTCATTATCTTCTGGAAGATGGCATGTATGTTGAGTTGGATAACGTTCAAGCAGAGTTCGAGAAGCTGATTCGTGACAGCCTTGAAGGTGAACCTATGGCGCCTAAGTTAGAGAATATTTCAGTGATTGCAGCCAGTTTCAGAAAGGCGACTGAAGAATGTAAAGATGGCATGCACACGATCACAGAAAGTGGCAGAGAACTGAAGAAGCAGACTATTGATTTGAGCAGTGTTAAAGTGCCAAATGACAGAGAGATCGATGAGTTCTTGGTCGAAGTGTTAGACCGAGTTGACATGGAGTGATCTGCCAGTTGGAACCTGCAGTTAGTTTCGAGGGTTGAGTCATGAGCAGCAGTTAACTCGACTTTCAGTCTTGAGTTTACTTGCTGACTTAACACATGCTTATCTCATCCTTGGAATTATCGTCACAGGAGTTAGGGTTAGGGTTTCCAGTTAATTGAAGGTAGTGGCCAGTTAACTTTGCTTTAAATAAGGACGTGCATGCTTGCACATGATCCATTTAGGTTATTTGTACCAGTTAACTGATGGTAGCTTTTCAGTTAACTGTATAGTTTACTTCATTAGGGTTTAATAATTAATCTTGCATGCATTTGCGAGACTGTAGTTGACACAAGGTGATTTTAGGGTTCCCTACACCTTGATGTATATAAACAAGAGCTTTTGCTCATTTGTAAATAACTTTTGCTTGAGAGAGAAATATATGCTGCGCCTACCTTGCCCTCAATATTGCTCTTTTGGTATTTGTTCATGCGTCTTTGCTATTACAGTTAAATGTTATGCCACATAGGGTTTCATGCAATTGTGATAGTGGATTCTTTCCATAGTTTAGATAAATCTGTTTTGTGAATCATTTGTCATTATTGATCAAGCGTTATGCCACATAGGGTTTCGTAAGATTGTAATGATAAATCTGTTTTGTGAAGTCTTTACTGTTATGATCAAGGGTTATGCCACATAGGGTTCCATAAGGTTATCATGGTAAATTCTTAAATCTGTTTTGTGCCAATAAACTTGTTCAAATTGAGATAATAGTTGCGCCACCTTGCCTTCAAGTAGAGAATCTGAATGTGTTTATCGTCTGATAGTCATAACCTTGCTCCGTTTCCTCATGCTCTGTTTTCTTAAGGGAACTGGATAGAATTTAAGTTATTAAGTTTAGTTGTAGTTAGTGAATCTGCGAAACCAGAGAAAATTCTCAGCTGCAACGTATATAGTTTTCAAGAAAGCCTTGTACCTCTACAGCTGAAACAAAAAGACAGGAATTAGTTTAGTATATTTCCCTTTGCAGGTATTTTTGTAAAGCACAACGAGGGAGCTTCCCCTCCTAATTTGAAGAGCACTCATTGCGTAGTGTACATAGGCTGTTCGTAGCAACTCTTACTCCAGAGGTGTTAGTTGTTACGCCAACAAGGTCCGAGATAACTTGATCCACATCACCATATTTGTTGATCATTAAGTATGAATGCATCAATTGTGCTTTGATTAGGGAAGAGTAACTACTCAGATTCATGGGCATTGGCCTCACAAGTGTAACACAAAAGTGTTAGAATTACTAATCTTGAGTATGCAAATGCTACTTTGCCACACACCACCGAAGTTTGAAGAGAAATAATGCTGATAAACCTTTACAAGAGAAGCAATGGTGACAAAATTTTAGATACAGTAACAATAAAATAATTGCACACACTAATATAACAAGGTTATTTACCTCGGGAAACTCTCTTAAAAAGAAAACTAGCAAAAACAGCACTTATTCTGTTAACTCAACCATTCACAGTACAAAAAGATATTTCTCTTTCATGCTTAACTAATCCACGTGTAAGTATTTATGGGCACATTGGCATAGCAAATTGCTAAGTGGTGTTACATTACAATGGGTATGAAACCATGAGCCAAAAACTAACCATCTAAGCAAGGCAATGCCTGAGACCTCACTAATTGTGCTTAGATATATAGTTTATAACAGGTGTTAAACATACAAAAAATACATCACATACCCAACATAATTGTGAGAAAGAGAAAGGAAGAAATGATACTAATGTCACATATGACCAAAAATAGGTAAGTGGACTCAAACGACACATTGAACTACTTTGGAGAAATTTTAGGGTTAAAATGACCCTAGCCCTTTGGAAAATAATTAAACACTAAGCACTAAGAAATGTAAACATTACAAGATGCGTAAAACTAAAACAATCAAACGTTATACAGTGATAAATAAATATAGGTATAAATATCCTTTTGAGGGAACAACTCTCGATGAAGCATGAAGTTGATCAAGATGAAGGCAAAAGATTAGAACATGAGACTAGCAATATTACATATTTGTAGAAAAGATTTGGCCAAACAAGCATTGACATCATCCTCCATCACCATCAAACAACCAATGTAGGATTTAATAATGATCATAGGGTATTGGTCAAGACCAAGGAGGTTAGACTAGACAATCCTATGGTCACATTAAAGTACTTTCCTAAAAAGATTTCCTAACGTTAGTGGCCTATGAAGCCTCTGTTAGCAAAAGGAGTTATAGCAATTAGCATTTTACTCCTTGATTTTGAGTTCCATATAAGGAGAAATCACTTGATGCCAAATAAAAATGATTACACCTAGAATGAGAGGGGTTTGAGATACTTTGTAGGTTATTAAGTATAGTTCATTAACAAAACAGCAAAACCAGCAGGTTTTTACACTTAATCAACTCATAACAGGGTCATAGAATGTGACTAAAGTGAGAATGCCATGCAAGGCAGAAACAAAATACTGAATATAGTTATCTATACTACTCTATTATTTTAGCTGGTCAGGCAGAGGCATTGTCATAGTTCCTGCTCTGACTACCTTTATCCAAATCATAGCATCCTAAAGGTGGATCAATCTCAGATAAATCTGAATTGGATCTCACCACTTCCATTGTCATATGTTCATCTTGGTTCTCATAGAATCTTGGGCCACGAAGTCCAAGGTCCTTCTTCTCCACTTTGTACTTCTTGTTGCATTTTCTTTGAAACTTTAAGTAATCCTCTCTAAATGGGATGTTATCATTTGAGTTAAAGGGCCAATACATAGCATATTTGATCTCTTCTTTACCATTTTCTGCCTTTTCATTTTTGAGCAGCTTGACAAACTTTGCTTTGGAGATCTCCATTGTTATAGTTACTTGCATGTAAACTTTGAAATAGATGAATCTTCTAGAAGACTCAGTAAGAGCTCTCATCTTGCCTTGAAATTTTTCTTCATTTTTTGCTTTCCAAAGAAACCATAAAATTTCAGTAGATGACATTAGCCAAAATAAGTTAAGACATTTTTCAGCCCCTTCAATTTGCCATGTTAATATTTGTTTAACTTTTATTTTTCCTAATTCCCCCCAACCAATCGAATCAGAACAAAACATAAACCATGTCTCTTTTGCAAAAAAGCAGTAAAAAAAAACGTGAGCAATATTTCCAGGCTTTCTGCATAAAACGCATAATTCTATTTTAGAAGAATCAAGATATAATGGTATTTTTTGCAATAACATCTGCCATTTGAAACAAGCTTTTTTTGGTTCTAATACATTATTCCAATTCCAGTTGAAGACTTTTTTCCAGAATTTATCATCTTATAGTTCCAGCATTTATTGACATGCTCAAAGATAGCATTTGACTCACTTTGTAGGTAATTGACAAAGATGAATGTTGTTTTTAGTATATTGCCATATTTGTGTGTTGGCATTACAATTCGCACCTCTGGAGTGCAGATTGGCAACGAACAGCTATGCACAGTGTGTAATGATTGCTCTTCAAATTAGGAGGGGAAGTTCCTTCTTTTGCTGATATGTGTGAAAAAGTAAATTAATCTAATTCCTATTTTTTTGACTCAGCTGGAAGAGGCACAAGGTTAAAAAAACCAATACATTGCAGCTAAGGTTTTTCTTTGGTTTTGCAGATCTTAACTACAACTAGCTTAATGCTTAATCTATCCTATTTCCTCAAGAGAAATAGAGCATGAGGACTTAGGAGCAGGGAATTGGTATACGATAATCTTTAAGTCAGGATTTCCAAAGAGGCGGGACATCTATCTGAGGCATAGGCTGAAAGAAAAGTTATTGAAAACAACATCAAACGATAGATTAGCTCTCAGGATTCCTAAGGAGGCGGGACACCTATCCAAATTGTAGGCTGAAAGTAACTTACTGAAAACAACAATTAAATGACAATCTCTATCTCTAAATTCCCAAGGAGGAGGGACTCCTATCCGAGGTGTAGATACAAAACAAAGATTATTAATCACAACATCACACAATAAACTTTATTTCCAAATTCCCAAGGAGGAGGGACTCCTATCCGAGGTGTAGATATGAAACAAGCTTATTAATCACAACAAGAATAAAACTGGGACAACAAATTGTATAACGAGATACGCACACAAAGAACGATCAAACCAGCATTATATTTAACTAAGTGAACAGATACAAAATAATAGTATTGCTGGCAAGGCGGCTCAACAATTTTTTTTATCATAGAAAAAGTTCAAAAAATACAATGTGCAAAGGTGCTCTTATTTATAGACCTCAAAGGAGTAGGGAACCCTAAAATCTCCTTGAGTTAACATGAGTCTTGCAAGCATGCAAGATTTATTGCTAATCCTAAAGTGTATGCAACTATACAGTTAATTGGAAAAACTACCTCAGATAACTGAAATAAAACTAAACTAAATGGACATTGAAACACACAAGTCCTTATTGATATGAAAGTTAACTGGCAACTAATATCAGTCAATTGAAATTGAAAACTAAATGAGAACTCCAATTGTACATAGATGATTCCAAAATAGACGTGCCATGATATGTGGGACAATGAGTTAACTTGGAAACAGGCGTCAAGTTTATAGCATCTCCATTTGGAGCATTGATACTCCTTTGAAGTACTCTGTGTCTCAGCAACATCTCTTCACTGTTAGTGATCTGACTCTGCAATTCTCTTCTATTCTTGTTTGCCTCATCAAATAACGCTGATATGACTGTAAGTTGATCCAACTTACAACCAACTGTATCACCACTGAAAATACCATGAATGAGTGTCTGAATCTCTGACTGTACATCAGTGGGCTCAAGATATCCACCATCCTCACATTGATATTGGCGAGGAACTTGTGACATGAAAGTTCTCACGAACTTGATAGCATTTGTCACCTTCTCTCTGCTTTCGGCCAACTCTAAAGAAATTGTTTCATGTACCTTTACCTTGAAGATTAATTGCTCTCTTCAAGCAAAGATTTCTTCCTTATCCTCCTCTTCAGTGACTGTGTAATGTCCCCATTTTTAGCACTGCACTTTTCAGTGATTGATGGCCTATCCCCAGGGTGCTGTCGGCTAGTCAGTGGTAGAATTAGGGTTGTTTGGTGGGGTCTTTTGAAGATTCAGGGGTTTGCATGTTGGAGTTTGGCTGTTTGGATTCTGGATTCCTTCTAGGTTTTCAGAGAGCTTCGCGGAGGTATGACATGCAATGACGTTGGGCAACCTTTCCGAACTTACTATTTTTAGCAAGTTATGACGGCTACATCTCGGAGTTTGGGATTTTGGATTGCGGATTCTTTCTGGGTTTTCAGAAAGCTTCGCAATGGTGTCGCATGCATTGCATTCTGAGCAACTTCTTGAATTTACTATTTTTAGTAAATTCTATTTTTAGCAGTGGTCCAGTCAGCATCAGCTCAGCAGGCTTTCCTCTTCTGGCAGTTCAGTTGGTAATATTGTTTTGGCCTTTTGATGCGTTTTCTGGAGAGATAAGTATTTTAATTAAAATAATGTTATATTATAATGTTATAACCCCTTGGCCTAGCTTCATGACTTTAAGTTGTTCTGAAAAGGGGGACCTCATGGGTGGACGCATCATCAGGGAAAGTTTTAATATTTCTAAAGTCAAATATTGCTCTTGGAGGTGGGACGCCAACTTTTGGAGAGAAGATAATTTTAAATTAAAAGAAAATTGCCTTTATGAAAAAGGACGCCATCTTGAAGGGAGACTTGGTCAAGTCAAAACCCTAAAAGCATCTTGGGGAGTGGGGCGCACCTTCTGGAAGCTTCTAGAGGTGTCTTCTCAAAATTATAAAAAGGAGCCTTGGGTCTTCATTTCAGTATCTGATATCTTGAGTATTGTTATGCTGCCGAAATGGTTGTTGGACTGCTTCGAGGAATGAATGCCTCCTAGCCTTGGCTCGACTTCGTGCTTGAGAGATAGCACCTAGTGGAGAAGTTTGCTTATTGTTGAGAGATTTTGTAGTGAGGTTTGCATTGTAGCTTGAGTTTTGCTTTGTAGTTCAATTTATTGCATTTCATATCAAAAACTGGAGTTGTTGATATCATGGCTGATTTGTAGTTTCATTCATATCTTTGAAAATAAAAACATTTTGGTTCTGGGTATTGCATATTCCTGTCTAACCTCTTGGGGCGCCCCTTTATGCAAGTTTGCAGATTTTTCTGAGGTTTCTGTGATTTTTCCTACAAGTCGCCCCTCTTAGGGCCGTACCATCTGTGGGGCTGCATTGGAATGCGTGTTAAAATAATATCAAAGCTTTTGAGTGGGTTCTTTGTTGTAACTTGGGTGCCATCATCTTAGGGAGCTTTTGCATTTGATTTGGTGTCTTTTGGATGAGTATAGTGTGAGATACAAGCATTTTAGTAGGGTTCTATGTTGCTGGTTCAGTAATTTCAGTCCATGCCCAGTTATATCAGTTTGCATAATATCAGTCATTTGAGTTGGGTAGTGGTGAGAAGTCACTGTGAGCATCTAGGAGACATTATACTTCAGTACAGCAGTGATAGACTTTCTTATTCTATGTGGTTGACAGGTATTCTCTAATTATTGTAAGCCGAACAGTAGTACTGTTAGCATTCTAACTTCTGCTCTTTCATTTACTATATTTCCCACTGGATAAGTGGAAGAGGTTAGCTTGCCGCCTACTTTACATTCTAAAGTTGCACTTGTATTTCTTTATATCTCCACCATATGGTCGCCTCATTTCCATTCTGGATTGGGTAGCACATACTTGGTGTTGAGTTAATTTCGGTTGCAGTTTGATTTAATGTACTGACGATCCTCTTGCCATATGACAACCTCTCTCTTGTTGAGATTGAGTGCGCATTCTTGGCAACGAGTTAATTGTAATTGCTGGTTTGATTGAACTAACCCTAATGGGTGCTTTTTGCATTGTTGTGTACTTGGCAAAATTTAAAAAAATTGGTTCAGTTCATTACAGACTGAGTCATATGTCGTCCTCAGGTGAGGGATCATGATCTCATTCTGTGGCTTGTCTACCGCTAAGTCTTGCTCTGACTCCTAAATCTACAGATGAAGTTCGTGAGTGTTATACCTCAATTGGTACAATTTTGAAAGTATGAAGCGGCCCCTTGTGACGAACTCCTCTTCCCAGTCCTTCAAGCGCTTCCCATATACAACCATCTGACTTAGTTGATTGTGTTTTGCTGGCAACTCTAACATCTGTGGGAGCAAGGCGGTGACATTCTCAGTGCTGTGCATAAGGTTGGAGATGTACTGGCGAAGCTGCTGGTTCTTAGCCTTGAGGGCTGCTTTATCTTCACTGTCCTTTATTACCCTCTCCCTTATGCTTTCTGTTGCAACTCCGCACTCGAGAGGTGTAAATTGTAACGCCAACAGTTTTGCCTCTTTTCTTTAGGAGGGTTACTCCTTGTCTTCTGTCTAGGCTTTGACTTCAATGTGGAAGGCAGTGAAGTGACCTCCGGTGGCGGCTCTGTGTTTGGCATGGCTGCCTTTCTCATCCTTTTGCTATTTTTAACAACTTTGCTTGTTCTTTCCTTTACATATGTGCACTCTTTGGTGTACCAATCAACTGCTGGAAGAGGTTGCAAGTCAACTTGATTCTGAAAGTATTGAGGAAGTGTGACATCCTTGTCATCATCAAATAACCCTCTCACATCCGCAATTTTCATGAAAAATTTTGAGACGTGGGTTTTGTAGAAAAAAGGATTCTAAGCCAACCCACAATGTTAGAAATTCAAAAGAACGCCGTTTAGCGTGACATGCAAAGACTTTTCGGAAAAAAAGCAATATGGGGACAAATTTTTCTGAAAAATTCTAGGATATGGGTTTTGTACAAAAAACAATTCTAAGCAAACCTAGATCCTTCGTTTTTCAAAATATTGACTTTTTCTCCACCATGCAAAGGAATCTCCGGAAAAAAGCAAGGCTTGAAAAATTGAAGCTACAAGGCAATTTTTCTTTAAAACTTTTAGCACATGGGTTTTGTATAAAAAAGATTCCGAACAAACCTAGATGATCTGATATTGAAAAAGAAGCCGTTTACTTTGACATGCAAAGAAAACCTAAGACAAGAATAGAAGAATTATGAGGTTAGAAAATAGAATTATATTCTGCCTCAAGAAATTTGCCTCCTTGCCTCAATCTGATGAAAGTTGCCAAAAATCTGCTAGAAAAATGAAGCATGCAAAACTATCCTTCTGAACAATCTAGACTTCTAGATGCGAAGAACATTGAAAAATTCTTCCTGTAGCGCCTTTAGATCTTGCTTGCGTGAGGAAAATTGTGTTTGCTTCCACTTGTGAAAATAATGGATGCCTAAATGCATATTTAAAGAGTTTTTGAAGAATTAAGGCGTCAAATGTATGCAAATACCTAAAATAAGACGCCATAATCTTATTGGACCTCCTTTTAGTTAACTGAACGAAAAATAAGCCCTAAATTGGGTGCCACCTCCATACACTTAAGTTAACTATGCATGCAAAAATAAATTCGCCATTTGCAAGCAAATATTAAGTCTTGTTGAAGTCGACTTGGAAGCAGAACTGGAGTTTTAATATTATTTTAAGTTAGTTAACTAACTCCATTTTGGTGCGGCCCATGCACTTGAGTTCAAAAGTCAAACTTTGACTTCAGACACCTTTATTCCAAATAGCCAATTTTTGAAAATTTCAACTTGCAAACGTCACCGAAGCCTATGTTTGATCTTGAATTTCAGATTCCCGGTTGATCCTGAAACTAAGCTGACGGATTCATCATGTAGCTAGAACAAGCTTGGCAAACATGTTGGGAGCTGCAAGTGCTTAAAAGCTAAGTCTGATGCCTCCAAAACTAGGGTGCCTTTTCCCAAAAGGGTGCATATGACACCAGACTTAGCCATTTTCTTGCTTTTGACTCTCCACGCTTCAATCTGCCCCTGCCAGTGACTGATGACTCTCGTCGATTGGATGTTGAGTCCATCACGTAGCTGGAAGAATTCCGCAAACGATGACTATATGTGCAACACCTTAAAGTTGGATTAAGACCCTCAAATGTAAGGGTGCGCTTGGCTTGCAGGGGCTATTTTAGCTTCTAAAAAATGATTTTGCAATTTGTAACTTTCAACAAAATGCTCCACTTTGACCCTTGCTACCGGGAGTTGGATTGCTCCGATGCGTGTGTTGATGCTTTCATTGCGGAGATAGAACAACTTGGAAGAGATGTTCTTGGGAGTGACGAAGCCAAAAAACCACTTCTAAGACCTCTAGTAGAAGGGCACCTTTTTCAAGAAAGATGCATTTTTCCATACTTAAGCCATTTTTTTGCTTGCTTTTATCTTTCATTATTTTTCGTTGATTCTTCATCTATGGGCGTTTGACGCATCCCAAGGGCTAACAGTTGGATTCACTGCATAGCTAGGAGGATTCTGCATAGATCTCTTGAAGACGATAGCTGCCGAAATCCTCAACTAGCTTGCCAAAAAGCTAGGCGCCTCTGGCTTGTAGAGGTATAGTTTGATACTTTGAATTTTATTTTCCTTCCATTTTACGTGCTCGCAGGACCATTTTTCACAGTTGCTTAGTATGTCTTACGGACTTGCAAACGGTTGCATCGTGGAGCTGGGCTGAATCTGAAAAGATCCCCCTGAAACGGATTCTGCAAATTTTGACATTTGATGGGCGTTATTCAAGGGCACCCCTCAGCTACAAGGGTGTAGATTCTGAAACTTGACTGTCATCTTTGACATGTAAATCCTATGTAACTTCTGCTTTTGCCTTCAATTTCCGAAGTTTCGCAAATCGGATGGATTCGATTGGGCTTGCTGGAAAGATGACAAAATTCCGGAGAGAATGAATGTAGTTGCAACCACTGGTAACTGCATTTGGACCTTCAAATTGAAGGGCGCCCCTAGCTTGTAGGGGCGCAAATGTCACTAGACTTGGTAGTTTCTAAATGATTTTCACCATTTTTGTGTCTCATGGTCATCGTGTCGCTAGCTAAGTTGATTGTGTTGAAGCATCATTGCCGTCGACGTGAGTACGTGACTGTATTTCACCATTTTCACGTGTATGGACACTACAAAGTTGACTTGCACGTGAATTGCACAAGTATCTCCCACGTTACAAAGTGAAGTGTTTCTAGACTTAGAATTTTTTTACAATTTCACCATTTGAAAATCCCCTCCATTGCGAAGCATCTTTTTCAGCATTTTCACCTCAAAATCTTCTACAATGAGTTTCAGGCTTAGATTTCGACACTTGGTGCTGGCCAACTTCCATTGGCGACCTCAGAGGTCCTAACTTTTCTCCTGAAAAAGTGAAAACTACCCACCAGGCTTAAACTATTTTTTAACTGAATTTGACTTCACCACTATGATTGTGACGTGAAATAAGTCAATCAAAATATTTTTCAGCCAATTTTGACAGGTTTCAATTTTTAGGGTTTTTGCCTAAAAATAGGGGTCTAGAAACCCTAATTTTCAAAATTTTCAAATTTTGTCAGTATCTTATAGACATCACACTAACTAAAAGCCCATACTTGATTTGCCCAAAAACTGAGTTTTGACTACAGTTTTACAAGATTTAGACCATATTAATCAAAATGCCTTAATGAAGCAAAAAATTTGGTTTGGGTGCAACATTGTGTATGATATGACTATACCCAATGATCATTTGCCACCTATAGTACTTCTAGTCTGGTTGAGATGAAAATAATAACTTTGACAAGTATAGGTTTCTTTTTGTAAGGATTTGTGTTCAAGAATAATAGTCTCTGGAAGAAAAAGGGCCATTGATGTTATCAAAAGAATTGTGGATAAAGTACTAAAGATTTATCTGTACAGAAAATGGAATCTCAATTAGATCACATGGTAGTTGTGGTACCTAAAATAAAGTACTCAATTTTCACTCTTGAAGGGAGGGCATACAACAATTCTGGTTGTTTCCCAGCATATGGTTGTCAATCATGACTTTCAATTGTTGGGAAGACACTCTCAATTCACAAAGAGGAAGCCTCAAGCCATCTAACCAATGATTTTGGAGATAATTAAATTGTTTTGTTCTTAAACTAGTAGAAAACAAATGAAGAAAATATTGAATGGCAAAAGAAATGAGCAAAATAATTGTGGCACCTGATCACTTTGATTGCATCTGCAGATCTGGTTGTAAACACAGAATTGCTCACACAATGGGGCCCTCTTTGTATTGCATTAAAAAGTAAGATTCAAAGGGATATGTCTTGTTGGATTTTCTCTCAGTTAATACTAAATGGGAAAGGAAACCCTACTTATACTTTGATTCAGCCCTTCATGAATCCTAGAGGTAGACAAAACAAGACTTAAATACTTATGCCAATACTTGGGACTAAAACATAAATCTAATAGCATATTGTGCCTACCTACACAATATGTTTTCCCTTTGAGAGAGTGTTGTGCTCAAAGCTAGAAAAACCCTCTAGTTGAGTGTGCTCAACCTAAAGTAGGGCTAGGATGAGTGGCCTCCTAGGAAGTATGAGACACACAAATTTTTGAGCTATGCTATTATGTATAAGTGCTGTAGATTTTTAGAATAGAATCCTTGACCGCCAAGTCACCAAACATAGCACAAATGACAATAATGCATTCTGACAAAACACACAACTCAGTGTGTTTTTATTTTTTATTAGGATCCCTTTACATTTTTTCACGTGTTTTACAAGGTTCTCACAAGTTTTAATGCTTGCCCATGAAATGTTCATTTTTAAGTGTAGCTTGTAAACATACATGTTAAATAGGGGCATCTTTTTTGGTTCAGTGATACATGGTTTTGCACCAATACTTGGTGTAATATCTCGTTTAATTCCTAAATGTCTGCATGTTTCAAAAGAAATCAATAAAGATAATTGATATTACACCAAACTGACATTAATTAAAGATTAAGTTGTTAAGAATGTTCAATCAGCACATGAAAGGTTGTGTCCCTTGAGCAAGATAAGGTATATAAGGAAGGTAGATCTAGAAGGAAAGGAAAGGGAGAGGAATTATTAGGACTGATTACAAGTAATAGACATCAGCACTAACAAATTAACTTATTTAAATTAAATTATTATTCTCCAAATGCAGCGATGAAGAGTTGTAACTATTGAAAAAGCAACAGAGGTGAAGAGGTGTGACTCCCTCAAACTTGAGATATGAAAGGGAGAGCATTTTATTTGAGAAAGATGTCCATAACATCATTCAGTAATTCAATTGAGAATAGAACCTTATGTGACTTTGCAAATAAATTAAACTATGTTCTCAAGAGTAGTGATGATGTGAGAAAGGATGTGACTCCTAATGTGAAAGGTTGTGACTCTTCAAATGCGAAAGGTTGTGACTCCCTCAATAGTAAGATATAAAAGGGGGATCATTTCCTTCCAAAGAAATCATCAATGGGGAATAAATCTTTCAATCAATTTGGAAATAAAGGATTATTCTCAAAAGGCAGCCATCAAGGGTGGCGACTCCTTCAAGAAATGGATATAAAGGGTAAATCAGTTCATTGACATTCAATCAGAAATCATCACTAATCTATCCATCAAGAAATCAAGCAATCATCACTCATCTATCCATGAAGAAATCAAACAATCATCACTCATCTATCTATCAAGAAATCAAGCGATCAAAACATCAAAAAGATCAATCAAGCAAACAACAATAAGTATATCAATGCATTCAATCATCAAATCTTGCAATCATAAAATCATTCAAGCATCCAATCATTCAATCATCAAATCATTCAAGCATCAATCATTTGATCATCAAAACATTCAATTATCAATTCATCCAAGTAACACAGATTCAAATATCAATTCATGCATATCAATGAAGTTGGAAAAAGGAAGAATAAGTATAAGAAATATAAGACATCTCTTTGGAATAGAGATTGAGAACAACCATTGGTCATATTCTGAAATATAATTGGTGGCAGCCATTTAAGAGTAAATTTATCATGTCCTTAAGAAGTATTTATTTGAAAATATTATAGTAAATTCTTTTAGCAATCTATTTTGAATTTATAGAAGTGTTTTGCAAATAGGGAGGCCGATCAACCTTTCAAGTCACCAGATGTTGAAGGGCTAGGAATTCTTAATATCAAGCACACCACCTCGAGATGGATGAATTAGAGGTTCTGCCATACTCATGGGTCGGGAGGCCTAAATGGTGCTCTTGGTCTTGGTTGAAGAGGACAGCCTTCATGCATCTTATCAAGCATGCCACCCCGAGATGGATGAATTAAAGGTTTTTCCATACTCGTGGGCTGGGAGGCCTAAATGGTGCTTTTGGGATTGAGGGATGGAATGGATCTAAAATCATTCCATGCTCTTGCAATACAAGGGCCACCACCCTTGAGATTGCAGTTTGCAAGCATTTCTAGTGGATTCCTAATATGATTGGCTATAGGAATATGCCTTGGAATAATCATTAATGATGTTAAGGTGTTTTGAATTCAAATATTAATGATTTTCTGAACTATAGCTCAAAATATTATGATGTTTTAGCTATGATGTATTGCTCTCAATATTATAATATTTTATGTATTAATCTGAATATAACCGTAAAATTGATACTTGTTATTACTAATATCAGTTTTTAGTGAATATTATTATTTTGCAGGCCTATAATTAGGAATTCCCCAAAAGGGGACATTAGAGATGGGGGCAAGATATAACTTTTCTTTTCACTTTCTCTACTTATCCTTCGCATACTCAAGTACCCTTCACACATTTTTTTACTAACTCTATTTCTCCATTTGTTTGGAGGTTATATGTAATATTCATGTTGAATGCCATCTCTTCTAATCGAGATAGTAGTTGCCAAAAATTGCTTTGGTAAATACAATCTTGACTAATTGTGAGATCTCATTTATATTATACACATGTTGAGAATAAAGCTTAGAAAACTTGGGATCATTGACCTCTGCCTTTGTCAAAGGAATGAAATGATCATAATTGGTCAACTGATCTTCCATAACAAATATTTCATCCTTAACTCTAGATTGTGGTAGATGTGAGATAAAATCCATGGATACAATTTCTTACTTTTGTTTGCTAATAGCACGTATTTGTAAAAGACTCATAGATGGAACACTCTTGATTTTGTTTCCCTAATAATTGTCATATTTGGCAATGAATTGTACAATATTGTCCTCCATGTTATGCCATAGTAAATTCGACATGATGTTGTTGTTGGTTTAGGTTTTTTAGAAACCTTTGTGACACCTAGATGGGGACTCATGTCCATACTCACGTACCTTGGTGATAGGAGCTTCTCAACATATAACACTTTAATTACTTTTATCCTATGTTATCGAGTACTACACTTTTAGGCCACGTTTGTGTGTGGGTTCGGTTCTGGTACTAGTGCTTTGTTGGTTCCTACCTGGGTATGCCCAGGTTATTGCTCGGGCATCCAGATTCCCAAGCAGTACCTTGGGCGTACTTGGGGAGTACTCAAAAACTAGTTTTTGGATTTTAATCCATGAACAAATAATTTGGTAGATATTTTAATTATCATTTAGGTCCTTATTTCTTAAAATCTGAATATATGACATTCGTTTGAAGACCTTCAATGCTATAATTATCATTCAATAGTTTGTTCTCTATATTACAAATTATACTAATGATATAGTGAAAGATAAAACTGCAAAAATGTTCTTTTCTCTATTTCTCACTAGTTTACATACCTATATGAATTGTTTATAAACAGGGATACCTAGGGACGCGTCCGCCCCCCCCTCCCCCCCAACAAAATCCCCCGTTCCGGGTATTGGGGGACGGCAGGGGACCGTCCCCCTTTTTGCAAAATTTTTAGGAAACGTCCCCGAAACGGGGGGACGGCAAGGGGACGGCTGACCAGTCCCGGGGATGGCCAGGGGACTTGGGGACGGCCAAGGGACAGGGGAAGGGGACGGCCAGGGGACGGCTAGGGGACTTGGGGACGGCCATAGGACTTCTAGGAGTCCCCTGGCTGTCCTCGGGACAGTTAGCCATCCTAGAAGTCCCCTGGTCGTCCCTAGGATGGTCAACCGTGCCCCGCATCAAAGCATGGTCAAAACAAAACATAAAACACATTTTCATAGCAAGGGAGTGTGAACTTAATTATGTCCACTCATTAAATAAATTGGTGCCACTGCTTGTTGTCTTGAAACTTTGGATAAGTGTAACTGATACAATTATTCAAGAATCAATATTGGTTTATGTACTAAGGTGCCAAGATGAATTCCAGTGAATAACCCAACACTCAGTGCTTGTTCTCAATGCTACTGTGCCTCATAAATAAGTCTCACAGGTCTTACTCTATTGTGAAGATGATACATAGCGAGCTTTGGGACATTTGATCATGCAAAACAATAACATGGTAACTGTGCAGATTATTTGCCTAATGCAACTCACTATCATTCTCAGAAGGCTGCACTCCCTTGTTCCAGTTATCAATAAACAAAAAAATTATCATTAGAGTATTTGTTTTCTTAGTTCAAAATCAAGCTTTCCATTGAATAAATTCTAACTTATTCATTAAGATCAATGCATACCCAATAAACCATATCAACTTGAACACAAATGTTATATGTGAATGTTCTATAATGTATATTATGCATGCCTTATCCACGTTATCTATTGAACTTTTAAAATTTCCCTATATTTTTAAAATTTTCCCTATATTTTTATATAGCCGTCCCCTGCTGTCCCTAAATTTGGCCTCAAAAATCGGAAACTTGGGGACTCGTACCGCCATCCCCTGCCGTCCCCATCCCGGAAACTTGGGGTAACCTTGTTTATAAATACTTGTTTGTATGCTAGAGGATGGAGGGATTAGATGGGAAAAGTCTAGTAGTGAAAAATCTCGTAAATAGTCTTTTGAGAAAGACCTATTCATTGGCTTGCAGCACTGAAGTGTTGAATTGCATGAAATTTCTATTGTATTAGTTGATATATTTTGCTGGCACTTCAAGTCTCTTTTATCCTTGTGGATATTGGATATTGTCCACCATAGTTTTTTCTTTTTTTTGAAAGAAGAGTGTATTCTATTTTTGTAAACTTGTGGTTGGTGGAACTTGGAGTAGAATAATGTAAAAAATGATGAATAGAAATATTCTGATGAAATGTTTTTAATCCTTAGATGTTTAAACCATCACGATTTCATCAAAGTAAAGTGTGTGGCATGGCCTTCACATAATTCACACCCAGTCACAAGAGTAAGTGCAAATATTTGTGAGCAATAGATGGTCAGAGAACAAAACAAAAGCAACATAAGCAAATGAGTAGATAGGCAAAGACCTAAGCAATATCCTATTTATTGGCAATTATGAGGATCACTGTGTAATGTCCCCTTTTTGGGATAACCCTAAATCTTATCCTAAAATCACACGCTTGATGTAGTTAGGGTTGTAACTTACCACTTAATGCTTTAAACAAGATAAATCTTGGCTTTAGGCCCTGCAATCATGTTAGATAATATTGAAAGTATAATTCATGTGATCCAAACATAATAAATGTCTTATCAATTTAAGATACATAATTATTCCAAGACTATCTAAACTACCAATATCCATAATGCATAGTGGAAACTTTAATCATAACAAGACTTGGATGAGAAGTAGGATAAGTCCACTCGAAGCTATCCATCTAAGCCCAAGAGCACCGTCCGACCAAGACTACCCACCCCTTGGCCCTCATGAGGCGCACTTAGTCAACCCTCATGGGGTGGTCTACCTGATGGACATCTTGTATCTGCATTCCCTATCCCTGCTATCTTATCCATCCTCATGATTGAGATTTCTTGGACCCATCCTAACAATCAATCATAGTTTGTCTTGATAGGAAAGTCTTGAAAAGGTTGCCTGTAAACTACTCAACCCATCTAAGCCCAAGAGCATGAGCGTCCGACCAAGACTACCCACCACTTGGCCCCAAGCGGTAAGAACATCCGACCAAGACTATTCTACCCTCGGAGTAGCGTACTTAGCATGGGAGGCCCGTAAACAACATCCTCCTAACTTGCTTCCTTCAACCTTACATTTGATTGATCATAGGATAAGGACATACATAAATATATAGATACAATTTATTCATGTTTATATTAAAGAGTCATTATTACTTATAAGGCTCAATAATTGCTGCAAGCATCATTATTGGGCAATTGTAAATCATATATATAGTTGTCCAATAACATATTAGCAATGCTATAAGAATCAATAGTATATACATAAACTTATTATTCCAAGATGACATTAATAAATGACATCAACTAGATAAATATTATTATGTAAAAACTGCATTTATCAATTAACAATATTATATCTATCAATCATGATATATTTAAAAATATTTATCAATTATCAACTATTATTTAAATCCCTAATATATTTGTCAATCATTAATATCTACATTCATAATATATTTAACAAATATTATTTTCTAAATATATAAAACCTTTATCAACTTACTATTTACATTTAGGAAGGCACTCCTATTACTTGATCTGTCGAAGATCCTTCTATTGCCCAGCCAACGATCTGCACTTGATTGTTTTCTATGGTATTCAGTCCTCCATTCGATGCCTTTCTTGTTTGAAAGTGACTTTAATTTATACCCTGATTAGGTGAAAGGGTATAGTCTTTTCCTTACACCTCTTTGACCGGGGATGTGTCTCTTAACTAAATCGCTGTCTTCAGAATAAATGCTAATCAATGTCTAAACCATGATAATTGAATCGCTGCATCTTCAAGTATAATCGCTGTTAGGAATCGGTGCAGTTTTAGTATGCCTTAGGAATCGATTCCTTTAGGATTGCTCTATTAAGGTATTTATTTTGTTATTCACAATTCATAATATTAATTGTTCCTCATTAAAATATGTATATAATATATTTATTATTATTAATTATTTTAAATTATTAATAATAAATTGTATTATTTTTAATTGCAATATATTTATATATTATAATAATTATACTTAAGTTGTCATATTTACAGTTATAGTAATATCTGGGATAAATGGCATTTACTTATTATTATAATTATAATATTATCTTGATAATTATAGTTATAATAAATATGCTATTATATATATATATTTCTTTATTTATTTACATTTCAATGTGCTACGTTTTCGGGGGCATGACACACTGTTCTTATAATTTATTATATATATGTATATTCTTGTACCCGTACCCAAGGAAAAAAAATTGCCATACGCCATATTGGGTTCCGATACCCGTACCTGCACCTGTACTCGAACCGGTAACTTAGGTTTTATCAATATGGGTGGTATGTGGTGTTTTACTAGTAGTTGGCTAGATATAACCATTCTACCCACTTTCTCTCTCTTGTATACATCCTCAAGTACCCTTCCAAGCATTTATTCACTGCCTTTGTTTGTCTATCTGTTTGGACATGATAGGGAATACTCATGTTGAATGCCAATCTTGCAAGCTGAAATAGTTCATGCCAAAAATTGCTTTGGAATATACAATTCTGTTCATGATCCCATTGTGGCATACATGATCAACCAATCTATTACAACAATTATTTCTTCCTTACCATCAAAATCTTGGCTGAATTGAGATTTAGTCAATGGATATGATTTCCCACTTTGATTTGTTGTAGAAGACTTGGGGATGGAACACTCAACTTCTTGTTAATTACAATTCTGCCATAAACTGTGGAATATCATCTTTCATGTTTTGCTAGAGAAAATTAGAGGCAATGCTTTTACATGTTTTTTGGAAACTTTCTAGTTCACACTCATTATTACAAAGCTTATTGTGATCTAACCACTTTGTAACTAACTTTGGCAGCTGCTTTGTACTATGAAGCTATAGCTTTGCCATGAAACATCTACCCAAGTATCTGCTGAACTATGAGAATTAGGATTTGTAGATACAATCAACTTGAAATCATTTGTTTTTCTATAGATAATGCCAAAGTCAAGAGTACATTTGACATATCACCACTTGTTTGCTGATTGTCAATGATCATGCTTTGGTTGAACCATAAAATGAGAGATAATTGTCTGTACTCTGTAGAGTGACTAATCAATTGATGATGGATCATCATAGGATGATAACTTCAGCCCAACCTCCATAGGTGTAGTGGAATTATTACAATCAAACATGCAAAACCATTCCAAAAGATTCAATAATTGATTTGAGTCATGATAATGAAATCTTCATGTAGCTGGAACTCGAGACCTGAGCAATACTATAAGAGGCTTAGATCACTCGTGTCAAAATTAAAACATAGATAAGATTTCAATTGCTATAATCTAGTGACCTTGCTACTTGTGATGGCAAGATCATCAACATGCACAATGAGGATTGCAATGTCATTACCATCGCTTTTGATATAGATATTTGGATAAAAAAGAATTCTTTTGAATCCAAAATCACAAATGCTGATCAATCTTAATGCATCAGGCTTGTGGAACTTGCTTTAACCCTTAGAGAGAGTTAAGAAGCCAACAAACTAGATGATCATTAATAGTTACTTGAAATCCTTCAGGTTGCATTGTGTAGATCTCCTCATCCAAATCCTCATTCAAGAATGTGGTCATCACATCCATTTTGATACACTGTCCAACCAAATTGGGTTGGTATGGGGAGAAGTAACTAATGTGACTATTATTGCAGAAGGAGCAGAAACCTCATCATAGGTTATCCCATCTTGTAGCAAATAAACACTTTTCAACACGATATGCCTTGTACTTGTCCAAAGTTCTATCAACTTTATATATGATTTTGTATACAATGGTCTACCATCAAAGCATTATATTCAACTTGCATGGTGTTAGCGAATGAAATGGCTTAGGACAAATATACTCAAAAGAAATGACTCTCAACTCAGATTTAGCACCGACATAAATCCGCTTATAGATCTGAAAAGACCACAATTGCATTTGTGGCTTTTCGTTGAATTTTGTCAAGGTACAACTCCCTTACCAGATTTTCAATGAATTTGTCTAAGCTAATGAACACAGGTGTGCTTTTAACCAGAAAGTAGGAAAGGCAACTGACGCTAGTTCATAAATATGAAACTAACGCGAAAGCGTAAATCACAGCCATAAACAATCAACACAAAGATTGAAAAGCCTATGACCATCCAATCAAAAGAAATAAGATCAAACTGTAATAAATGAACACCATATAGCTTATCTCACAAAGAAGACATGACTATATCGCATGCGTAATACAAAGATTAGTGTACAAAGCATATCATTAAATTCATAACACAAAGATGATGAACTATTACAGTCTGAAATAAATGCCAATATCCCTCTCGATTACACCACCAGGTGTACATCCGGAGAACCCCTATCTTTCTCTCCACTTTCAAATTTATAGCAAAACCAACCCCACTGAACAGTCACCAAAGTCGTTACTAAATTAGTGGTCTTCTTGTTTCTCCACCGTTTCTTGAAAATTGCTAAAATCAATCGAAATAA
>VDFB02047230.1:258151741-258204016 GCA_007258455.2 Sequoia sempervirens | reverse complement strand
TTTTCAATTTACTCATTAAAGATTAAATCATATATGACACTGTATGAGTTTGAGCATGTTTTATGTTCAATGCTAAGTGTTTTCTACATCAGATTTATTATTATCTTAATTTTTAAATGTAAAATTTCATATATTATTTTATTATAATAAATTAATAATATCATGGCGAAATTGCAAATAATAATATCATTTTTCTACATCTTATTTAATATTTATTATTATTTTAATACTAAAATTCTATATATTATTTTATTATAATATATTAATAATATCTTGGCAAATAATAATAATAAATGTAAAACAATAGTATTATTTGCCATGATATTATTATAAATTATAATAAAATAATATATGAAATTTTCGTTTTAAAATAATAATAATTAATAAATATTAAATATTATGTAGAAAAGTGAACATTTTAACTTCCATGATATTATTATAAATTTATAATAAAATAATATATGAAAACGAAATTTTAATAATAATAAATATTATTTTGATGTAGAAAAGAAATGAATTAATATTTTTATTATTTTATACAAAGCATATGTATAAAATAATAAAAATATTAAATCCAATGTACATTGAAGTTTTGAACAGTTAAACTATTGAAGTCTATGGCGGAATAAAATTAAATCGCATCATTTTCTGAAGCTCGGGCATTTGAAAATAAAATAAAATGGAGCACAATAAAATACCCGCATATGAAACTCAGGAAAATATGGAGCTCACGCATTGAACGCACAATTTGTATTTGATCAAAATAACCTGGAAATTGCGCAGCCACAAGTCCAAATCGCGCAGCGGCCAGTCCAAATTGTGCAGCCGTGAGTCCAAATTACGCAGCCACCAGTCCAAATCGCGCAACCACCACTGTAGATCACTCGAGGGTGATTGTAAATGGTAAAAACGAGGGTTTAATAGCACAAAACCGCGTCCAAAACACAGTAAAAATGAGTAAAAAATACCCGCAAAAATGAAAACACATGGAAAAACGCGTCAGAAACGCATTAGGGTTTTTGTGTCGGTTATTCTGTGAGAAAACAAGAGATTACACGGTGATTACTCGGGAAAAAACAGGAAAAAAATCGGCTAGGGTTTCCTGCGAGTAAAAGTGAAGATTACTCACCCAGCCCAAAAAAAAACGATTACTCGTCTGCTCGGAGAGTAATCGACGAGTATGTAAATAGAGGTACCAATTACTTTTTATTAGAATAATTGTGCTCTTGCTTTGGGAAATGTTTTGATATTTTGATGACTTGATTTCTTGACAAGTGATGATTGCTTGATTTCTTGAGGAGTAGATAAATGATGAATGCTTATCAAATGTCTACGAATTGATTCATCCCTTATATTTATTTCTTGAAGGAGTCACTACCCTTTATAGTTACCCTTGATAACAATACCTTACTTCCAAGTTGATTGTTAGACTTATTTCCTATTGATGGTTTCTTTACAGGGAGGTGCTTCGCCTTTTTATACCTTATTGTTGAGGGAATTATAGTCTTTCATATTTAAAGGGTCGCAATTTTTCATATATGGAGTTACATCCTTTCACATATCCTACTTTAAATCTCTCGCAAATTTACTTAAGACTCTATTCTTAATTGGATTCTTCAAATGATGGTATGGATGAAATGCTCTCCCTTTTATATCACAAGTTTGAGGGAGTCACACCTTTTCATTTCAGTAGTTACAACTCTTCATTATTGTATTTGGATACTAATAATAATTCAGTTTTAGATAAGTTAATTTGTTAGTGTTTCTCAACTCAAGAAGCATTTTGACAGACAGTTTTAACATTTTCATAAGGTGATCATAAACACCTTTGTTGAAGACACTTTTGGTATGAAGCAAACACATGGATATACTTGATACATGTAGCATGCATGTGAAAGACACATAAATACATATAAGATATGAAGCACACACATAAATACACATAAGTCATGAAGTATATGCCGAAATACATGCGGGTCACAAAGTATACCCATACATACACATAAGCTGCAAAGTGTGAATGCACGCAAGTCGCAAGGTATACACATGAATACACATAAGTCACAAATTATACACTTGAGTACACGTAAATCACAAAGTATATTTGAATACATGTAAGCCACAAAGTATACTCTTGAATACATGTAAGTCACAAGGTTTACATTTGAATACACGTAAGCCACAAAGTATACACTTGAATACACATAAGTCGTAAAGTATGCACTTGAATACATGTTAGGCACAAGGTATACTTGTAAATCGCAAAGTATTTGTAAGTCGCCAAGCATACACATGAGTACACATAATACATAAAGTATACACAAGAAGCATGAAGCATACACGTGAATATACATAATACATGAAGTATACACAAGAAGCATGAAGCATACACGTGAATACACATAATACATTAAGTATACGTAGGAAGCATGAAGCATACACGTGAATACACATAATATATGAAGTACAGACAAGATAGTAGGAAAGATGCTCTAATACCATAGTAATGTCCCCTATCCTAATTTTCCCTAGATTTTCCCCCACAAATCACAAATTGCAACGAATTAGGGTTAGGGGTTCATCTTACCAAATAAATGTTTCTTTAATGATGCAATCCTGGATTGGAATCCTGCAATCACCACATGAACAATATATGCAAATATGTATATGTGCTTATTAGAGTTAGACAATCACATCCGTAGATTATCAACAATGCAAACATATTAGAATTTTGGGAGAAGGGAAATGATGGGTCCGCCTGAAGCCATATACCAAGCCTAAGAGGGTGTATACCACAGCCCTCCCCCTTGGCGACTTGTTTCTGCTTTCCCTATCAATGCCTCAACTCCCTAAAGACACTTGCCATCTTGTGGAAATTAGCGGGGGTCGCAAGTGGGCTCTTTTGGCCTTTACCATTCCACCCTAGGCTCTTACCACTTCACCCCAGGCCCTTCCCACAAGGTGGGTTTCAGACACTCGAGCAGATCACATATCCTACCACAAGACATATACTAAAATATTATTTATTATCCATAACAAGATATATACATATGTAAAGAAATGAATGGCAGAAAATATCTGATATACCACTATCTATGCAACTACGTTACTGTTTATAGTCACAGAATGTAGATGCAATAATTTGGTGTGGAGATAATTATTCTTGATGATCTGCTGTAGATATCAGTCTGCAGATATATCTTTAATGCTGTTCCATTCCCCTTAACGTTCAAAAGATATTGCTTAGTTTAAATCCAACGAATAAGAATCTACTATCTATATTCATCTTAAAGAATCATACTTCTAAGACTCAATAATTGCTGCAATCAT
Organism: Sequoia sempervirens; assembly: GCA_007258455.2. NCBI lineage: Eukaryota > Viridiplantae > Streptophyta > Pinopsida > Cupressales > Cupressaceae > Sequoia > Sequoia sempervirens. The sequence continues at coordinate 258,200,686 of VDFB02047230.1, read as the reverse complement.
CATTATTGCGTAATCATATAATATCTATCTATATATGGTATATTTCATTGTATGTGTATGGATCTATACTTAACTTAGTTTCCTTATCATTGATTATTATTCGTCTCCATATATCTCTTATTTAACTATCTTCTTCTTCCTCATGCCTCTTGATACTGGCTCTGATTCGAATGGTATTCGATCTCTTCCCTTCTGCTATTCTATTCAGATCTCTCTATTAGAATTCTGCTGTTGTAAAATAGTCTGATATCCTCCTTCCTTGTCTGCTGTTCGATCAGTCGCTGATGGTATCAATAGTGATTACTTCTGAAAGTAGATTTATTTCTGAATACTCCCTTCGCTGTTTATATCTCTGCATTTTCCCCTCCCTTCATGTCCTCCAAATGGTTTGGTTTCCTTATATATCTCCTTGTCTAAGTGAAATGATGTGTCTCTTAGCAAGGGGCTACCTCTTGGAAAGGCATGACTCTTTGATTTCCTTAATCGCTGCATTTTAAATATCTGTTATTTATTAGTTACTGCCTCAACTTTAATCGCTGTTATATCGGATATTTAAACAGATCATGTTATTTTTAATATCTCCTAATCGCTCCTTACGAACACTCTCTTCTGTCTTATTTATATGCATACTATGTGCTTCACTTGAGGGAGGTCGGCCAAGCTAAATCATTAAATCTTTTGAATGCATTTGTCCAACCATAAGGTGGTCGGCTCTGTTTAGAAGGTCAGCCTTTCTAGGGAGTTGGCCACTTTGAATTATATTTAAATCCCTTTGTTTTGGTCTAATGTCTTCATGAGTCGGCCTTATTTTTTTGTGGGAGGTATATTCCCATGATGGGCCATGACACATGAAGTTTTGAGAAAATTATCTGAGCATTGCTGAGTCTGCAGGCTTCGTTTAGTTAGGTCTGACTGACATGGGAATTGGTAGACTGGCTGGGTAACACTGATTTTGAATGGCATTTTGGTTCACCTATTTATGTATGTTGTGATCTGCACATTCTGCTTTTAATGATCATGTAATAGTGATACTGGTTATAGATGTTTATGGTTATATCTGTTATAAAAGCTTGATTTGTGTTTGCTTTTTGAAATTGTGATCTTCCCCATTAGGCACACCAGATGTTTCAAATTATCCTGATATAAGGAGTTACCTTCATTTTGTGCTATATATACATTAGTTTGGCTTAAACCCAAAAAATAATTTATTTCTTTTTGACCTCGGAGAAAATGTTAATTTCAATTTCACCTGTAGAACTTTTCAGATATGAGTGGATTCTTTTCTATATGGAAAATTATTGTGGGTACAAATTTGTGGTCAGAATAGTGCATTCCCAGTCCATGGGATCCATCAAATATCATCTAGCTTGCTGCTCTGATGCATCCATGCATTATGATCCAGTTAATTGCTTTGTGGCATCACAGTATTTTTTCTCCATAATAACTTTTGTGTTTTGATTTTGGGTGAGGAACAATATACTTAGTGTTTCACATAAAGAGCAATTACTAGTAGAGAAGTTAAATGGGTTAAAAATTTAGTTTATGCATCACATTTTGTTTGCTTACAAATAGCATAAACATAATACTTGTAGTGAATATTATTTTCATGGTCTCTTAATACCACACAAATATCATGTCTATTGCTAAGGTGCCAATCTTTTGATTTTCAGATAGCCATTCTTGTAGAAGACAATGAATATGTTGATTCATATATGAATCGAGAACCTTGGAGAGCAGGTAGATTTGCATTTAATCTTCGATTGTCACTCTGGTCAGAACATCTTGGTCTTCAAGGCCCAGAGGTAAATATTTTTTTCCTTCTTGGACTTATGCAGTTATACTCAATTTTAATGCATTTCAAAGTTCAAACTTTAGTGATTTCATATTGATACTATTCTGAAAGAGGAAGTATAAAAATCTGTGAATTGCTCTTCTATTTTATATTTGAGAAGAGGAATTTTCCCACTACATGTCAATTATTTAAAAACTTTGTCAAGTACTTTTGAATGTTTCAATGATCAAAAGCATTTGTTGTTAAAATGAGTGGTGATGCTTTTGGAAAGTTCATACTCAGGTTGCCTAACTTAGCCTTTACATTTCTAGTGAAATAAATTTATGGTGCCATATATTGGTGTCTAAAATTTAAGTCATGCCAAACATTCCCTATGTAAAATATAAAAGAAAAGATGAACCAAAGAAATAATATTTGGGATCAGCTGAAGCGTTAAGTTGCACATTTATTAAGGAAACCCTTTAAGTTGTCCTTCAATGAGTACAGTACTACAACGTAACAATAAAAATGCATATAAAGTTATGTGTAAAGTGCTTGCAAGGCAAAGACATTTAATATTAATTCAATTTGTATAAACCGATGTTGGCTTGTTTAAGATGGATAAATCATTACCACCTCCCATCAGCCCTGACGTTGCCCTCTTCATCTGTACACATCCAGGCAATGGCACTTAAACAAATTATTTCTTGGGGTTAATGGTCAGATCACCAATTCCAAACCCATTACTACCTTGTCATGAGCTGGGAATGTGGCACTTCTATTGTGACCCAACATGGAATGCAAAACAAATTTGCAATAAGCTATTCCACTACGGTATGTAATCCATCAACTGATCCATCTAGGTGGGTTTCAAAACAAAAAAATCATGGACTTGGATAAGTGATTACCACGACTGCTTATTTATCCAAAGTTCCAAACCAAATAATTCCTAGGATCAAAGAGACAAACACAACATGCAAGTGGCTTCACTACCATATTGAAAATAATAAATTTTTTTATGATTATGATTTGAAGACTACTAGTTGACAAGTGGAAAGCTTCCAATATGTGTCCCTCTTTAATATCTAATGAAACACCCACTTAATACATTGTTGAAAGAAAGGAAATGACGGGTTTCAGTCATGCAAATGCTTCATCAATTAATTCAATTGTGAATTCAGAACCCTGGATGGATATAAGAAGCCCAAAACTCTTCTTTTTACAGACATTCCTCTGTTAAGGAATGTTGTTGATCACCCAACATTAAATGCATTGTCAACAATCTGTTTCTTATTGGAACTGTGGTTGTGGGTTCCTATTGAAAAGGAGAACAGATTTGTGATTTTCTTGATCACTTTAGGAAGGGATATAAATTCCCTCACTGCAGCGGCTGTCTTCTCATCATTCCATCCCATATCAATATTCTGATAGCATTAAAATCCTTTTAAATGTTCCAGGCAATCAGATCTAAGTGGTATGATGCATTTACTTTGGCAACTTCAAAAAGGGTTTCGAATTCAATATCACTATATGAAATTCTAAAATTTAGTAAATTATGAGCATTGGGATAAGCCTTAGATTATTGGAAAAATCTAAAAGGGAAGCATTCCTTATTGCAATGCCAATGACCAAACACAAATGTGCTCAAGACAAATTAATTTTGTAACAACCCCCAAAATGCAACTACAAAATTTTTCTTAGTTTTAACAGATTACATAAAACATGCACATTATAAAACAAGTGCAAGTCCAATATAAGAGAATATAGTCATTTCCATTACAAGTCAAAATCATTTCATACATGAGTTACAATAAGATCATAGTACGTCATAACCAATGTTACATCCAATGAATCCAATACATCAATATAGGCAACATATCTTATATTTCCAAAAGTCATAATGGTATCGTCCAATATATCAAAGTACAATATTGGCAATAGCCAAGTATGACCCAAATCATGGCATAATGTCAACTCATGTTTATGTAAGCATTTTTTGTGTTAACAGTCCTCCAAATTGCCAAGCACTAGCCCTGAAGATGAAGATAACATGAACTCACACATTGAAGAAAACCTGATCCTCCCCATCCATCAGCTTGGCTTGAAGTGGTGAAATAGATAGTACATAGTCCATGTAATGATATATTATTATTTTCTTATCTTGTTATCTTATGTATATTTACAATCACAAGCCAATAGAATATCCCAGCATAGTGCAACATTTACAAAACCACACAACACTTAATGTCAAAAGATTACACTGAACATTGACAAGACTATATAGAAGATCACGACACACACCAGACATTCATAACACTCTACAAGCAATACATAACGGAATTCAACTTAGTACAAGACTTCACAAGACATTCCAAACAAGTGAATCATAAAACCAAGGTACCAATTAGTTATTAGAGTGATGAACTCCAACAACTAAGCACACCAACACAAACCATGTTCAATGATTGATCCAAGATTCATCAAATAATCATGATTAGAGCACACACATGAGACACTGCAACTCATCCATTCCCCATCTATAAAATGTCAAATTGACACATTTGCAACTTGGAATTACTTTATCCCAACAAGACCACACAGAACTAGGTGCAACAAGTATTAGGAAACCTTCTATCACTCTACAAAGCACTCCTATCCTTTCGAATACAACTCTACCATTTTAGGTAGACACCCTAACTTCTGGTAGAAACCATGGAATAAGCCTTCCAAGAATTCAAGTCATAGGACTTACCCATTGGAGAATCCCTAGGCCATAGTGGTGGATGTACAATATGAATAAACTTGCCTATGCCTCTATACAATGCCCCCACTGTGATCTCATGTAACACAATGTGTACATAGCAAGATAGTCCATCTCTAGCTAGTAACCAGGGAACGATGACTTCCGAGTGTCACAAAACATAGTTGTTGTATGTAATGTCCCCATTTTGGCCATACGCTCTTCTTTGACTGATAGCCTATTTCCGGAAATCCGTAGGTTGATCAAAAGTGAAATTAGGGTTTCCTTGCTTGGAGGTTTGTGGCATTTCTAGGTATTTACTATTTTTAGTAAATACTAATTTTGGCAGTGGTTCAGTTGTCATCCTTCATTAAGTCATTTTCAGTTGGAGCAGTTGCTTGGGTTTGATTTTGGCTTTAAAAAGCATTATTTTGGTGAAATAATATATTTCAAGGCATTAATGTTTTAATTTCAAGTTGACCCCTTGGCCTAGTTCATTAACTTTAAGTTGTTCTTAAAAGGTGGTCATGAAGGGGAACGTCATCATGGAGGATAAATTTAATATTTAAAGTCTTTTAATGCCTTGGGAAAAGTGGACGCCTTTTCTTGAAGATATTCTTTTAAAAATAAAGTTTATTTGTGCCTTGATAAAGTGGACGCCTTTTTGAGAAGTTGGAAGGTTTCTGGAAATTTGAAGAGTCTCATGTGACTTTTGGCGTCCTTCCTTGAGGAATTGAAGAGTCTTCTACTCTTCTATAAAATGAATGCTTTGCTTCAGCATTGGCATCCAATATTTTTATGCTAATGTTATGCTGTCGAAATGACAACTTGTTTAATACTTCGAGGGATGCTTACCTCCTAGTTCCAATCCAATTTCGTGTTTGAAATACAACACCTAGTTGGTCATTTGCTGCTTCTCAAATCAGACTAGCAGATTGAGCTCAACAGATGAAGATTTTTGATGAAATTTTCAGTTTTGAAGTTGCTGATACAGTCACAGCTGAAGGTGGTTTTTGCATACAGCTTTTGGAGTGAATTTAATTTGCTTGTGGGTACTTTTCCAATCCATTCCTACACCCAAGGCGACCATCTTTGGAGAGTATCAGATTTTAATTTTAAGTTGCTGATTTTTAATGTCAAAATCGCCCCTCAAGGAGGGCCGTACCATTCTTGAAGCATTGGAATTCGTGCTTGAATTATATGCTGAGTTTTGGAGCTGTTTTGTGATTTGTTTTTGGGCGCCAACCTCCTAGAATGCTTCAGCAAAAGACATCACTCAATTCGGAGGTAATTTGGTGAAGTTATGAGCATTTCATGATTTTCTCTGTAGCTGGTTTGAATTTCCAGAATTCTGATTCTTATATCAGATTGTTACAGTTTCCAGTTTTTTATCTTATACTTCAGTTTTGGAGTGTTATATGATTGTAAAAGTTCATACTTCTTTTTCTAAGGTTCACTCTCTATCTTTGTAACTTGTAATCTGCAGAGTTTTATTTGTAAAGGTTGAGATTAAGCATTACTAATCCAACCATTTTCAGTTCTGCAATTACTTATTGTTTTGTCATTAAATTACCCCTGGATGGTTTACCGCCAGTGTGGATAATCTGATTTGTAACACTCTTGTACCCACTTTCATAGTGGAGAATCCCCACAGCTCTGTGGATGCCCGCCGCAGCGGATGAATTGTTTTAATTGTAATCTTTCCCCCCACTGTTTGGTGGTAGTGAGGAAATGCTCTTCATGGCTGGTTATCCGCCTATCAGTTTCTAGTTTTCAATTCAACACTCCGTCATATGTTAGCACCTCGCCCTCAGTGGGATCTTGAGTGCACATTCTTGACGTTAAGTAGTTTTCTTTCAAGTATTTTTCATTTAGCTCCTCCGCCATATGACAACACCTATCCCTCATTGGGATTGAGTGTGCATTCTTGGTGTGAGTTCATTTCAAGTTCAGTTTTCTATTTGGAGCTAACGCTAACCGAGTTGATTAAGTGCTGGTTATATGTGTTAATTCATCGAAAAAATTGGTTAGCATATTTCATTGTAATAATAGGATCAATGGAATCTCAATTTCTCATAAACATTGATGCAATTGAAATTTGATCCTAATGGAAAGTTAGATCAACACCTAAGCTTTCACCTTATAGACTTTTCTAGTTGACTCCTAAGGGAAGTAATCACAATTTTATGGCAATCATAACCATAAAAACAGAACAGATTTTTAGGACTTAAAATTGAGCTATTTCAAAACCTTGAGAGTCTCGCACAGATTTGATCTTTGTACAAGATCACCCTCAATGGGTTCAAGAATGACCCTTATACATATAAAATATATGAAAATAGAATATAAAAATAACAAATATACATACGTTCAAACATAAATATATAATGTTGTATATTTTATTTTATATGGGTCGACAATTAGGGATATTAAAATTTTGCTATTCCCATGCTAAATTATTTTAGTGGAATGGATTGAAGGTTTCATCATCACATTAATACATGTATGCTGCGCTGAAAGTTGCTGGAAATTCATTAATTGTGTTATGCATTTTAGAATTAATAAGTAGAATGATAACTTATGCAGCTCATTTTCATTTGCAGATAAACGACATTAAGGACCCTATATCTAAGGCAACATACACACTTCTGTGGAGAGAAATTGCAGAGGTGACCTTTGGAATCGTTTAGATCCATGTTTGTGAAGTTGTATTTGCAGTTATGCATTTTGGTTTGACATTCTTTGTTTTCTGATCGAACTTAGAACCAGTGTTCATCCGTTTTCATTACTTTCTATAAAGCTTGCTTGTTTCTTTCCCACTTCACTTACAATAGGAGCTTCCCAGAGTACTCTTACTAACGTCCCATCTGATGGCGATTTCTTTAGGAATCAGAGTTTTTCTTGTTATTCTTGAACTGTTTATGTACTTTGATTGTTTGTAACTACTATGCATGGAGGTTCTTCATCATTTTGACATATTTATGCTTTTAACATATTTTCAGAACTCAGCAAGAATAGAATAGAATTTCAACGTGCATCGCAATGTGAAGATGAAATTGCATGATGGGATAGTGTGAAAGAATGCTTCTAATGTTCCACTACAATTACAAGATTTCTAGGATTGCTAGAGAAGAAAGAAGTACATTTAGTCCAAGTGATATCCAAAAATGATATTCTAGTCCAAAATTGCCAGGATGAAAATAGTTTGGCAACATGTATAAAATTGAAAAGAATTTTGTTGATTTAGAAGATTAGAGGCTAAAGTAAAGACACCAAAGAATTTGGAAGCTTGAACTGGGAGATAAGTTTTTACAGCCTAAAAGTTTGAGATATTATACCAAACAATAATTAATTGTTTTATTTGAGAAGATCAAATTATTATTTCATGTGATGATTGTATAATCAATTGCATGAAGATCTAAATGTTGAGGAAGAAGCCAAACTCGTCTTGAAGGGGTTCTATGCAGTAGTCACCATTTTAGCTAGTGGGTAGCTACTGGCCCACTAAAAAGCAACTAAGAAGCAACATCATGTACTACCTACCACTTAAGATCCACCCTGTTGAAATATATAACGATTCAAGTGGATTTTAATATTGCCTCAGATATGCAAATGATGAGAGGAATGGTCGTGTCGGTGATCACATGGACATTAGCATCAATGGGGCACACAATTCAATCATTACAGTAAGCAAGGATGCAAGTGACTTTCTATTGGCCAGATCTGAGAGTAACAATGTCAAATGACAATGATAACATATGAAATATGAAATCAACAAACTGGAAGTATCATAGTGCCATTTACTCTATTGCAGGAAAGCTTCCATGGTTATCCAAAAAATTGTGTAGAATTAACTATTAAGTCCTATGGAATCATTTTTGCTTAACACTCCATTGAGAGGTGGTAAACTCCTTCAGCCTACCTGATATATTGTTGAGTGTTGTGGTTTTGGCAAGGAATGTTAATTGTCACCCTTGTGTAAAGATTAAATAGGTAATGTGTTTAGAAGTATCATCGTTGATTGATTTTACCAGAGTTTTTTCTTTTGAACTGCATGTTGTCCTTGGTATCATATCACCATTACTTCTGCTTGAGGGAGAATCTGTATTATCCAATTCCCTTTTCAGAGATGACTGTACCAATAGTGTAGTCAAACAGTTACAATAATAGCTTATTTTTTTTATAAAGGTTGGGGAAGTATATTGTTCTCCGGCAGGGAAATGTCTAAGTATGCACCTGTATCTTTTTATTTCCTTAATAAAATTAAAAAGCATTAGCAGGATCAAATCTAAGCTGTTATTTCTTTAATGGTCATTCTCTATGTTGGTTTTTGTAGTATCTTACTATGGTTACGTCATCCAGCTTGTATTTGAAAATTTGAAATTGTGTTTGATTCACAATTTGTCCAGCACAAGCAATGGACTATTATTGTGTGCTACTAGCGGATTATTCATGGCCTTGATTCAGTAAAACCTTGTGTACTGTTCTTTGTGTATATGAAAGGTGCCTCTTATAGCGTACTTCTACATGGTGCCTTCGATTGTAGATTAACAACAATGTAATGACTTACTTGATATTACTAGTGGATTATTCATGGCCTTGATTCAGTAAAACCCTGTGTACTATTCTTTGTATATATGAAAGGTGCCTCGTATAGCTTACTTCTACATGGTGCCTTCGATTGTAGATTAACAACAATGTAGTGACTTACTTGATACTACTTTTGATGCAGACAAATACAGCAGTTTATCAAGACGTGTTTGAGTGCATTCCAAATGATCTAATTCGTTCTAGGTAAGTACACTAAACTTTATTGAACATTGTTCTCTAGGGTTTGATAAACTGTTCTGCTTGTAAAACATTGATACACGCCACATGCCTTTCTTAATTCCTATTTTTTCATACAAACATACTTGTAAGTGGTTTCAAATTTTGTAGGTCTGCTATTAGACAAGCCACAGCACAGCGGAAAGAGAAAGTAGGGCACACAACCATTGACTTGGGTACTGCTCCTGATAAACTTGATGATTATGAAAATGGGTGTTATAAAGGAACTGATGCCTTGCAAAGATTGTCGGAAACATGCAAGGGTCATCTAGTTTCTTTTCCATTGGAATTCATGTGTGATGAAGACCTGCGACCAGTATTCAATGAAAGTGAATATTATGCATCTCCTGCAGTCTTTTACTAATTGTATAGAAGAGGGGTTAAGATGGCCTTTTTAAAATTATTTTAATGCAATAACTTTTCGAAAGGTGATAAATTACGTCTTCTACGAATAAATGACTTATTTGTAACAGTTGTATCTCCCAAGTTCACTTATGGTAAAGCCCATTTTTTGAGCTTTTATTCAGCAAGCTCTGTACACATACATTTATGTACACCAAATGACGGCTTTCACATGAAAGGAACCTAAAGTTACGGTGCCACATGCCATTCTTAATATACTATACAATTTGAAGAAATAAAAAAAATAGTATAAAATACTGTTTTCCACATAATGCAAACACCTTTTTAATTGGCAACATGATTAGGAATACAGTCCATCCAAAGTACAAAAGACCGCAAAAAAATGAAAATAGCATGGATTACAACATATATAGACGCTAACACCAAGGCCTTGCAGTAGATTCTTCTTAAAGATTTGCGTGGGAGGGCGTTCATAAGTCCATATGTTAGAATCAATCCGATCAGATGTTTTTATTTTTGGAAAAGCTTACTATAGATAATGTTCTCTCATTATTTTGTGTAAAGATTTGTGTGTGGGAAAGTGTTCACACGTTCTGCGTTTCTTAGAATCAACCTGAGCAGATGTTTTTTTTTTTTTTAATTTAAATATTATATTTAATGTTTTCTCGTTGCTTGTGAGCGAGGAAATTTCTATATAAAATTTGTATTTTATGTTCTAAGCGTGTTGTCAAAAATAAAGCTTGTCAAAAAATTGTTCAATTTATCAAAGATCAATAAAAGCAAAGAATTTTAAATGAAATGTTTTTATTTTAGAAAAAATATAACTGCAATATTTTTATTTTTATCAGGTCTTATTAATCATACATATTAAAATATGTAAAAATACATTTTTTTCTTATATAGAAAAAAATGAGTGTTAATCAAATACCGTCTCTAGTAAAAAAAATTTCAAAGTCTTTAATGACTTAACTTTAAAAGAAAATCTATATCAAAATTTAAGTTAATCTAGATCGTAATCCTTCCCACCAAAGATCTAATGACTTAAAATTTAAAAAATATAAATCAAAATTTGAAATTAATTTAGTTATAAGTTTTATTTATATGATATTGATACTTCATACTCAACTTCTTTACAATAAAAATGGTATAAGGTGTAGAAACTAGACAAAGAATGCCAATAATGGAAATGAACATTTTAGATATAAGTTTTATTTATATGATATGTTTGCTTCATGCTCAAATTCTTTACAATAGAAATGGTATAAGCTATAGAAACTAGATGAAGAATGCCAACAATAGACATGAGTGTCACTATAATATTCTCTATATAGTTGATGTTGAAATACCCCACAAAAATGAATTCAAATTTAAGAATGGAGAAAAGAGTAGGATGCACAAGTGAGGTGAATGCAGAAGAGAAGGAAAGAAGAAAGGGAGTAGAAAGAGTAGATGTAGATCAAGGGATAGACATAAAGAAAAAAAAAATGAAGAAATTTGGAGGAAAAAAAGATTACGTGCTTGTCAAAGGAATGTTGTTGGATTTTATTGGATTGTCTTAGCCCTAAAAGAAATCCTTGTAATAAAAGTTGAGGGTGATGATTCAAACCTATGAATCAAAAAGATAAATTTGGCAATCTCCATATTCAATTTTTTTAGATAGTTGCCAAATGTTGTTAATATGTATGAATGGTTTGTCACAAACTAGTGATGTCTTCGGAAAAAAAAAGATGTGTTTTTTTTTTTGACTTGTTGGGGCTAGAGAGAACATTGTTAGAGTGGGCCCTTGGTTCAAGCAATGAACTAGAGTTTATGAGACCTTGTAATGAAGGGTTTGTATTTAGAATGTATGATATAATGACAATATTGTAGGAATAGTTTTATGCAAATTGGAAATGAATGAGGAGAGTATATATGTATGACAAAAATAAATGAGGCAGGCTACAGTAATTTGTAAGATCTTAAATTAGTATAGATATCTAAAATACATCTTTTTAAAAGATAAAGAAAAAGTAATATAATAATTAATAATTAATTTCTCATGGTTAAATTGTGGTGTTGTGGTTCTTGCCACCAAAGTTCAAACCCTATTGGAATGCTATTGCTTAGTATTTATGTTGTGGATGAGGTCCTTTGTTTGTGGCCTCACCAGTTCATAGCTTTGGTTCAAAAGCATTTACCCTCTTAAAAAATAAATAAATCAATAATTAATTTATATATTAAATATTTATAGTTATATAGTTATTATTATTCTATTGTATTAAATAATATAATTAAAATAATAATAATATATAGCAATTGTTGAATTGTTGAAGCTCAAAAATTAAGATGTTATTTGGTCTCCTCTTATGGGGTTACTTGAAATCAACTTCAATGGAGCCTCACTAATCTAGGGAAATCAAGAGCTTGATGTCTCACCATTGATCACAATGGAAATGTGTTGTTGCTTCAAAGAAGGTAACCAAGGATACACATAATGAGGTAGAGGCTTTAGTTGTCACCATAGCCATCAAATTGACCATTCTTAGAGGAGTGAGGAAAATTATCCTAGAAGGTGATTCACAAACATTAATAAATGCACTAAAAAAGGGAAGATACAAGAACTAGAAGATTGGAAACATATTATCACAGGCATGGGAAATTTTGAATCAATTTGAGGAGGTAATCATCCAACATTGCATTTTGAGATAAATCTAATAGTGGATTGATTAGCAAATGCTAGTATCAATGACAAAGAGGGATTATTAGTTGCAAATGAATTAAATGAGTGGGAAGGACTTCCGAAAGCACGAGAATAGGAACATAAACTCAACCCCCTAATGGTAGGTAGTATGAGTGGAAGGAAGCCGAGATGACATAAACACTTCCTACACTTATCTATGAGGAGAGTTAATATAGACATAGATCTACCAAATCTAGATAAAAAAAAAACTCATGAATAAATATGCATTAAGATGCAAGTGACATGCAAGGACATGGAACCCATTAAAACATAGTTGACATGATGTTACCATGCGAAAACCCTTTTGGGAAAAGACCCAACCTCTAAAGTAGGATTGATTGTATTATCAACAACTATAATTGTTATAATACAAATTGAGGCTTTAGCCTTTATATGAGAACATAAAAATTGTTAGGAAACCTTGCATCTTAATGTAAGAACGCCAAAAATGTATTTTTTGGCGTATGGAAGAAAAAATCTTAATTTCTAGGCTATAGAGATCATTTTTGGCCTTACAAAAAAATCTAGATGGGTCGTAAGAAGTTCTACACTTATAGGGACATATATCTTTGAGCTCTACAATCTTTAAAAAAGGGTTAAATCTATTACATTGGTGGTTGTCGTTGCACCAAAAGATCGACTTGTCAATGCCAGATACAACTACAAAATTTATACAAGATCCACAAGAGGCGGTTAAGCCATGTCATGAACCCATACGCCATGCTGCACAAGGAAGACCAAGGGACACACCAGCTTGCAACAATTACCCCCAATGCAAGCGAGGGGTTTGAACATGTGGCCTTGGCTCTGATACCAATTGTTACATTGGTGGTTGTCGTTGCACCAAACGATTGACTTGTCAATGCCCAATACAACCACCAGATTTATACAAGATCCATAGGAGGTGGTTAAGCCATGTCACGAACCGAAGCGCCACACTGCACAAGGAAAACCAAGGGACACACCATCTTGCAACAAAAGCGACTTTTCAAATAAAATGCTATGGCCTCTAAAAGTTGGGCCTCTCACATCAGAAATGTAAGAGCATCTATCACACATAAGAGAGCTCTAAGAGGTCACAACCAACTTATGATGCATGTTATGACACATCATACGACATCTTTGAATGGAGATAATAGAGCCAAAGTGGAGTGCCCAAGTTGGTGATTGGATTATGACAAACATATGGCAAGTGAAAACAATGTGCTATTTTAGCTCATAGACTTATCTTAGGATTTGGACACCGATTTTTGTGTGGTTTTAGCTTATGGTTTTCTAGTTATCATTTGACAATTATATTGTTTCTATTTATTGAGTGCTTGAGATGAAGGTTACATAGTAAATTTTGTAGGTATTGTTATGTTGCCAAAATTACTCTCTTGTTGGTGATACACAATATATTATAACTATTGATTATTAAATAATACATTGAGTTGCTTTAGAGTGGGTTTTTTCCTCATGAATGTTTTTTCTCACGTAAATCATTGTGTTATGGTTTATTACTTTTGTGCTTATTTCCTTGTAATTGTTTGATTAGTTTAATTTTTCCATATATGTCCTCTCATAGATTGGTGTAGGAAGCATACTTTGAACCTTTGCTTCCTTTCAAAACTTGTTTGAGAAATTTTGGCAACATAAAAATATTTGTAAAACCTTTAGATAATACTTTCAAATCAAGTACTTAATAGATAGGCATGAGAAAAACCACAAACCATGTGCTAGAAGCTACTAGCTAATTTAGGCATCCATATCTATGCAAAAATCCTAATGCATAAATCAAGTCTAGTTATTTGATAACAAATTAGAAATTGACACAACCAAACTTGGTACTCAACTAGTCTTATAATGTTTTTTACATGGCAACTCCATGTTTTTTTTTAAATCCACAATTTACTCCCTCTCATTATGCTCTTTCATTTTCAACTACTCTTACCTTGTATGTTGTGATAGTTGCAGTTAACTTCCATGACAATAGTTAGTCTTGTTCAAATTTTAAAAAGTGACACCAAGTACCAATCCAAGTGGGATGCTCCACATGTGTCGGTGTAAAAAAACCAAATAAATACTTCTAACATTAGAATATTGTGAGGTGTATGACATCTACCCCAACATTCTCCCACTTGTCATATACCTCGCAAGATCAAAAGGAAGATTACATCAAATTGTGAACTATCTACTAGGGGTTGAGAGGCCTAGACTCATTGCACCACTTGAATTTTTTTGTTCTCATAGGCTATGTCAAAGCATTTGCAACATTATCCAAAGTATCAAGCATTTCAATGTCACCCTCCTATACACCAACATGCTTTGTTTTTGCATGAAATATTGGTTTTTTTCTAAGTTGATAACACTCTGATTTTCACATCCAATCTGAATTGCTACAAGACTCAGCCCTATATTTGAACATAATCTCTTATAATAAATGGATTCCTTATAGGCATGGGTAGTTGCCATATACTTTATCTCTGTAATGGACAAAACAATCACTTTTTAATTGCTCATCCAATTGATCACACTACCAAATGTGTTAAAGAAATAATCACTAGTAGATCTTTTGTTGTCAACATCTTGTGCCCAATCCAAGTCTACACATCCTTGATATCCACCACCAAACCATGAAATCCCTTTTCTATTGAAGATCCTTGTTGCTAAAGTCCTCCACTATCAATTGATGAAGTTTGGTCTTGTGGTTGTTGAAGTAAAAGTGTTGATGAAGTCCATGCTGACAAATATGGGCTTGATGAAGATGCTTGATATCAAATATAGTATTTTTTAGTATCTTGTAGCTATATAAAAATCCTCTTCACCATAGCCCAATGGTCCTTACTAGGATTAGTCATGAACTACTTGGGTAATTTTTGGTTTAGGATTTAAGATGTCCATCATCTCAATAAAGAACTCCTCTAATCCTTCAACATGCCACCTATAATAGAAGAGAAGCAAACCGAGGTGAAGATGCACCAATCCAAAGAAAGCATGCATCAAATTCAAGTGATAATAGAGGATCTAACCTACTGAAAAATGAAACAACCCATATGATTAGACATAACAAACACATCAAATGCTAATCCATCGAATCATCCAAGTGAAAAACCACGTAATCGACTTTGTAGTACTTTCCAAATTCCCTCCATCTCCTATTCAAAATTGAAAATTTTAATTTCATTTGTAAAATTTATGACCAATTAATTGTTACAATGTTTGGATTCATAGTGCCAAAATATGATAAAAACAATGGAAATCAAACCTATACCATTGCATAATTCTTGAATAAATATTTTAAATGACTATTGGAAGTCAAAAATATAACTGTGGGTGAAAGTTATATCCCCCAGAAGAAAATTTCTCTATTATGCTATGAGGGGTTAACTATTCTTACAATTTATCCACTGATGATGTCATCCTTATACAGGAGGTGGCGCTTAGGTGGCAGTGGCACATTGGCAGTGGGCTACAAGGGGTGGAAAAATTAAAAGTTTCATAAAAAACATTTTAATTTTAATTTTTTTTTTAGCCTTGCTTAGGTTGGCTACTAGTCCTCTAATTGACTGGGGACTAAGCCCCATTGATTGGGAATTGTTGATCGATAGTTGGCTAGGGTCTAGATAGGGATAATAACCCCATACATTGACCTTGGAATCTAGTGTGGGAAGTATGGGGGGCGAGGGGGAGGGTGGATCTCTAGACCCCCCAATTTTATTTTTTTTTAATTTAATTTTTTTTGCACAAAGAATTTTATTTTATTTTTTCAAATCTACAAATTGACAATTATATGATTGTACGATCAAATAGGGGAGGGACAATAATTTTTAATTTTTTTCACGATGGCCAAAATAGACTGTTTTTATGCCAATGTTTATTTCTTGAGCCTCCTAGGTCTAATGGTGAGGTATGTTTTATCCCAAGGGGTCATCTATAAAACTTGCCCCATAAAAACCTTGTAGTGAACATCCAAAAAATTCCTTTTTGTAACTCATTTTCAAATCCTACATTTACAAAAAACCACAAATTCGCAAACCCCAAAACCCCAAATTTGTGTATTTCAACATGTACAACATATCTCATACAGATTTTTCAAAATGTTGCCAGGTGGGAATCTTCTGTGTAGCGAGCAACGGTCTTCTCCAAGTTGTGCACAGGTCTTGGCTAGTTGAAATTTTTGGGCGGGGGATTTGTTTCCTCCCCTCCTTTGTTTGATGTTGTTGTGCAGGAGGATGGTGTTGTTGCACGGGCGAGCGTGGACTTGTTGGGGATGGACGATCTCCCCTCTATTCCTTTTGTTTTTTCGCCTCCTGCTCTGGTTGCTAGTGGCATTCCTTCTTTGGGCCGGGTGAAGTCCTTTTCTGAGGTTACTAAAGGTGCTCATTCTCTTGCTCATGCTCGTGTTCATATTTTTCTCGATGCTTGTGATTCCCTTGTTGTGGTCTATGGACCTGAGGTTGCTAAAAATGAGGATTACTATTTGAGGCAGGGTGTGGTATGTAGGTTTAATAGCCTATAGCCCTCCCTTCTTGATCTCCATGATAGGGCTTTCGCCTCCTAGAAGCCTATAGTCTCTGGGAAAATTGAGCTCTACCCTAACGCAAGGGGGTTCTTTTTAGCAACCTTCGCCTCCTTCACAGAGCGAGACAGTGTGTTGGACAAGGGGTGTATGTGGGGTATTCATTTGTTGTCCATCAAGCCTTGGTCTCGTTCTTTCAATCCTCTTACAAAACCACTGAATACCAGACCTGTATGGGTCCAACTGCCAAATCTCCCTCTCCAATTTTGGGAGGATTCATGTTATGAAGCTATTGCAACACCATTGGACGCTTTTTAATGGTGGAATCTATGATTCGGGAGCTTGGGCATACTACGGTAGCTTGTATTTTAGTTGATTTGGACATCTCCAAACCTCTCCATGGTGATGCAGTCTTATTGGTGAAGGACAGACCTTGGAAGCAACTCCTAGACTATGAGGGCCTCCCCTTTCAGTGTAGGAGATGTTTCTTTGTGGGTCATTTGGCCTTTGGTTTCCTTCATGCCTACCACAAGGGCGCTACTACTTGGTGGAAGGATGCTCTCTCAGATCATCTCATGGTGGGTTCTCCTCCTTCGGAAGGTTCCTCCATGGGGGATGACCCTATTGAGTCTTCTCGAGAGTCTGTGTGTTGCCTGGATCCTCTTCCGCCTATCCCTTCTGGGGAACCATTGTTGCCTCAAATTGTTGTCATTGTTCAAATTGAGCTTGCCCGACCCTCGTTGATTTCCTTTGCTGGTCCTATGATCACTCCTGTCTCCTCTCCCGCATAGCCAAATCCCTCACTGTGTGATGGCGCATTGCCCATGGTGGCTTTTGTGGATCCGCTCCTCTCGCCTCGCTTGGTGGACTTCGATTCTAAGTCTTCCTGGTCTGTGGTGATGAGAAAGAAGGGACTCCCAAAATCTTTTGTAACTTCCCAGCCTAGGTTTAAGGTAGTCAAATTAGTCCCCTAAGGTTCTGGGGTTGTCTAGTCCTTTTATGTGGTTCGAGAACTGTCTATCAGTTGTTTTTGAGTGTGGATTGTCCTCTTTTGAACTAGCTTATTTTTGGCCCTAAGGGATCTCGTGTAAAAGGTACAACACCCTGCAAATGCTGCTTATTTAATCTAAAACATATCTCATACCTTGAAATGTCTAAAATATCTCCAACATCATCATGGATTCAACTTTGCATTATATCTACTCATACAAGGGTTATATCAAAACATGGATCTCTCGCACCCCATAACCACAACTATGGCTCTTATACCACTTGTTAGTAAAATAATATAGGTTGATCAAACCATTTCTTACATAACCCCATGAGAAAAACATGCATAAAGTCTTACATAATAATCATATGTAAATATCAAAGAAATACCACAAGATAAAACAAGTTATACCCTAGGAAAATCCTCAAGAGGGGAAAAAAACTAGCCTCCAAAAGCTTCCACACTCAATTTATTATTCAAAAATCATTACAATACACTTATAAAGTCTCCATGAATACTTTTGAAACATCAAGATCCTCCAATGCATCTTCCATGTGTCCAATCCATACTTCACATATGTACTCTTCAAATTAAAGAGAGTCAATACAGTGACAACATTGCCAAAAAATCAACTAGTGAACCAACCAACCTCAACCACTAAACATATACTTTCTTTTATATAATCAAGCTCACATAAAATAGCCAAATGATAAGATAAAACCATGTGCCCAAAACCATGAGTACACAAAACCATTGACCCCAACATTTACTTTTTGGTATTAAGTTTTCCAAATGTAAATATTTTTTACATGTGCAAATCAAACATAAAATATCTAACCAATGTTACATACAACTTTACAAATGAACTCAAATAAATATTTAAAGTGGCTAAACACATCTCCTAAAGAAGTACCGCAAATAAATGTTTAATTTACATAATTAAAATAATTCATTCTTGTGCAAGATGTACAACACCCTTTCCATATATATATATGTATGTCATGGGGTTTTTGTGAACACAATAACTCTACATAAATCCACCTCTTGTTGCTATTGTAGTTATACCTCTCAACATAAAAAAAAACCCTACCCCTTAATATTTTCTTAGAAAGGAAAAAGTCAATGATTTTTTTGTAATCACATTGTTTTTTTTGTAATGGTGCCACTTTTCTTGTCAAAACATTGTAATTTTTTATTCGGTAATTAATTAGGCAATACTACTCTCTATTATTCATAAATGACATCCTTTCAAGCTCTAATAAGTAGCATTGCATGTCCCATAGAAGAAGCTTAACAATGCATCAAATAAGAAAATAGATTATATCTTAGACATGGGAGAGAAATGACAAAAAGGTGTTTGAGGCATGAAAATGGACATACCATGCATTACAACATGATATTACATTGAGTGGCCCAAAATCAATGTTCAAGTGAAAATAATTAGCCTTTTAGATCCATGAAGCACACCATAACATTAGAAGGGCCATAAATAAAACAAGAGGATGAAAAGTGGTAATTAGGCTCCAATCATTTGCCTCAAGTGCAATGCACCTTGCATTTACATCATTAATTAACTAGTTTAATAATGATTAATCTACAAGAGTATAGATGTTAAATTGAATCCAATGGGTATGTAAGTAGTTTATGCTTTACTATTTTAAGTGGTTGAAATCAATTTGTGAAGAAAATATATTTTGACATGATTTTCTACCAATAACATAACAATGTTTCAAGATATTACATGGAATAAATATATTTGTATGAAACAACCTAAGAAGGATTAAATAATTATAAATGAGACAATTTTTTATGCATTTCAAGCCATTTTGGAACACACTCTAAATTATCAGAGGTGAATCTATATCTTACTCTACTCAATTATTTGAGCTTTATTAGTCAATGCAATTTATATAATGTCATTATTAACAATACAAATATTACAATTATAATAAGACTTATTATTTAAATTGTTAAAATTATAAATGCACGACTATAATATTTCAAGTAGCTAATATATCCTAGTTTTCTAGCATGATGCTAAAAAAATGGAAGGACCCTTAAGTAGGGAAGAGGCATGAGGAAGAGGAGGAGAAAGCAAAAAGGTTGAAGGAAAAACACAAGGAAGGTATGTTAGTTAAATTCAAATAAAACTATGAGGAACTTACAAGTAATATTCTATTAGTGGTTCATAAACATTATCTTGTTGATATAAACATTCATCCTCATCTACTAAATCCAACCACATTGTTACATTGGTGGTGAAGACATGGAAAAATGAATGAAGAAAAACAACATAAGATAATACAAATAATCAAATGTATGTCTCAAATAATCTCCATCCTCCTAGATTGAGCTGAAATATAATGCACCCTAGTTATATGTAATTTTCTCTAGATTATGATAAGATGTGGATTGCTCTCTATGAAAAACCAACACAACCTTGGTATAGACGAGATATTATGATAGAAAAATGATAGCATAGATGTGTAGATTGTCACTAGATTGTAACTAGACTGTAAATGATGAAGGATGAGGGTCTTCTAGTAATAGAATTTTCAGGAGGAAAATCAAGGGTTAGGCTAAATTGATGATGAATGGGTAGGGTTAAATAAGGATTAGGGTTAGGCTCAAAGATGTCATGTTACAAGTTTCACATGAGGGATACAGTCTAGATTTAGGATTAACATTAGGGAAGTGTCTTTATGTGAATGACTAAGATTAAGAGGTGTGATATGAAATGAATGGATGAGATGAAAAGTTAGTTTGACTTTTGAGAAGGTGTCTAGGTTCGATGAATCTAGACATGGTCTTAGCTAGACATGTGAAAGGAACAATTGTCACATGATGGTGATTTTAGATTGTGATCCACATGACCAAGTTTAAGGGCTAGGATTAAATGGACAAGGATAAAGGTGAATGTGAAATTAATTAATTAAGTAATAAATATTTATTTAATTAATGGGATCAAGTGAAGGGTAAAATAATTAAATAACTAAAAAATATTTATTTAATTAAAGGTTAGGATAAAATGGGGGAAACGAAGGAATTAAATAAATAAATATTAAATATTTATTTAATTAATAACTTAGGATAGGGTAAAATTAGGTGTGGTTGGGTAAGGTCATATTTTAGGTGTCTACATTTTCCCCTCTTTGAGATGATGATGTGACTAAGAGAAGTAGCATCATTTCAAAGAAGAAGAAAACATAGTGGGTAAGAAGGGACAAGGACAATTGGTTAAGAAGGGATAAGGCTAGCAATATGATGCCCCGATTAGTGGAGGTACGAGGAAAGATGGCAATGAGGTAGTGGGATGCCCGCTCGAGAGGACTAGTGGGTTAAGAAAACATGAGTGTGCTCTTGAAAGGGAAATAAAAGATGGGGATAAGGATAGAAGAAAATAAAAATAGAAGATGAATGAGATGGAAGGGGATGTATAAAAGGGGAGATTGGATATATTGGTATGTGGAGAGAAATCCTAAATTTTAATATAGCAAAGGAAATTATGCACCAAGGTATGAGGAACTAGGGTAAAAAGGTAACCTTTGCATGACTCAAACAAAATGGTTATCCTTGTTCATACAAGACACCACAAAACCTTGTTGGAATATGTGAGGAAAATAGACTTAAAGCATGATAGTCCTAGTGCACCAAAAGTACAAAATGACCTAGTATGCAAAGGATGAATGCCCATACTAGAAGCTATTCCAACACACACAAGGTAGGTAGCTACATAGTAATATTATAAGAACGTCCCACAAACATGATATACAAGATAAATATGATGCCCCACTATACACCAGTCAAAACACACCAAGATATAGATAGATCTAGGTGGCCTTAAGTAGGTGTAGTCATGGGTCAAAAGATAAATCAAAACAAAAGATTCATTGATAAATTTTTTATGTAGCTAACTATATAAGAGAAAATTTGCATCCCCTATGCAAATCCCCATTTTTCCTTTATCCACCTTAGAAAACCAAGTTCAGAGGCTTAATTCCACCTAAGCCCGTTGTTGGCAGTCCACTTGGCACTTGTTTTGAGCGTCGGTGGAGGCGTTTCTACCGAGGATGCTTGAACGACGTGCAAACATCTGCACGACACACTTATGTCCTTGGTTGACTCCTGCGGCTGAACTTGCAAAGGCGTTACACTTCTCATTGGCAATGAAGTTGTAACACCCCCTTCGGCTGACTGACCCGAATATGGCTGTTTTTCTTTATTCTCTCTTCAAATTCACCCCTTCAACATTCAATCCAACTCTTCACAACTCTTCATCAAATCAAGCTCTCGTTCTTGCACCCCACAAGCTCACTTTCTTTGTCACTTGAAGCATCCAAGCATTCCATTGTAGCCAAATCTTCACTCCGTCACTTCGGTAGAGCACGCTTGGGACTACGCAATTACAACAAAGGATTGAGTTCCTCTCATTTCTCCCCCAAGCAGCCTTGAGTGCTCTTAGTGGAGGTGGTAAGCTTCCCTCTCCTCTCCTGTATCACTTGGTTGAGTAGCATAATATTGCTTTGTAGTGTTTGTATTCTCTTTTTTGCACTACTTCTTTATCTCCTTTCCTCGGTTGTCCGTGGAGGTGGAAACACCTAAATGGGGGTTTGAATGAGGTAGGCCCCTATTCAACCACCCAACATTTTCTCTTTTTCTGTGTGTAGGTGTGTGTGCTTCTCAGAGGATCAACTGGTGAATGAATTCCTTGGCGAGATCCTTCTTATTATTTTTACACTTGCAGTTATGCTTTATAACATTAGAGAATACTTTGTTTATTTACTCGTATCATCTTAGCCCTTTAGTTATTTAGTTGGGATGTTAGCTTGCTTTCCTTAGTTTAACCACATCTTTACTGTTGTCTAGCTGTA
This sequence comes from Sequoia sempervirens, assembly GCA_007258455.2. Lineage (NCBI taxonomy): Eukaryota > Viridiplantae > Streptophyta > Pinopsida > Cupressales > Cupressaceae > Sequoia > Sequoia sempervirens. The sequence goes on along the minus strand of VDFB02047230.1, from coordinate 258,177,903 downwards.
TGGACGCCAACACACTTTAGAGACACTAGCGCACTGCATTTTCATCTAGAGATCGCGCTCCCATCCTCGGACAAAGAGCTCCTAGAGGCGTAGTGTTAGACTTGGAAACTGGCTCACCTAGCCCCTCTCTTCATTTCAGGTCTGCGGAGTAACTAAGAGGCCCCACAGTCCTCATTACTCTCTCCTCACATCCCCTTACATTACACTTAGTTGAGGTAAGTTGGCGCAGCCTCTCACATCTTGACCCTCTGTGACTTGGGGTCTTGCACACAGTGGTCCTTCTCTTACATTTTTGGTGAACTCGATGTGAACCAATTTCTGTTCATCTGTCAGTGTTGAAGCTTCCCTCGAGTACTTCACGATTGTTGTGTTCTTGAGTTTTGTGAAATTTATGAGCATCACAACCCAATCCACAACTTCTGGGAATATTGTGAGGGGAAGTGTACGACACCTCTCGATGGATAGGACGAAGGTCTCGCTTGGTCTCTCTACAGGCCTTTTCTCTAGTCCTGCCATTAGTTTGGCTGTGCAGGAGCAATTATCGAGGAATGAGATGGGATTTGCTGATGAAACTGATCACATTCCCACTCCTCTTGCGTCTCTCATGCCATCATCGGTGGATGAGCATTAGGTCTTTCAAATCCCTACAAAATATGTGTCTGCCCTTGCTAAAGGATTGGGCAACCTAGAAAACCACTTGGAAAGAAATCCGAAGATGGCTAGAGCCACTCGGGTTGTTAGTGAATTAAGACATATGATTGGAAAAGATTGAACAAGCATAGAGCTTCTAAGTAGTCTCTTCGATCTTTCTGAAGCATGCGCTCCTTCGAGCAACCCTAGCTTTGCACAAGGAGTCACCTTTGAAGAGCATGAGAGACAGTTAGGGGTATCAATGCCTCCCACTTCTGTTTACATGTCTGATGCGGTCCCTTCTATCCTCGAGCAACCTGAAACTATCAGAATGAATAAGACCCTATTGGGATTTAGCTTCACCCTTTCTGTCACCTCTGGTAGTGGAGGTCTTGGTAGACTAGGTGGTGGAGAATTTGGTAGTGGCAGTGGATCTGGTAGTGGAGATGGTGCTAGTAGTGGTGGCTTTGGCAAAGGTCATACCAGTGTTGGTTCTGGAAGTGGACTTGGCAGCGACTCTAGAGGAGGTTCCTTTGGCCCTCTATATTCTAATGACCCTATTCTAAACACTCTACTTTAGAACATGGGTAAGATGCAAAGCCAGTTAGCGAGCCTCTCCCAAGCCTCTTCCCAACTTATCTTCCATCCTTTCTTCCGAAATAGCCCATTATTGGCTGCCATCTTGAACACTCCCTTCCCTTAAGGAATGGAGATCCCTAAATTTGAGAAGCTTGGTGGCAAAGGAGACCCATAGAAACATGTGTCTACCTTTAATGCCATTTGCACTGACTTCTTCCATCATGATGTGTTGATGGCTAAACTATTCCCTTGATCTCTCAAGGACACAACACTTGAATGGTATTGTTCCTTGCCTGACAATTTTATCTTCTCATTTGATCAACTTATAAATCAATTCCTTAGACAATTCCAAGCAAACATCAAGCTGAAGATGACCTTTTTAGATCTCATTCGATGTAAACAAGGGGATAACAAAAAGATTACTGATTTTATAGCTCGTTATCAAGCGCTTCTTTCACAAATCTCGTATCAATTGCCCGATTCTAATGTGCATAAGGTGTTCATAGGAAACTTACAAAGGCCTTGGAAAGAGAAGTTTTCCTTGATGAAATACCCTTCTTTTGCGCATCTGTGTGCAACTTGACAAGAGTACCAATAAACAGTTGCTCAATTTGGGGGACCCTCTTCGCATTCCCGTTCTGAGGGAAAATCCATCGTATCAATCTCTAGGAAAGGTAAAGCTGTTGTGAATGTGGTAGCCACTATTGATGACAATGGCCTCAAATGCAACTGAAAGTTCACAAAGTTGTTAGAATCTTATACTTCCATCTTACAAAAAATGTTGAAGGATAAGATCATAACTTGACCAACCCCTAATCCTATTAAGGAACCCTACCCCAATTGGTATGATGGGAGCACTTATTGTCAGTACCATCGGGTCAATGTACATGATACCGAATGATGTATGTGGCTGTGTCATGAGGTATAGGACAACATCGGGGACAATACCATTCGTCTCGATGGGAATAAACATAACACCAAAAAATCAGTGGTGAAGGAAAATAGTGAATTGCAAATATACACAGACTCATTTCCGTCACACTCTACTAACAAGATTATTGATCCCGCTGATTCTATTACCCAACCTGATGCCTATGTTAATATGGTCATGGTAACTTTCACCGTTCCACCTGCACCCAGTTCGTCGAATGTTACATTTACATCATAGGATTTTCCCTTAAACAACAAACCTTCACCTCTCTACATTCACGCTCATGTCAATGGTAACATTGTGACAGGAGTCTTGATTGACCTCGCGAGCCATGTGAATGTTATTACTGAAAAAACATTGGTATTAATTTCACTGCAAAAGGAGAAATATGAAGAAATGAAATCTACCATCTGTACACACGATGGTATGAGTCTTAAACCCTATGGTTTAATTACTTTGTCTGTCCTGATTGGACCTAGGAATGTTGACACAGTCTTCAACGTTATCCCAGAGTCGGATCTATTTAGAGTGAAGCTAGGAATTCCATGGTTAGCTTCCATGAATGGGATCGCCTCCGTTATCCACAAATGTTTAAATTTTCCCATGAAGGTGTCGTGCACGTAGTGCATGAAATTGGATATCAAAACTTGGTGTCTCATGGTGGATATTCACTAGATCACTTTTGGCCCTCCCCAGTCAGTCTGCTTCCTTTGAGAACGGACCTACTTTACAAGAACTATGTGAAGTATAAAACTGGGGGCAAAGGAGAGCTAGAGCTAACCCTTCCCGTGATAGAACAATCGGTTGCCTCCTCTTCCTGAGAAGAGAAGAAGAAGCCCGCGCTGACTACTATTCCTTCTCCGAAAGAGGAGGAGAAGTCCACACAAACTCTTTCCCCTTCCCATAAAGGCAAGGAGAAGGCTACACTGACCGCTTCTCTAAAGAAAGAGGAGAAGCCCGTGTCGGCTCCCTCTCCTTCTCACAAAGGTAAAGAAAAGGTGATTTTTCCTCAGACCTCCTCGTATTTTCCCCTTTTGTGGGAAGAGTACTGGATGAGTAAGCCCGGTGGCTACCCATTGAGTCTGATGATCCTTCCTTGGCGTAGGCCCAAGATCAGGATTGCAGACCTACCTAATGAATATCTTGGACCGTGGTACTATTTATATGAAAGAAAGAAAGGTTATCATAGAGAATTCGATCCACGACCTCCCACTGCTCCTGATCCTAAGGTAGTGAGCTAAAAGAGGCCCACTCCCGAGGCTCGCGAGTCGACTCCTCTTGTCACTCCTTAGCTTGCTCCCCCTGCTCCCATACTGGAACCTGTTCCTCCACCTGAAATGACCGTAGTGGATGTTCCTATGGTTAAGTAGGAACCTCTTGTCCCTTCGCAAACTCCAGCCTCTAACTCCAAGAGCCGTAGAAACCACCTTGCACGTGAACACAAGCACCGACGAAAGGATCTCCTGGTCGAGTAGGCCACCTGGCAACATAAGGAGGAAGGAACGACCGCTCTTGCTTCAGGACCTCCTGCAGCGTCCTCTTCCTCCCTTCCTTGTGCTTCTCTCTAGTCTAGTCTACTCTTGGCTTCCGTTGCGAGCATGAATATGCCTAACCCTAAATGGGTGTAGGTGTTCATCGCTCCTTTAGTGGAGCCACCTTTGCTGGTGTCCGTTTTGGACATTCAGCCCTTCCTGAAGCCCATGGATATGGTTAATACTTCGGTTGTATCCATTGTGGTTCTTTCTTCCTCTTCCTCTACACCCCTAGCTTTGTCTGTGGGAAGTTCATCTCCCCCAATGAAGAAAGAGGTGGAGGGTGGTCCTTCTAGCAATGAAGGACATAAGAGGAGTCCACCTTCTTCACAAGGTGGTCCTATGTTGACTTGTTCTGTTCTTATGATAGAACTAGTCTCAGATTCTCCTGAGTTCGTCACCACTCCCGAGTTGTTTGACAAGCATAGCGGTGAATCTCAAGCACAACCTATCCCATCTACTGAAGTAAGACATGGTGTTTTTGTGGGTTGCATGTTTAACTCCGTGGATGAGGTTTCAACACTGTCGATGATCTTCGCGAAAATGCTGACTTTGACTCAACAGGAGCTCGGTGGAGAGGACCTTGAGGGGCCCTCTTCCTTGGCCCTTGTTGCGGGAGGGTCAGAAACTCCTCCTCTTAACATCCCACCATTGCAGGCTCGTCCTCCTTCCCCTTATGAGGATTTAGATTAGGAAGTGGATGACCTCTTGGCCAATCAATGTTAGGAGGAGGCCCTTTCTTGATCTTGTGTGTGTATGTGTGTGCTTTGTGATGTGTTCCCCCATACTCGTGTTATGTGTGCTTGGATGACCCTCGTCACCCCTGTTGGTGCTTGGATATAGGCCTGGTTTTTGTGTTGTAAACCTTCTTCTATTTGTATCATCATTCTTCCATGTTTGTGCTTGATTTTTGCTTAATTAGGGATGATGAAAAGAGTTGGGGGCATTTAGGCTCCCCTTCCATGTTAACCCAATTTTTTTTTCGTGCATTATTCCTGATTTGGTTGGGGATTAATGATATTTTTCCTTGCATTGCGGTTACCTATCATTATATGAGCTTGAATAGATCTGACCCCACTAAACCAGATCCCCCTGTGTCCTTTGTTTACATTTTTCTTTCCTCTTTTGCTTTCTCTTTATCCTTTCCTCTTCTTTGCTTGAGTTGTCCCTTCTATGTGTGACAATGCTCTTCTTCAACACTTTGATTTTTTAAAAACGAATTCATTGACAACAAATCGTTTCTCGAAATTCTTCACAATTTTTTTCCTTAGAATCACATTCTCAACTTGGAACCCTAACGAAGCATGTTTCCTTCATCACAAGTTCGTAAAGAAAGGAATTGAAGACCTTCCTCTGAAGCAGGAATAACTTTTATTTCCCCTCGCATAGGAACACATCCTTCCTTTTGGATTCCTTGATGAAGTGAACATCTTTCGAAATGATTCCTTGATGATGAATCACTCTAAGAAGAATGATTACTTTTGAATTGTGTGTCCCTTGAGTGGACCCCCCTTTCTTTCTCACGACAGTTTCCTAAGGGACCCTTCTTTCAACATCTCTATTCTGAATGGAATTCTTTCACATCTATCCTGGGGGTAGCTTGACTAAACTCATTCCATTCACCCTTTCGCGTCTAGTTTGGGGGCAACCTAACTAGACCTTACCTTTCAAACAATGCGTCCCTTGAGTGGACCCCTCTCCTTTTGAAGGGTTCCCGAGGGACCCCTTTGAAAGTATTTGATGGTCTGCGTGACTTTTTGCTTAATTTCCTACATGGCCACTTTTGACATGTTCTATCTATAGGTAGACGTGTCACCGCTTCCTGACTCTGCGGAGTCCACTTTCTTAGGTTTCCTCCATGTGAGAGATCTTGGGGGATACCTCCCTGCAAGACCGAGAACTTGTAGGGTGATTTCCTTTGAGCTTCCTCCATGTGAGAGATCTTGGGGGTGGCTCCCCTGCAAGACTGAGAACCTATAGGGTGCTTCTTTGGGTGTTCTTCATGCTTGAGTTCATGGAGAGTACCTCCCCTGCAGGAATGAGATCCTGTAGGGCGCTTCTTTGGGTGTTCTTCATGCTTGAGTTCATGGAGAATACCTTCCCTATGGGACTGATAGCCTGTAGGGCACTTCCTTTGGGTCTCCTCCATGCTAGAGTTTTTGGGGGACACCTTCCTTGCAGGACCGAGCACCTATAAGGCACTTACTTCACGAGGCTTCCTTCATGCGAGAGATCTTGGGGGTTGCCTCCTTGTAGGTTTGTGGGCCTATAAGGTGCTTTGTTTTTCCAACTTCGTAGTTCTGAGCAACTATGGAGTCCTTTGCTTTTCCTGCACCTTCAGGTATGCCAGAACGAGTACTGCTTCCTTGACAGTTCAAGTATACATCACTAACCTTACTCTCTTCTTGATCTACTTTATCGAGCACTCATCAGTATTCATGCTTGCTAAAGTGGGGGAAAAATATATAAGAAATAATTTGCATCCCCTATGAAAATCCCCTTTTTTCCTTTATCCACCTTAGAAAGCGAAGTTCAGAGACTTAATTCCACCTAAGCCCGTTGTTGGCAGTCCACTTGGCGCTTGTTTTGAGCGTCGGTGGAGGTGTTTCTGTCAGGGAAGCCCGCACGGTGTGAAGACGTCTGCGCAACACACTTACATCCCTGATAGATTCCTACAGTTGAACCTGTAGAGGCATTACACTTCTCATTGGCAATGAAGTTGTAATGCCCCCTTCAACCGACCGACCTGAATATGGTCATTTTTCTTCATTCCCTCTTCAAATTCACCCCTTCAACATTCAATCCAACTCTTCACAACTCTTCAAAAAATCAAGCTCTCATTCTTGCACCCCACAAGCTCACTTTCTCACTCACCAAGCATCCAAGCATTCCATTGCAGCCAAAGCTTCACTCCATCACTTCGGTAGAGCACGTTTGGGACTACGCCATTATAGCAGAGGCTTGAGTTTCTCTCATTTCTCCCCCAAGCAGCCTTGAGTTCTCTTGGTGGAGGTAGTAAGATTCCCTCTCCTCTCCTCTATCACTTGGTTGAGTAGCATAATACTACTTTGTAGTGTTTGTATTCTCTTTGTTGCACTACTTCTTTATCTCATTTCCTTGGTTGTCCGTGGAGGTGGAAACACCTAAACGGGGGTCTGACTGAGGTAGGCCCCTATTCAACCACCCAACATTTTCTCTTTCTATGCGTAGGTGTGCGTGCTTCTTAGAGGATCAACTAGCAAATGAATTCCTTGGTGTGATCCTTCTTATTCTTCTCACACTTGCATTTATGCTTTATAACATTGGAGAATACTTTGTTTATTTACTCATATCATCCTAGCCCTTTAGTTAGTCAACTGAGCCGTTAGCTTGCTTTCCTTAGTTTAACCATGTCTTTATTGTTTTCTGGTCGTATGGATGCCAACGCACTTTAGAGACACCAGTGCATCATGTTGTTGTCCAGAGATTGTGCTCCTATCCTTAGACAGAGAGCTCCTAGAGGCATAGTGTTAGACTTGGAAATCGGCTCACCTAGCCCCTCTCTTCATTTTGGGTCTGCAGAGTAACTAAGAGGCCCTACGGTCCTCGTTACTCTAGCCTCACATCCCCTTACATTACACTTAGTTGAGGTAAGTTAGGGAAACCTCTCGCATCTTGACCCTCCATGACTTGGGGTCTTTGCACATGGTGGTCCCCCTCTCTTACACTAACATATATTTTTCCAAAAATAGGATAATGTGATGATCAAGATTATACCAAACTCAAGACCGAGGTATGTTTATGGACATGAATGATTGGATAGATGAAGATGATGGGAAAAAGGATATAATAATTGTTTAATGTTCATCAGTTAGACTTATGTATGATTTCGTGATAAGGAGTGATGCATGTATGTAGTGTTTGGTTTTCATTAAAATTTAGATTTGAGGAGCATCAAAGTTTATTATGGATGCTATTTGGGATGAGATGGAATGATATGGTATGAGGAAGTGCATTTATTTGTTTATTTATTATGGGATGAGATAGTTCTATTATAATATGAAGTGAGGTGTGAAGATGAAAGAAAATGCATGAGAATATGTTAGGGGTGAAGATCAAGGTGTTGACTACTAAGTATGTACAAGGTCATATCCTTGACACAATTTAGGTGCAACTTTTGTATCTAATGCAATGGAAGAATGGGGAAGGGTGGGTAATGATAGATAAGATTAAATGTCACATTAATCAATGAGAAATACAAGCCATAATAGGTTTATTATGAATGGGTGGATGGACATTGTTTTATTATGGGAAGATAGGAGTGATGGTGGTAGGGGAGATGCCATCCTAAGAGATGGTGAAAAGAGACTACTACACATGGGACCTATATCTAGGTTTTCATCATGGGATTTTCCCAAGGAACCACCAAAGTGGTTTTCACCATTAGAAGATTTTTTTAAGATAAGTTTCACCAAGGGGGTGGACTCCCTTTATTGATATCATGAAAAATGTGCATGAATTTTCAAATGGTATGCAACTGACCAAAAACATGGTTAGGATAGAACAATTGGGATGAAACAGAACAAACATGTGGAAAAAAAATGTGGGAACTATCCATCCACCCCCAACGTCAACCACAACACAATCCAAGAAGTACAATTAGACCCCAAAACTGTAAACACCATCCAAGTCTTGGTAAGAAGAAGCCCAGACAAGACTTACCCTTTATCACTGTCGATTATCTTCATCAGAGCCTCATGCTTAGAGGACACAATCTCAGCCATACCCATCCTCAAATTATGAGCCCTGAGAATAGAAAGTCAATCCGCCATGCCATTAGCCTCTTTGTAAATGTGCATGATTGAAAAGTTCAAATTCTCTAGGCTCCTCCATGCTCACCTTACCAGTTTCTCCACTCTCCAATTGTTGCACAACTTCTTCCTTATGTTGTTGATACAAAAAATTGAATCACCTTCTATCTCTATCTCAACCTGGTTTATTTTAATGCACTCTTCTAGACCCCTGATTAGTAGAGCCAATTCCATTGTATTGTTAGTTGAGACACGAAAGGGTTCAGCCAGAGCCCAAATTACCTCACCCCGATCATTCCTTGGAATGTAACCGATCCCAACTTTTCCAGGGTTGCCCCTAGTGGCATTTTCAAAATTAAGTTTGAGTCTCCTACGGGGGGGAGCTAGCCATTTAGCATTCCTCCTATTATGGTTCCCATTCGAGTCTGCCCCCACACTAGCACCAACCAGAACTTTGAGCCCCCCCCAATAGCTTCCCATCCGATCATCCCACGTGGTGAAGACAAAATAATGTACCCCCTTGAATTTGTTATTGATTGTTTCTACCAACACAACCTCTATCCTCCACTTCAGATTCTTCCAATGATAGCTCAAAACCTTTGAAAATTCTTCTTTTGTGCTCCTTCCAAAGGTACCACACCAAAATGGAAGGAGCGCACTACCAAATGCCACCCCAAAGGTAATTAGAAAACCATCTTGGCCAACTTAGGAAGAAGTCAGATAATCTTTCATTCCTAGTCCTAGCCTAATTTAATCTCCCTTGAAGCCAATCCCAACACCTAGCCGCAAAAGGACAGTGATATAACAGGTGCTCGCAAGTTTCTTCTGCTTATTTACACAAAAAGCATCTTGTAGGGCCAACCACCCCAACCTTTTGAAGTTTGTCCCCAGTAAGAATTTTATGATGAATAGTTGTTCGAAGAAATTCCCTAGATTTAGGGAGAACATTCTTGCCCCAACATAAGTCCTTGCATCAGTCTGTACCCTCTCTAATTGTATTTTGAATTTGGTAATCGATTTTCACCGAATAGTTACTAGATTTAGCACTGCACCAAATAATTTCATCTACTTTATCATTTAGTGTGACCCTGCGTTCCTCCAACATTTCAATCAATAGTGACTTGCTCATTTCATCCACTGCCAAATATTCCACAAACTGCCACTGCGAACGCTCAGTGATCACATCCCACCTAAAGTAGTCACTCTCCTTGGAGCCAATATGGTCTAACAAAAGCCTTTTTATTTTGTTGAACTCCAAAGTGTCATCGAGCAAGGAAATCCCTCCCACGAGTCCACCCAAATTTTTTTTGAAGACCCATTGTTGATGCTCCAAGATACGTGATACATTATAATATGATAGAATTCATAGATGTAATTCCAAACCGCCGAGCCATGGGGAGGGTTGACAATCATGATGATCCTATTGGGATCCATTGAATCTAGATATTTATTTTGAACCAGTGTACACCCTTGTTTTGAAGAAGAGCACACCATATTCTAAACGAATGTGGCACCCATAGAAAAATTTTGTTGGTGTAAGTCCCTAACCCTAACCCCACTGAACTTTGTTTCTTGACACACCATCTCCCACTTGATGAGGGGGATCTAATGAGCATCATTTGATCCCTCCCATAATTTTTTTTTGTAAATACTTTTCATCGATATTTTGGCTTTGCTAGTGAGTTTTAGGAAATTCATTTCATATATTGGTAATGCACACATAACTGCTTTTAGCATCTTTAATTTTTCGGAAAGGGACAACCACTTCCCTTTTCAAGAAGAGGCTCTTAATCTGCATTTTTCAAATAACCAACACGATAAACAGGTCCACCACAAGCAAAATGAAACTATTCCTAAAGGTAAAATAGTCATGAATCAGGAAAATCAGGGTCTCTTTAATGCTGCTTTAGAGCATCGCTTACTTGAAGTGGAGAACATAGGGGATGTTGTACCAAACCAATTTTTTTGCTTCATTAAGGCATTTTGCTTAAAAGAGTCTAAACCTTGTTAAATAATGTCAAAAAATTATTTTTGGGCTAATCAAGTATGGAATTTGTGTCAATTTGATGTCAGAAGGATACTGGTCAAATTTGAAAAAATTAAAAATTAGGGTTTTCAAGCACCCCTATTTCAGGCCATGAAACCCTAAAAATTGGAACTTGTCATAATTGACTAAAAATTGTTTTGATTGGTGTATTTTGCTTCATGATCATAATGGTAAAGTTAGTTTTAGTTAAAACTTAGTTTAAGTCTGGTGGGTAGTTTTCACTTTTTCAGATGGAGAAATAGGATTTTTGAGATCGTCAATGGCAAATGGCCAGAGACCAGGTGTTGAAATCTAAGCCTAAAATGCTCAAATGGAGAATCCATGGTGAGATAAGTGCAAAATAATGTTTCTTCTCGGAGGATATTTTTCGTCGAGATGGAAATTATCAAAAAGTTTCAACTCTAGAGCAACGGAGCCCCTGGAGAGCAGGGATGCCCTAGATTTTGAAGGCCAAGATTTCAGTTTTGAGGTTTGTTATTTCCAAGGAGACTTGTCAGGAATATTGTCAGCTTTTCGATGAGCTATCTAGCTAACCTGAAAGATATGTCTAGCACCTGATACGAGAGTTTCAGCGAGGAATGAGGGGAATGAAAAAATGGCTGACACTGGAAGGAAAAGTGCAGCTTTTGCAAAAGGCGCCCATCTTTTTGAGGGATCAAATGAAGGTTTTTGACCAAATGAAACCTAGGATGTTTGTCTCACATTTGATCAGGCTTCACAACGCACCCGTCAACAGGTGAATCTGAGTTGTTGAACTATCAAGGTCAGAGGTCAAACATGAGGTTCAATCTTGGTTAGAATGACAAGGAAGAAGAAAAAGTGCCCATGTTGGACAGGGGCGCCTAAGGTTTTGGAGCCTTGAATGTCTTGTTTCTAGTGGTCTCATATGTTCATCCTGCCACGTTACTTCCAACTTTCCGTTGCATCTCTCTGTCAGATCAGAAGATGGGTTCATAGCCTACAACTGGGGTTTAAGTAGATTTTTAGCTAGTTGGAAAAATGGATCTCTAGAGCAAAAAGCACCCTTGGAGGCCAAGGGCGCCCTTGATTTTAACCCATCGAATGTTGGAATTTGATAAAGTGTTCCCTTGAAGTTGTTGTGTAGAATGGAGCTAGCTCCGCAGTGAACTAGTTATTTAGTCCTGAAGTTTTACCAAACACGAAATGCGAGGAGGTCAAGTTTACCTTCGTAAGAGATGAAAATGATGAAAATTTCTCCAATTTTGGGGTCAAAAGCGCAACTTTTGCTAAGGGCGCTTGGATTTTTCAAGCCTCATATCTCAGTTTTTTGGATTGCAGTCTCAAGGAGTGATTTTGTCAAATTTCATCTTGCTCTTCAATACAATTGTTAGCCAGTTGATTGGTGATGTTAGTCAACCAGAATCAGTGATTGAACAGAGGCTTCGACGAGAGTTGAAATTCCAAATTTTCAATAAAATGACTATTTGGAAAAATGCCTAAAGTCAAAAATTTACTTTTTGAACTAAAGATGACTAGACGCCCAGGAAAGGTGGATTTAAATATTATTTAATATTTAAATAATTTGACTTTAAGTGAGATTATTTTAATTGCAAAAAGGGATGATTTTATGCATGCATGTTGAGTTAACTGATTTACATGCTGAGATAACTGAGTTATCAGAGGTGGGGCCCTTTTAGGGATTATTTTACATTCAGTTAACTATTTTGTGAGGTCCAATCAAAATAAAGTTGAATATTTTAAGGGTGGTGCCTAATTGCACGCATATGGGATGATTTTTTACTTAAATTTGTTTATTTAAGTTATCGCCATTATTCTCATACCAAGTTCAGAGCAAAGGCGATTTTCTTGAGAAAATTAAGATTCAAAGGTGCTTTGAGTTCAATTTTTTAGTGTTAGGTCCAGATTGTTCAAAAGATTAATTTTCTAGAGTTGGATTTTTCAATGCATCCAACTATTAGTGAATCTTAGTCAAGCATAGGCGATTTTCTACAGAAGCAAAATAAACATAAACAAACTTCTATCTTTGGTCTAATTTCTTATATTCTCGTCTTAGGTATTCTTCGCATGTCGAAGAAAATGACAAAATATTCATAATTTGATCATCTGGGTTCACATATTTCTGTGATAGTAGCAAAACCCATGTCTTAGATTTTCTTCGAGAAAATTTCCCCACAACTTTTATTCTAAAGCTCTGTGCTTTTTTTCGAGAATTTCTTTGCATGTGGATCAAAAACACATCTTTTCAACAATCGAGTTATTTTGGTTGCCTTAGATTTCCATTGCCTACAAAACCCATGTTCCAGATTTTCTTGGGAAAAATTGCCCTGGGAAGTTCAAAAACCCCTGCTTTTCTCGATTAAAAAGCCTTAGCATGCCTTACTAAAAAGTATTTTTTCAAATTTCTGACATTATGGGTTGGATTAGAATTTCATTCTCTACAAAACCCACGTCTCAGAATTTTTTGTAAAATTTGCCCCTCGACAGGTTATTTTTAGCCTCATCAGGAGATATTTTAGATTTCCGAAAAAGTTGTCAGAATATAGCTGTGCTCACAATCAATAGGCGAGTTTTTCATAATGCAAATCAACAAGACTAAATTCAAGAAAAAATCGGTCTTAATTCATGATTTCATCAGAATGACACAGATTTGCATCAAGTGCATCCAGACGGTTGATTCAAACATTTTGATAGGCATAGTCACCCAAGGTTCACATGGTTTCATACCTCGTATAGATGATAGCCTTCAAAGGCCAGTTTAGAGGGTTGGACACTGTTGGAATTCTGCATGTGCATCGAGTTCGCATTTATTTCTCGTAACTAGAGTGTTTTCTGTCAAGCTTCGTGGTTTCATCATGCAACACTCTTTCATTGAGAAGAATCAAGAAAAAACATCAGAAGTGTCAAGCTATGAAGGAACAAAGGTCATCACTCCATTTATAGAGCCACCAAAGTCACTAAGATCCCATGCCATTATCTTCATGAAGATGGTACCTACGTTGATCTCGAGGCTGTGCAAATTGAGTTCTGGAAGCTTGTTCATGATATCTTGATGGAGATCTTGTGGCATCCAAGTTAGATCACATGTCAGTGATGACTACTAGTTTCAAAAAGGAAACTGAAGAGGTCAAAGAATGCATGAGGGAAATCAGAGATGGTGACAGGGTGTTGAACATGCAGGTTATCATCATGGACAGTGTCAAAGTACCAGAGGATGAGACAATCGACTAGTTCCTAGATGAGGTGTTAGACCGTGATGACCTAGAGTAATCCGTCAGTTGGAACCTGCAATTGTTTTCGAGGATAGAGTTATGAGCAATAGTTAACTCAACATTCAGTCTTGAGTTCTAATTGCTAACTTCATGCACACACATCTCATCTTTGGAATTATCTTCACAGGAGTTAAGACTTTCAATTAGGATTTTAGTTTTTATTTCAATAAGGACTTGCATGTTGCACATGTCTAATTCAGTTGAGTCCTATTTCGGTTAACTGATGGTAGCTTTCTAGTTAACTATATAGTTTTCTTTATTTAGGGTTTAGCAGTAAAATCTTGCATGCTTGCAAGACTATAGTTGACTCAAGGTGATTTTAGGGTTCCCTACACCTTTTGATGTCTATAAATAAAAGCTTTTTGCTCATTTGTAATTAAATTTTGCACGAGATAGTAATATATGTTGTGCCCACCTTGCCTGTAATATTGTTGATTCTGTATATGTTCACTAGTTTTTATTATGATGATGAATTGTTATGCCACTCGGGTTTCATGTTTTTATTATGATGAATGCTCATCTTAGTTAAATATAGTGGCTAGTTGATTGTTTATTGTATGCATGTTTCGTCTATGTAATTTGTTGTCCTAGTTAGCTATTCTTTGTTTGTTTTTAATAAGCCTATTTAGATGAGTGAATCATTTGCCCACCTTGCCCTCATGTTACAAATCTATACCTAAAGCTTATCATTTGATGTGTGTGTTAATAAACCTATTCAGTCAAGCAAATAGTTGTGCCCACCTTTCCTTCACATTGTGAAACTGTACCTGAAGTTTATCATATAGAACATTCTTGCTCCATTTCCTCAAGCTCTGTTTTCTTTAGGAAACTGGATAGATTTAAAGTAGTTAGTTTAGTTGTAGTTAATGATCTATGAAACCAAAAAATCCTTAGCTACAACGTTTGTGGTTTTTCTTAACCTTGTGCCACTTCCAGCTGAAAACAAAAAGATAGGACTTATATTAATTTTCTTTTCCATGCATTTCAGCAATATGAGGGAGCTTCTCCTCCTAATTTGAAGAGCACTCATTATGCAGTGTGCATAGCTATCTATACCAACTTGCACTCTAGAGGTGTTAGTTTTTACACCAACAGTTTTCTAGCACCCATTGTGGGGCACAAGGCAAGAAAACTTCAAGAAAAGCTAAACACTTTTATTTCATGGGAATGATACTTTGGCATCCAATTGCATGATCCATACAGAAGCAAAGGATGGTAACAACAATAATGCTGATAGGCAATGTTCACCCCCATTACCTTGGGTTAATAAGATTGGACCTTTGGATTTTGAGGTAAATCATGAGTTACCTAAAGGGTCAAGGAAGTGCTTTCCTTGGTTTCACGATGATGGAACTCAACACCTGGAAGATCATTTTTCTACGTTCACAATGGCTTGCACTGTCTTGCACGTAACACATGAAGACATCGTGGTGCATCTCTTTGTCGAGACTCTTGTGGGGAATGCTACCAATTGGTTCAATCACCTAGCGCCAGGCAGTATCACAAGTTGGGCAACTATGAGCGAGAAGTTTTTGGTGAGACTCAAGCCTGTTGAAGACAGTCATATGTTGTTCGTCCAACTTACAAATTCAAAGATGGAGCACAATGAGAACATGAGGGATTTTGTAGCAAGATAATCGTCTTGTTACAATAATTTCTTCTACATTCGATCCATCATTGGAGATTCTGATAAGCTATTTCATAAATGCTCTTCCATCAGAGATAGCCTTCTTCCTCAAGACAACAAAAGAGACAAAGTTGAAGAGTGTGCAAGAACATGCCATCAAGTTGGAGGATAATATGATCACTTTCGGCTTGATGAAAGTAGATTCTATCAAATCTCCAGTTCAACAACCATACTAGCCAAAGAGAGACAATCTTTAGCCATAGTTGCTAACATCTCCATCAAGACCAATGATTGAAGCTGTAGACAATGTTGTATTTTTTTCCTTTCCACGACACTGATGAACATACCGGTTCCACATGTCCAGAGACCCTGAGAATGATCCAAATCATGGGATACATTGAAGCTGCTCCTAGTTCAAGTTTTGTACCAACACCAAGTTTGAATGTTGTCTTACTACAAATGGACAACTTCGATGGAAACTCCACAATGGGGTACTTTGATAAAGAACCTATCAATCAAATAAAGAAGAAGAATATCATCAGTACGCTCCTCCTATGTTTACACATTCTCAACACTTCAAAGCATAGAAAGAAGAAGAAGAAAGGCGAAAATCAAATGAAAAAGGGAAAGAAGTGCATTTCACTTCCAATCCTAGATCTTCACAGAAGAACACTATGCTAGTTGCTCAAGAGACATCTTCAACAAATTTTGACATCGT
Source organism: Sequoia sempervirens (assembly GCA_007258455.2). Taxonomy (NCBI): domain Eukaryota; kingdom Viridiplantae; phylum Streptophyta; class Pinopsida; order Cupressales; family Cupressaceae; genus Sequoia; species Sequoia sempervirens. Next base: position 258,161,798 of record VDFB02047230.1, on the reverse strand, counting down.
AGCTTCTATGATGAAGACCAAGGTACAAATATCTCAACTAGAATATCTTCAGGACCATCCAAAATAGCTAGATTAGATTCTTAAAGTTGCAAAGAAGCAGGTTGTGCTCAAGTCATCTATTCCAGCAGGAGCAAAGCCTAAAATGGGTCCTGGTAATTGTGTGACTCTATCAAAGATAGAAACTGAAGACCAGAACATTGCTTGTTTTGAAAAGAGACCGACAGAGGATACAAATTCATGGACAATACAGTTTGATGGAGGTTGTCTAAATACAATTTCATAAGTAGGGGAATTGATCATCTCCCCTACAGGATAGTTGCACCCATTTGTGCAATTGGAATTCACTAAAGCTGAAAAAGAGGCTTTTGCAAGGCCTCAAAGATGTTGAAGACATGGGAATCAAACTCCTATGTGTTAAAGGTGACGTAGAGTTGATCGACGAGCCGGTCAAAGGATATTTTCAGGTCATAAAAGATCACCTACGACATTATAAAAATCGAGTTTGGAACTCGATCGACTCGTTTGAAGAATTTGACATCCCGAGGATGGACTATAATAGAACTAATGCCTTAGGGATGTTAGCTCTCCCATTTTTATCATATTCTAAATTTTTCAAAGTACCTTTGCTTGGGTATGCGAATACCTGAGAATCTTCATCCCAGAGGGATTGCCTCCTGCAATTCCCATCAAAAGAGAAGTAAATCCTTTCAGGCAGAAAGGACATTGATGGGAGGCTCTTACCACTATTATGTAGTGAACAATATCCAAAGCACTTCACCTCTTTGGGGGTGGACTTAATTTTCTTTAAGTAATTTATATTTATGCTTTTTCGTTATGTCGTAATGTGTTTCCCCATTTTCTGATGTTATGTTGTGTTTTAGGTGATTAGGGAAAGTCTTGACTCCATATTCCCAACTAATAAGTCACTAGTCTACAAAAAAATAGAGAATCTCGGTTCTCCTATGTCGTAAGTATCCGCCATGGTCACCAGACAGAGCCTAATGTTGTACCCAAACCAATTTTTTTGCTTCATTAAGGCATTTTGCTTAAAAGAGTCTAAGCCTTGTTAAATAATGTCAAAACACTATTTTTGGGAAAATCAAGTATGGAATTTGTGTCAATTTGATGTCAGAAGGATACTGGTCAAATTTGAAAAAAATGAAAATTAGGGTTTTCAAGCACCCCTATTCTAGGCCATGAAACCCTAAAAATTGGAACTTGTCAGAATTGACTGAAAATTGTTTTGATTAGCTTATTTTGCTTCATGATCATAATGGTGAAGTTAGTTTCAGTTAAAACTCAACTTAAGTCTGGTGGGTAGTTTTCACTTTTTCAGATGGAGAAATAGGATTTCTGAGATCGTCAATGGCAGATGGCAAGAGACCAGGTGTTGAAATCCAAGCCTAAAACTCTCAAATGGAGAATCTATGGTGAGATAAGTGCAAAATAATGTTTTTTCTCGGAGGATATTTTTTGCCAGGATGGAAATTATCAAAAAAATTCTAACTTCTCTAGAGCACTAGAGCCCCTAGAGAGTAGGGGCGCCCTAGATTTTGAAGGCCCAGATTTCAGTTTTGAGGTTTGTTACTTCCAAGGAGACTTGTCAGGAATATTGTTAGCTTCATGATGAGCTATCTATCCAACTTGAAAGATATGTCTAGCACCTGATACGAGAGTTTTAGTGAGGAACGAGGGGAATGAAAAAATGACTTGACACTGGAAGGAAAAGTGCAGCTTTTGCAAAAGGCGCCCATCTTTTTGAGGGATCAAATGAAACCTAGGATGTTTGTCTCACATTTGATCAGGCTTCGCAATGCACCCGTCAAAAGGTGAATCTGAGTTGTTGAACTACCAGGGTCAGAGGTCAAACACGAGGTTCAATCTTGGTCAGAATGACAAGGAAGAAGCAAAAGCACCCATGTTGGACAGGGGTGCCTAAGGTTTTGGAGCCTTGAATGCCTTCTTTCTAGTGGTCTCATATGTTCATCCTATTTGTGTTACTTCCAACTTTCCGTTGCATCTCTCTGTTGGATTAGAAGATGGGTTGGTAGCCTATAGCTAGGGTTTAAGTAGATTTTTAGCTAGTTGGAAAAATGGCTATCTCTAGAGCAAAAAGCACCCCTGGAGGCAAAGGGAACCCTTGATTTTAACCCATCAAATGCTGGAATTTTATAAAGTGTTCCCTTGAAGTTGTTGTGCAGAATGGAGCCAGCTCCGCAGTGAACCAGTTATTCAGTCTTGAAGTTTTACCAAACACAAAATATGAGGAGGTCAAGTTTACCTTCGTAAGAGATGAAAATGATGAATTTTTTTTCTAAGTTTAGGGTCAAAAGCACAACTTTTGATAAGGGCGCTTGGATTTTTCAAGCCTCAAATCTCAATTTTATGGATTGCAGTCTCAAGGAGTGATTTTGTCAAATTTCATCCTGCTCTTCAATACTATTGTCAGCCAATTGATTGGTGATGTCAGCAACCAGAATCAGTGATTGAACAGAGGCTCCAACAAGAGTTGAAAACCCAAATTTTCATTAAAATGACAGTCTGGAAAAATGCCTAAAGTCAAAATTTGACTTTTTGAACTAAAGATGACTAGGCGCCTAGGAAAGGTGGATTTAAATTATTTAATATTTAAATAATTCAACTTTAACTAAGATTATTTTAATTGCAAAAAGGGACGATTTTATGCATGCATGTTGAGTTAATTGATTTGCATGCTAAGTTAACTGAGTTATCAGAGGTGGCACCCTTTTAGGGGTTATTTTACATTCAATTAACTATTTTGTGAGGTCCAATTAGAATAAAGTCAAATATTTTAAGGGTGGCACCTAATTGTATGCATATGGGACAAATTTTAACTTAAATTTGTTTATTTAAGTTATTATTTTCACCATTATTCTCATACCAAGTTTAGAGCAAAGGTGATTTTCTTGAGCAATTGAAGATTTGAAGGTGCTTTCAGTTCAATTTTTCAGTGCCAGGTCCAAATTGTTCAGAAGATTAATTTTCTAGAGTTATATTTTTCAATGCATGCAGATATCAATGAATCTCAGTGAAGAATAAGCGATTTTCTACAGTAGCAGAATAAACATAAACAAAAATCTATCTTTTGTCTAATTTCTTATATTCTTGTCTTAGGTATTCTTTGCATGTCAAATAAAATGACAAAATATTCAAAATCTGATCATCTAGGTTCACATAATATAGTGACAACAACAAAACCCATGTCTTAGATTTTCTTCGAGAAAATTGCCCTGCAACTTTTATTCTAAAGCTCTGTGCTTTTTTCTAAGAATTTATTTGCATGTGGGTCAAAAACACATCTTTTTCAAAATTGAGTTATCTAGGTTGCCTTAGATTTCCATTGCCTACAAAACCCATGTTCCATATTTTCTTAGGAAAAATTGCCCTGAGAAGTTCTAAAACCCCTGCTTTTCTCAATTAAAAAGCCTTTGCATACCTTGCTAAAAAGAATTGTTTTGAATTTTTGACATTGTGGGTTGGCTTAGAATTTTATTCTCTACAAAACCCGTGTCTCAAATTTTGTTTGTAAAAATTTCCCCTCGACAGGTATTTTTAGCCTCATCAGGAGATATTTTAGCTTTCCAGAAAAGTTGTCAGAATATAGCTGTGTTCACAATCAATAGGCGAGTTTTTTAGAATGCAGTTCAATTAGACTGAATTCAAGACCAAATCGGTCTTAATTCATGATTTCATCAAAATGACTAACACAGATTTGCATCAAGTGCATCCGGAGGGTTGATTTAGACATTTTGATAGGAAGTCACCCAAGGTTCACACGGTTTCATACCTCGTATAGTTGATAGTGTTCAAAGGAAAATTTAGAGGGTTGGACACCATTAGAATTCTGCATGTGCAATGAGTTAGCATGTATTTCTTGCAACCAAAGTGTTCACGGTCAAGCTTCGTGGTTTCATCATGCAACACTCTTTCATTGAGAAGAATCAAGAAAAACATCAGAAGTGTCAAGCTGCAAAAGGAACAAAGGTCATCACTCCATTTACGGAGCCGCCAAAGTCACTCAGATCCCGTGCCATTATCTTCATGAAGATGGTAACTACGTTGATCTCGAGGTTGTGCAAACTGAGTTTTGGAAGCTTGTTCATGATATCTTGATGGAGATCCTGTGGCATCCAAGTTGGATCACATGTCAGTGATGACTACTAGATTCAAAAAGGAAACTAAAGAGGTCAAAGAATGCATGAGGGCAATCAAAGATGGTGACAGAGAGTTGAACAGGCAGGTTATCATTGTCGACAGCGTCAAAGTACCAGAGGATGAGGCAATCGACTAGTTCCTAGACGAGGTGTTAGACCATGATGACCTAGTGTAATCCGTCAGTTGGAACCTCCAGTTGTTTTTGAGGATAGAGTCAAGAGCAGTAGCTAACTCGACATTCAGTCTTGAGTTCTAATTGCATATTTCATGCACGCACATCTCATCCTTGGAATTATCTTCGCAGGAGTTTAGACTTTCAATTAGGACTTTAGTTTTTATTTCAATAAGGACTTGCATGTTGCACATGTCCAATTCAGTTGAGTCCTATTTCGGTTAACTGATGGTAGCTTTCCAGTTAACTGTATAGTTTTCTTTATTTAGGGTTTAGCAATAAAATCTTGCATGCTTGCAAGATTGTAGTTGACTCAAGGTGATTTTAGGGTTCCCTACACCTTTTGATGCCTATAAATAAGAGCTTTTTGCTTATTTGTAATTAAATTTTGCACGAGATAGTAATATATGTTGTGCCCACCTTGCCTATAATATTGCTGATTTTGTATCTGTTCACGAGTTTTTATTATGATGATGGATTTTTATGCCACTCGGGTTTCATGTTTTTATTATGGTGAATGCTCATCTTAGTTAAATATAGTGGCTAGTTGATTGTTTATTGTATGTGGGTTTCACCTATGCATTTGTTGTCCTAGTTGGCTATTCTTTGTTTGTTTTTAATAAGCTTATTTAGATGAGTGAATCGTTGTGCCCACCTTTCCCTCATGTTACAAATCTGTACCTAAAGCTTATTGTTTGATGTATGTGTTAATAAACCTATCCAGTCAAGCAAATAGTTGTGCCCACCTTGCCTTCATGTTCTGAAGCTATACCCAATTTATCGTATATTTGTTTTTTCCAATTAACTTATTCCTAGCTGAGCAAATAGTTGTGCCCACCTTGCCTTCACATTGTGAAACTATACCTGAATTTTATAGTATAGAACATTCCTACATTTCCTCATGCTCTATTTTCTTGAGGAAACTAGATAGATTTAAAGTAGTTAGTTTAGTTGTAGTTAATGATCTGAGAAACCAAAAAATCCTTAGTTGCAATGTTCGTGGTTTTTCTTAACCTTGTGCCTCTTCAACTGAGAACAAAAAGATAGGACTTAGATTACTTTTATTTTCCATGCATTTCAGCAATATGAGGGAGCTTCCCCTCCTAATTTGAAGAGCACTCATTACGCAGTGTGCATAGCTGTCTGTACCAACTTGCACTCCAAAGGTGTTAGTTGTTACACCAACAAGGGAAAAAGCTTCCAATGGGGTTGGTGGTTGTATTTGCAACAAACTTTTGATTCCTTTAATTCATAAGGCCTTAGCTGCTTGTAAAAGAGAACTTTGAAAGAGAATGGGTTGAACAAAGAAAACAAGAAGAAATGTGAGAAGTTGGTGCAAACAAAAACAAAAAATTATGTAAACACAAGAATGAAAGATCTCATTTCTCTTAGAAAGCACAATCCCAAAGGTTTTTGGAGGGAGTTACAACAAAAGAGAAAATATATTGAGAATAACATAACAGGTGTGCAATGGTTAGATTATGCAAAGTTTCTTTATGAGAGGATCTAAGGGAAGAATTCTCCTCCCATAGTTAACACATCAATGGAGCTCTTCACTTTTGAAGATATCAAACAAGGTATAAATAATTTAGCAAGTGGGAAAGCACTGGACATAGATGGGCTGCAAATTGAATTTTTAAAGTGGGGTGTTGAAATCCTTGCTCCCCACATCAAAAGGATGTGTAATGATGTCACCTGTGATGGTTTTTCATTGGAATGGACAACTAGTGTCGTCATCCCTATCTACAAAAGTGGTGATATCAATAACCCATCTAATTACCACACTATTATGGTGAATCCTATTCTTGGAAAGCTTTTTGGGAGCATGTTAGAGCATAGAATCAACAGTTGGGAAGAAAAAGAAGAAAAACGAGCAAATGGGCAGGCTGGTTTTAGACCTAAATACTCTACAATTGACCATTGCATCACTCTTAGGCACATAATTGAAAAAATATGGGACATTCAGGGTGAAGAAGATTTTTTTTGCTTTGTTGATTTAAAAAAATCCTTTGATATAGTGCCCAAAGACAAACTATGGAATAGAATGGATGAGATAAATATACCAAATGAATATAGGGCTATGGTGCATAGACTTTATGAGCAGGTTAGAGCTAAAATCAAAACAAGTGAAGGTATGTTTAAATATTTTGGCAATGATATTGGAGTCAAATAGGGTTTCCCTTTATCCCCCACTCTTTTTGGGCTATACATTGATAAGATAGAAGTTTGGTTAAACGAAACTGGTGAGGGGGGCACTCAGTTGGTGGGTTGTGTGGTGAAGTTGCTGCTATATGCAGATGATCTTATCTTAATCTCAAAAACTACCCATGGTTTGAGGGGTCTTTTGAAGGCCTTGGATCTTTTCTGTTAGGAAGTTGGAATGCAGTTGAACACTACTAAGACCAAAATCATGATCTTCTCCCTAAAGAAGGAAACCCCTTGGAGATAGTGAAAGAATACAAGTACCTTGGGATTGATTTTCATCATAAGCTTAATTGGGAGACTAGTAGAACAAAAAGGATACAAGGGGGTTGGAAAGGTTCTTTATTACTTCAAAAAAGGTGAAGGAAAGCTGAAATTTGGGATTGGAAAACCAGGAAAACCCTCTTTGGTTTGCTGGTCACACTGGTAGTTCTCTATGGCTACAAAGTTTGGGGCAACAACATATCAAAGTATAGATGGAGACAGCTAGAAAAAATCAAAAAGCATATGATCACTTGCAACCTCAAAGTCAAAACCATGGTCCCTTATGAAATTCTCTTGGCTGAATCAAGAACCTTACCTTTGGAGGCGTCTTCTATAACTCGCTTGCTAAACTATCTAAAGAAGGTTGAGAAATGGATAACCATCGTTGGCCCAAAGTGGTTGCGAAGGAGGTTTTAGGCCGTAGGAAGAAAACATGGATGAAACAAAATAAAAATTGGCTGAGCAAATGGGACATCAACTTGCATGATTTTCCTAACACCAATGAGGAAATTAAAAATTATGTCACAAAAAAGTTTGTGGCTGCCATGTGGATAAAGTAGATTGGGCGAAAGAATGCTCACTATGTCAAAGAGTTCAACCCAACTTGGGGGCACAAAGATAAAACTTATTTAGGTGCTACTATTAAGGGTAAATCAAGGTTTCTAATTGCTCAATCTAGGACCGGGTTGCATCATCTTAGGTGTGAAACTGAAAGGTGGACTATACCTAAGGAAGTGTGGGAGGATAAAATTTGCATGTTTTGTAGAAAAGGGGTGGTAGAGACAAAATGGCATTTTATCATGGAGTGCACAATGTATGAGGATATTTGTAGTCAATATGAAGGAAATTTGAAGATCAACAACCTACATGAGCTATTTGATGAAGAAAAAATCATCAAGACTGCTAGTTTTCTTATCAAAATTCATAGTAGAAGATCCAACATTGAAAATAATTTGGAGATTTCATAGTTTTGTGGTTCTTGGTCCCTTAGACTTTTTGGTCTCGTGGGTGACATTAAAATCCCTCATTCATTTATTCAATGCACTCAATCGAGAGAGAGGAGCGAATGGAGCCTTGGAACAACGGGACCCCAAGATACTTAGAGGGGAGAGAATCCACACTGAAAGGTTGAGTATGTTCTCAATTCTTCTTTGAACATATTTCTTCATATTAAAAAAGAATATTTTATTTTTTTTCTTATTAATTTATTGGCCTGAACATCTCCCATATAAGTCTAAAGTTTCTTTGATTGAATTTGACTCCTATGCATTGGCCTCCCCAAGTAAGACAATGTTGTCCGCGAACTGTATATGTGTGAAGGTATCCAAATTTCTAGTTTCTTGAATCCCCTTCCAAGAACCCCTAGCAAGATGGTCCTTAATCAGACCACCAAGAGCATCAAACATGAGCAAAAACAAGAACAATGACAATGGGTCGCCTTGTTGCAGTCCTCTAGACAATTAGAATAATCTACAAAGAGAGAAATTCACAATAATAGAAAAGGGGACTGAAGAAATGCAATAAAAAATTCTCTCAACCTAGACATTGCCAAATCCCATCTTGAGCAACACTAAGCATAGAAATCTCTAGCTTACCATATCATACGCTTTCTTAATATCTAACTTGACAATCATACCTTTTAAGTTCTTTGATTTGATCAAGTGCATAATTTCATTTGCAAGGATGAAACTATCTGTAATGTCCCTAATAGGAGTGAATCCATTTTATTTGGGTGAAATCATAGTGTTTATCATGATCTTTAGCCTATTTTTCCATTGATTTGGAGATAATTTTATATAACATATTGCATAATGCAATCGGTCTGAAATTTCCAAAAGATTATGATTTTTATTTTTTAGGTATGAGTGCAATCACCATATTATTGATGTCTCTAATAAATTTATTCTTCAATCTAAACTCCTCAACAACCTCCCAAACATCCTACCCCAAGTAATGCCAACATTGCTAGAAGAACAAGGAAGAAAATATGTTAGGACCTGAAGCTTTTTCTGGATGAAGATCAAAGGTCACCTTCTTGGCCTCTTCCAATGTGAAAGGGGCCATTAATATATCATTATCCTCTCTCGAGACCACTCGCCTAACACAACTGATGCTATTAGTGGGATGCACATCCACACCACCCTTAGGAGCTAATAATTATGAGAAGAAATAGACCGCTTCCTGCTCAATGTCCTCCACTATCATACACTGTCCCATTAGAGTCCTTGATTTTGTTAATTTTGTTAAAGAATCTTTTTTCTTTCAAAAAATTATGGAATTTTTTTATGTTACCATCCCTCGATTTGAGCAATGATTCTCTGGCCTTGGCCTTCCAAAAATCTTCTATTTTGGAAACCACCTCACCCAATTTTTCCTTCAACTCTTCTTTCTCTCATGAATCGTCCTGATTCATACCCCTATTTATTACCTTTTCATTTAAGGCTGCAAGTTCACTTTCTATTTCCTTTTCCTCTAATAATATATCTTTCAAGTACATCTTGTTCTAATCCATAATTTTTCTTTTCAGATGTGACAATATTTTGCAAAAATGAAGCTTTTTGAACCTCCTCTCTTCAGAATCTCTTCCCACCATGACACCATCAAGCCAACTAGATCCGGAATGTGAAGCCACATTCACTCAAACTTGAAATATGAATTCCTTGGTTTTCCAGTGTTGGTGAATTCCACCATGATAGGGAAGTGGTCTGATAGGGAGACAGGGAAGATCGAGCATTATCTACCAATCAAATGCTCAAGCCAGTTGGCTGATAGAAGAAACTTGTCCAATCTTTCTGCAATGTTGGTGAATCCCTAGCATCAATTTATCCAAGTGTACTTGCCATTTTTGGGAGGCACATCCCACAAAAAAAAATTTTCCACAAAATTTCTAAAGTCCTTGATCACCATGTTTTCACTACGTAGGCCGCTACTCTTTTCATCCAAATTTAGTATGGCATTGAAATCTCCTCTGAGCACAATATGCTCATCTTTTAATTATGCATAAACATCGGTAAACTACCCCAGGTTTTCCTTTTATCTTTTGTCTTTATAGGAACATACACATTAAATAGGAAAAAGGTTGAGTCGGAGATCAAGCTTCTAACCTTACAACACACCCAAGCCTTAGAACCACACTCATTCTCCATATCCACAACCCCAAGATTTCATAGAAAATCGAGTCCTCCCAAACAACCTTGAGCATCCAAAAACACCCATTCCATTTTTTGCAATGTTTCACAAAGA